>VZRW01006900.1:59824-166420 GCA_013398125.1 Aegotheles bennettii | reverse complement strand
AGGGTGGGTTTGATGGGTTTTGCTGGTGAAATCTGACAGTACCCGCACCGACCGGCCGAGCTGCTGAAAGGGTGAGGGAGAAAAAAAAGACTGCAGCAGATTTTGGGTGGTAGGAGATGAGCCACTGAAAATGGGGCACATGATCCCCTTCCCCCCCCCCCCTTCCCAGCATGTCTCCATCTAGGATCTGGCTCCTGTATTTCTCCAGGAGCCTCACTGCACCCCGTCAAGGCAGAGGGAAACAGGCGTTTCACCAGAGCACACATTTCCAATACATAAACCCCTGCCATCCGATTAAAAACCGAGCCTCGTTTTACCCAATTTAATGCATCCAGGCATTCATCCTGCACCCAGCCGGGAAAAGGGCATTTACCTCTGTGCTAGGTGGCTATTAATATGCAGTAAAATTATAGCTGTACAACGCCAAATGTAATTGCCATAGATCATTTAGAGCAGATCCAGCAATTCAGCTGCTGGAAATGCATGCTCTGTGAATAACCATGCATCTGGTACAATGCCCTCTACTACAATAACCTGAAAGGAAACAGAAGCGTCTGGTTCTAGCTGCAATTACTAATCCTATAGATGAAAAATAAACAGTCAATAAATACAAAGCAGCAAGGACCTATGAAATATAGTGATCCTTTCTGTCTGCAGCGATACGAATAACCCAACTCCCACAGACAGACAATTCTTATTTAAAACACACAGTTAAAAACGCACTCCTTCCATTATGTACTTTCAGAAAGTCCTTGTTACAAAAGACAGTTCGCCACAATTAACAAATGTAGAAGAACTCATGTAGCAATCAAACATGGACAAATATACAGAAGGCTGGGAGGGGGGAAACATTTGCTTTAGTAGGTATTATCCCGGCATCCCTGGAATCCCACTTTCCCCTCACTGACTGGAATCAGACTGGAAGAATACAGCGAGCAATGAACCACAACAGGGTGTGCATTAGCAGGCTCCTGGTGCATGCCTCAAGTGATCAGAGGCATTCAGCCAGACACAGCAAAACCTGTTCTGCTAATGCACCTCCTGATGTGGCTTACTCCTAGGATGGTCGCGTGTGGCTCTCCTTTTAATTTCATTATTTAACATATCCTCACACTGTGCCACAAGTTGCATATGAAAGCAAAAAGATTGGCACAAAGGCTATAAATGGCACTACACTGAAGCATGCTATAGCTGGCAACTGGGGCAGGACCACTTACTTGCTTTTGAAGTGTTCTCTCAGCCATCTCCATTGTGGACCAAAGCTCATTTTCCAAAATGCCTATCAAAACTATCTAGAACATGCAATGAGACGCAGAGGACCTCACCTGTCTGCTGCACATCACCCCCTCCATCCCAAGCAGGGTACCCAGCTAAGGGAGGGAATGCAGGCTGCATTGGGACATTAAAGCAGGACCCACTCATGCCTTCACCAGACAGCTTGTAACTCACCTGCTGGAGTAGGAAAGGGGGGTGAGAGGGGAGTGAATGTTTCAAAACCTTACCCTGGTCACTAGACACAGTGAATATGTAAAACAGCCACGTGCCCACAGCTTGTCTGCCACCGTTGGGATACTGGAATGTTTTCAGAGTGGGAAGTGCCGAATCTATACGTCAAATCTGTAAGTAGATAAAAATTCATGCAAGCTGTAGTCCTGGCAGTTCACTTCACTCTCTCCTGTGTGACAGGTTGTGCTTGGGACAAATTACCAAATGCTGAAAGATGCCAGCTACAGCAACACCAAAGAAAATAGGGAAAAACAAAACAAAACAAAAACAACACACAAACAAAAAACCAACAACCCAGTTTCACCTCAGTATCATGCAAGCTAGTATTTCAACTCCAAGTGGTGAGCAGCATCAAGCACAGCATGTGCAAAGAGGTGAAATAGCCTCCCTTTGTTGAGAAGTCACCTCAGATCTTCTCGGAGTCAAATACTAATTAACAGAATATGCATCCTACATCCCCTCTACAGGACTTTTCTTTGCAGAAAGAGAAATCACAATCATTGCACAATCATAATACCTAGGAGGTAGGGAACACTGGCAATGGTTTGCTGCTGCCTGTGCTGATTTGCAAACATGCACGGGGTTAACTGTCCATTTAAGCCCTCACGGAAGTCATCAGCAGCTGTGTGTTGAAGCAGAGGCACAATTTGATAAACACTTCAGACCTCTGACACCTTTTTATGTCTGTTGTGTAGCCAGACTTTGGGGGTAACTGAAAAAAAGAAAGGCACAAGACCTACTTCTCCAAACACTTTATTGAATAAAGCATTGAATTAACTCCCAGTGCATGCTCTCCAGGACTCCGGTCTTGCAAAATGCCCTTGCACACCCTACAGCAGTGAAGCATACATCTGCTATACGTACACAAAATTCCAACAGGCAGCACCAAATGCTTCAGCTCAAGTTGTTTTCGAAGCATGACAACAGATCATATTATTCATTCACTGCGAGCACACTTTGTAACTGTTCTCTCAATTTCACTTAGAAATCAAGAAAACCTTAGTGGGCTTTCAAAAACTGACATCAGATTGGAAGTATGTGATGTCAGGCAAACACAGAGGCTTGTGAGTTCTGCAATCACAGGAGGTTCCTGCAGTAGAAGGCATGCAGTGTTTCTTACTGAATTAGTAAAATCTTGCATGACTGGTTGCATATTTCTTCTGCCTCCAGCCATTTTTCAGTGAAACAAAGCTAGCATATAAAGTCTATTGCCTTGTGGAGTTATGGAATGATTCAAACTGAAGCACTACAGTGTAATAACCTAACTGTTGATGTATTTTATCATAATCTTCTGTAAAAGAAATCAGTCTTAGCTGTTTTTATTTTTAATATTTTTTTCCATTTTTATGTCCTACGTGTTAAAAACAAATTAATCATACATAATTTGCAGATGGATTTAAAAATACTGCACTTCTATTTAAAATGGCACTTTACAATATATAAATATAGCCAAATTGCTGTAGTTTCAAACACTTCTCAGGAAGAGCTGAAATATTTATTCCAGCTACAACATCACAAGGAAAATTAAGCAAGTAATTCGCAAGCCAATTGTACTGGCAGCTCAGATTTGATAAAAAAAATAAAGTTTTATGCTATCCCCACTGAAGTCAGTGAGAATTTTACCATGGACTTCATTAAGATTATGATCAAGTACCTAAATCTAAGACTGTCTTTGGAGGAAGATCAATGAACAACCCTTTAAAAATATAATCTGTTGCTAGAGGGACTGAAGAAGGTATTTTTTTCCCACTAAAAGCAAAGCATCATTTCTTTGTGTTTGACATTTCAAATCCCCTCTTAGTTTCTTTTAGAAATCCCGAAGTGTTTGATGTGCCATATCTGTGCATCTTGAAAAGGATATTCCAGTGTGGAGTTCTTCACCCCACAAAAAAAAAAAAAAGTCGTCTGATCCCCCCTAAGATCAGAGACTGCAGCTCCTGCTCAGTTGCGACTATCAAAAGAAGATGAGCAGGAATTTGAACTCTAGCTTTGACAGCTAGCATTGGTGCAAATGGTCCCTCATGTTCTAGACATTTCCTTAATTTATGTTTATAGGCAGAAGGACTGCAGGACTTTCAGGTCACAGCGTTGGAGGGACAGTGGACTTTAATAAGCTAAAGGGTGGCTGGCATCTCAAAACAGATTATCCAAAGTAAGTCAAAGGCCACACAGAGGGCTCATCCCAGTATCCTTCTGTCTCAGTCAGATTGCAGACAATATTCAAAGGGCTATAATAATTTCCTGAGAAATTCAGGTACCAGGAAGCTCTCAATTGCTGTGGACAGAAGCGCATCTCGGAGGTAGGAACTTAGCATCATGGTATTTTTTATAGTATATATGTGTGGTGTGCACATTAGGGCAAAGAGACAAAACAAACAGTGGTGAGTAAGAGAAAGATCAGTAAGAAGACAGTCAGCAAGAGTGTTGTGAGCTGTGGTGTTAGGATGGGCTAGGGAGAAGATGGTGAGAAAAAGAGGAGGAAGGAGAGTCCCAGGCAGGGAATGCAGTGAGATGGTTATCTTGAGATCTGTGATTCATTGTGGGGAATGTGCACTACCTACATGTATTAAAGTACTGTAGGGAAGAAATCAAGCTGAGGAAATTCTGAAATCTTTCAATAGGATTTATGAGCTTTAATAATCCAATGACTCAGGGTCACCTAAGAGCCCAGGAATTGCTTGGCTCACAAGTCTGAGTGGCTCTAAGGACACATATGACAAACACAGCATCTGCAGGAGCGTAGTTACAGTCCCTGACATAGAAGTCGTAAGTATCACAAACAACTTTACTAGTGCAAAGCAGTTTCCCATCAAGATCTCACCAAGAAAAGCCTCTATTGCAGCCCTTTGTCTAAAGCAAAGTATAAAAGCATAGCTTTCCTCCCAGCACACCGAGAGAGCAGACAAGTTTTGGTGACAATTTTCAGCTACCACAATAAGATGTGGGTGTTACAGACTTTCAAAAGTACATGGTGTCTCTCACTGCTAAACCATCACTAGACCTACGTCTGCCCTTAAGGTGTCCTGGCAGAAGGGAAGCTGGGGAACTAAGCCACTTCATGGGTGAGCAAGTGGATCTAGGAAATGAGGGGAAAAAAGAAAAAAGCAATCTCAAGAGGAATCCTCATTTACCTTCTAAAAATCCTGCCACAGCAATAGCAGTAAACCATTGTTATGGAGTTGTAAGCTTGGTTTAACACTTGAAAGCAACACTGGTATATTTTTAAGAGGTCCATAATCCCAGTTGTAAGTAGACAGACAAGAATCATACAGACTGTGAGGTATTTCAGTTCAGCTATTTATTTTGTGTAGTGAGGAGTCTGGGTCTTGGTAACATTCAGCACATCTCTGTTCTGTGTTTCAGTCAGGGCATACAGATGTAACCTAATGCACTGTCTGTTAAATAAGCAGTGCTGCTGTGTAGATTGGATACCATATGAAAACATAGAGGCTTAAGTTGGCAAGTGATTGGAGGTGAAGACGACTTGCTAATAAGCCCCTGTAACCCAAAGTACTCACCAGCTGCCAATTTTCCCTTTGAAATTCCCCTGAATGTGTTGCCCTCTTAGCTTTTGTTTCTAGAAACATTGCATGTTTTGGATGCAACAGATTCAGAGAACACTCCCATTGACATCAGGCCCAGACCTATCTTACAGGTGTTTTTCACAAATAAGTTGACACTACACTAGTATCCTGTTTAGTTAGAGAAGCAGCAAACAACAAACATAGGTCATGAACGCTGCTCAAGAGGAGATGAGGAGATCCTCCACAACAGAGTGAGTTAAGAGTGGAATATAGTTTGCTGGTACATCTCTTCCCCTCACAATCCATGTGAGATGAAGTAGTTGCCCCCCTTAAGGCCACATTGTGCTTTATGTACAAACAGTGTGCAGATGTGCCAAAGAAGAGTAGCAACCTGAAGAAAACCCAGACTAAACAAAAATTAAGAAAACCAAACCAAAGACCCCAACCTCTGCTAAGTCACGCTTTCCAAAACCAGCACTTTAAAAACTACTGGAGGCAATGTATCTGACAGCCTCTTTTTACAGCTGATGTATTATCACATTAGCTTTGTTTATGCTCAGTAAAAATGACCAGAAAAGGCACAGACATAAGCATAATTTAGCACAGTCAATGTGACTCTACTTTGGACCTTCCTACCCAAAGATGTCAACAGTAGCAGCAGCCCTGCAGTAGGCAGAGTAATTCCTGCTATATGTCATTTGAAAACCCTCTCAAATTCTGTCAGCGGTTATAAAGCCAACAAAAATTTGGCTTTTGTAATGCTATCGGGGAGTCTTTTTTCAAGGAGCTATAGGTTAAAATCCTACCAACATAATAATTTGATAAGGTGTGGGGACTGCTGTGTTGCACTGGCCCCATGGGACTCTCTGTTCCCCTGTCCCACTGCTGCTACAACCTTAGCGTGTGCCCCTTACCTGGGAGCAGAGCATACTGCTTTCCAGCATACCCTCATCCTCAACTCTAGCTCATTTGGGACCACTCTTCATTCACTAAAGATTCTTATCAGAATACGGGTTTGATTAGCACCAATTTAGCAATTTGGAATCAACTTTCACGTTGGCTTGTGAGCTGCAGAAAAAAAGTCAAGAATGGATTATGTAAAAATTAGGTCCATTCAACACTAAAGGATGGGAGCAGTATGAAATCCCACAACACTGTACTTCACAGACACAGACAACACAAAGACATAAACTTCCAGCACTTTGAGGTCTCGGATATTTCAGGTCTTGGAGTCTTAAGCATAGTTATTTCTCAGTCACTGCCCTTGAAATAATACAGTTTCCCCAATTTTTTTCCAGCTGCCTCCTTTTTGTTTCGCCTTGCCTTATCTACTAGACGTATTTAATTTTTCCTTTGTTTGGAATCTACATTTTTTCACGCCCTAAAATTATAGCCTTTGCAGTACACAATACTGTAGAAAGCCCCTTCATTGAAAGAACAGAACATGGTACAATTTTAGCATCATATAATTTCCTGCATAATTGTTAAATCATTTTCTTCCTTTCCTCCCTCCCCCTCTCTTCTGTTGTTTTTTTTTCTTTTTTAAGGAAAGAAAGGCATTTCAAAGGGCATATCCAGAGAGAGAGACAGACAGAAAACTTAACAGCCTTGTAATGCTGTGCTACACTGAACCTCACCTTTACTGCAACAACAATCTTGCATCAATGACAGGACTTTCCTTATCCATTGCTTCTGTCGCTCAGCATTGGACTCTGTACTCTGCAAGGCACTATTGGTTCACAAATGCAAACCTCCTTGTGTGTTTGTGACATTGTATTCCCAAATATCACATCATAAAAATATTAAAATAAAACTGTTCATACCATTTTCCTGTGCACCATCTGGGCCTTGCAAGAAAGCTGACATTATCTGTCAAACTAAAGATAACCACATTTTCTCTCTTTTGTATCGTTAATGTTTGTCATCGCAAATTTCACTTTAATGCTCCAATTACATTATGACATTCTTACAAACTGAATGGCACTAATGACTTTCATTATTATTTACACACTTCCTTAATTATAAGGCTCTCCCTCTCATTCACAACATGTTCTCCCTCATAACACTCACTCTGATATAAAGCTAATGAATTTTAAACTTTCTATTACATAAAAGCTCATGATTAATTACCCAGCTTCCCAATCTCTTTATGATGCACAATACAGGGCTCTCCTGCAGTGATGCAGCAAAGGGGAAGAAGTATGGAACTTTTATTCCCTCCTCAGTGAAAGCAAATAGGGAGATAAATAGAGTAACTTTTTCTTTAAAGCGGCATATGCAAATTTAATTGAAAACAAATATACATCAAACCATTCCTCAGGAGAAATCTAAATCTCTCTATATTAGCAGCATGTAGTAAACAGGATAATAATGCCTATTATTATAATCTTTAATTTTTCATGACAATATTTTTTAAATTTAGTTCAAGTGAGACACTAGAAGTAAAAACACATGGCTTTTACATAAGACATCTTGGTATTTTATGCTGTTTCACCAAGATCAACTATTTCTGTGGGTTTAATTATTCAAAATACTGGACTCCTCCACTGATAAAAAAGACAAGACAAAAAAAGACCAAGGTTGCACCACACCAGATGAAGGGCAGTCATGACAAATATAAATTACTGCACTTCAGACTGACAAAGGTAATACAATAAACCAGAGCCTAAAAGACTTTGAAAGACATTGGGGGGGCACTGAACAGCCTAGCAATGAAATTCAGAGCTCAGCGTTCAAGCACTGATACAGGCTGCAATCTGCACAAGTTGTACATGTCTCAATGCCTGTGCTGCCAACAGAAATTGGATTGTCACAGCCAAATGTAAATTTACAGACAGCCACGGGGGAAAAAATGGGTTAATTAAAAAGTATGGCTACTCTTAGCCCATTTGCTGGCTAGTAAACTAGACCTGAAGATTACAGAGAACATGTGCATGTGAAAAATTTATTTCCCGCCATTCCAAAGGAAGTTCCCTTTTATGCCTCTCCCCAATTAATAAAGCAGAAGCCAATATCTATGCAAATAAATACAATATCCAAATAGGGATGTAGTCTCAAATGGGACAAAAACACATCCTGTCATGACTGAATCACTGGATAGCCATCTATTAATTACTTATTTGCTTAAACCAAGCATCGGACACCTAGAAAGATGAAGATTCATTCATCAGAGCCATTTACCTATGTGTTGCCTTTATATTAACTCCTACTGCTGATCTGCTGGTGGAAAAGATAAGAAAACTGGCTTTATTGTGAGAAAAGCCTGTTCTCTTTCAAATTTGGTTTGTTTTGTTTTTAATACTACATGCTTTAAATGTCTAATCAGTTTCCAGTGTTATGGAAAACCCTGGAGGTTAAATTAAATAATTCCATGAAAGTTCAGTACAACACAATGATACAGTGTAGCTCCAGCCTTGGGAATATCCTGAGACATGGCAACCACGCTTTGCTCTGCTTGTGAACACCTCTAGATGAGTATGGCAACTATGTGGTCCTATGGATCAAACAACTTAAATAAATGTTCTCAGGGCCTGATCCATGGACCACAGAGTAAACTATAGGATCATCCTACTATCTTCAGTAAAGATCTCATTCCAAGACTGCTACTAGTCAGCATTTAAGATATGTGAACTATGAAACTCCCTAACATCAGAGAATGTTCTGTAGTTTAAAAAAAAAAAAAAAATCAAACTAAAAAAAAACCAAACTTGAAGGAATCAGAAATCAGCCCTTCCATTCTCTTTAATGTTGTCTTGCATGCGATGTGTCCTACAAAAAGTTATTAGGAATATATTATGAAACAAAAAGTATAAAACTCTTCTATTGTTTCTTTAATTCTGTAGCTAGAAGCCAGATTTAGAGGGCAGGCAGGCTCTTGGCAGAAATTTAACAAATAGCAGAGGCAGAGGAAACAGAGACAGATGCAGAGAGTAGGTCTCAGAATAACATTTCTGAGTCTAATAAAGTACCTTTGCTCAGCATTCAAAAATACTGGCAACTTCTGTGCTATTCCAGCTTTAATCAGCATGTGATTCAGGGATTTACCATTTGCCCTTAGATATCATATAATTGCTCTGTGTAAACAGATAGAGTACTCCCAAAATTAATTTTTATCAAGATTCATCTGCTTTTTGTGGCTATTACGGTTGTCCATCTTTTGTTGCTGACTCTAGGATCAAGAGCACTGGACTAAGATATCTATAGGATATGTAAGTTTACATTCAAAGCCTCCTGATAGTTTTGCTCAAAGAATATCAGGCTTTCACAAGGGGCCAGATTAGGCTCTTCAATCACATTTACATGCCCATCAAGAAATTTCAGAACAATCCTGTTGAGAGTCAATTGAATGCACACACACAAAAAGTGCTTTGAACAGCATGAGAGACATCCTATATGCTCTTGTAAGATTGGGACACAACCCTAACCTGTTTTATTTGTTGATGGTTTATGTTGCAGATAATCTTCCTGGAAATACAGTGAATAATGAACCACAGTAGCCATTAATCTTGATAATTGTTTCCATGTAAAATAGTTTTTATGTTTAGGCACATTCATCTGGAATGTCTATGCATTTTCCAGTGTTATCCAGGAATAATTGTACTCAAAGATAATGGTGTAGTCCTTGGACTTCTTCAGGTACTTGATTATTAGTAATAGCATTACACAAAAGGAATGAGAGATCACAGAGCAAGACACAAACATAATAAAATAGTTGAGCTAATCTTTATATGTATTATTAAACAATTGGAGAAGGTTTGTGATAATGCCAGAATAGATAAAATTAGTCACAGTTTAGTAAGTGGCATGAGGGTTTGCAGTTCCAATTTTATGGCCCATTCCTAATGCAGCCCAAACTTATGATAAGTTTACAGTCCACAGGATCAACTGATTAGTGTGACTTTTAAAAGGTGTGTTTTAATGACATATGGCCTTATCCTGATGCTATGTAGCTTTCAACAATATTTTATTTATTGTAATATGTATGTTATCAAATTTTAGTTACGTTCATGAAATGTGTTTATATCACCACATTCCCCCAGACATAAGCCTTCTGAGATTCCTTACCAAGAAGATTTATTAAACAATTTGAAAATAAGATAAGCGTGGTGGACAGGAGCCTTGTTTCAAATCTGTAACTGCATTCCATGGCCCTGTGATCCACTGATCACATATGAGCACATGAGGCATGAAGCCTTCTTGCTTTCTTGCCTTTTCTGTCAATGATGTCAGAAGAGCTTCATGGCTCACAGAAGTAAATGACAGAGAGGGGAAGTGCTTCGTAAGCATGGCGATAGGGCAGAGAGAAAGGCGAGATGCCACTATGAAATGTAATTAGTGGCAGTGGGGAGTAATCTACAGAAGCTTGTTCTTACAATTGATTTTGTTGTTACACGCTATATGAGATCTCCACAGCCCAAGAAAGATGAGCCATGAATCACCTGAGAAAGCTGCATGTGAAGCAACACCATTAAGCAGGAGCCAGGTCTTGACTTCAAATATCAGGGCTCTGATCCTGATTCTACCTTTTATTTAATGGATAAATTTGAGTAATTTATCCTATCTCCTGGTGCCTTTGTTGATTCTCCACATCTGTTTCTTCTGATCTTTCTTGTGGCTATTGTAATTTTCAGGAAAAAACTATCCATCATTATGAGTTTACATAATGGCAGTCTGTAAATATGTAAACTCCTACATCCCAGTCTGAAAATAGTGACATTGAAGATGATGGGAATTTTACATTGATCTCAGCAGCAATCTCGTTTGCCAATAATATCATCTGTATGTATTCCTTTGAAATGTTTGGTATTGATTAACACAGTTTTAAAAGCACAAACAATAAATTATTCATTTTGATCTATAAAGTAGTTATAGTGTTTATCACAGGCAGAATATTTTCATACAAATCAGAATACTTAGAAAATAAGCCAAAAAAATCCCAACAGATGAGATTTTCCCTGTATTATATCTGTAATCACCCTCCTGTAAACATAAACAAAACTGGGAACCTCTTTCCTGAAATGCCTAAGAGATGAGCCTTGCAGACTGAGAAAGCCAGTGAACTCCATAAAAGACAGTGCCTTCATGGAGGATATCTTTCTGATAGCTCTCCTGTATTAAAGGCACACGTACCTCTAACTGTTTATAATATAAGTATATTGAACAAATGCTACTAAATCTGCAGGAGTAAAATTACAAAGCTCACCAATTTTTGATAGAACTGTGCATCACTGGAAGGCCTAGATGAATTTGATTCAGGTAGACCCAGACATTCGGAAATACTGCAAATAAGGTCCTTAAGTCATCATACACTACTATGGAGAAAAACACACATTAGGAAGATTAATTTGGAAAAAAAAATAGGTGCTGCAGTAAAATCTTAGCTGTACAAGTGATTTCTTCTTGTGTCTATCATTCTTACTATTTGTATAATACTTGCATTTTCTGTGTCCTGCCTTTCTCCTACCAGGAGCTGGCAGCTTTTAAGGTTGACTGCAGGGATGGGGTAGGAACCCAGCCTTGCATACCTGAGCATCACAGCCAAAAGTGGTGTGCTTATTTCCAAAACAGCAGCAGGGGAGTCATAGAATGGCCACCACTAAAAGTATCACAAACCCCTAAATAGCAGAGCTCTTTTCTTTTAATTGCAGCGCCCAGCATTTTTTTTCAAGGGTGAGCATTTTTCCAGTGTCCCCTGTAGGCCTTTTATCAGCTTCTATGCACTCTTGGCT
This sequence comes from Aegotheles bennettii, assembly GCA_013398125.1. Lineage (NCBI taxonomy): Eukaryota > Metazoa > Chordata > Aves > Caprimulgiformes > Aegothelidae > Aegotheles > Aegotheles bennettii. The sequence goes on along the minus strand of VZRW01006900.1, from coordinate 154,662 downwards.
GTTTTGCTGATGCTCCTTGGCAAACATGATGATAGCTGCTAAAGCCATACATATCCACACATCCATTTGAGAAAATAGGTGGAATTCAAAACAGGCAATGTTTCAGTGCCAGTTTTTGCCACAACTTTTATTGGCCACCTGTGAGGAAGGTGGCCAACATCTGCCTCAAGTCTAGAGCAAGATGCCATACTAAAAAGTGCAAGAAAAAATAGATTTTCCAGTGATACTGGATTTCACTCACTAGGCATAAGGGTAGCACACCTTGTTGGTCCTCAAGATTCATGATTTATGCTGTCTGCCTCTTCTCCTTACTTCCATTATGCTTTACCTCTAAAAAACAATCTCTTTCAGACTTTTTTTGCCCTTCTATTCCTCTGTGTTTCTGTCCTGTGTCCCATGTCCTCTCCTTTCTCCTTTTCCTTTTCCCTCTCTCTATATTCATGCCAGAGGGTATATCATGATGAGGTTCTCTAATCAATCGTCTGACTCATTGCCTTATGGCAGAATATTGCCATGGCTAATGACTAATATGACTGCAGGATTTCCAAATGTCATCTTGCAAGATCTTACAGATTGCCTATTAACCATTTTTTAGCCCTACCAGGATTAGCTGGCTAGCAAAATAAACCAGCATGATTTAGCACAGTAAACTCATTTCTTAGCAGCTGACTTCTATTTATAGGTATAGCCTAAATAAAACAGTATAGGACAAAGTATTTCCAAACTGTGAAATGTTCCATTTGTGAACAGCTTTCCCTATGATACTCTAAGTGTTCATTTGCACAGTGAATAACAAATAGTGGTTGAAACTTTCTAATTCTTGAAAGACGGAAATTGGTATTTACACTCATATTATGATTCATTATAAAAGAAGAAATGTGTGAAACCACCAAGGCAAACAAATACTGTTAGATGCATTTCATTTGTTGATTTTTATTTATGCATATGAAACACTTTTTCTTCCACATTGCAATTTCGTGATGAGCAAAGGAGTAGCACAGCACATTTTCTCTCTGCAACTCCTGTCTCCCTGCAAGTGAAACTAATATTTGCCCTTTCAGTTAAATGCAGTTATTCTATGATAACAACTAAGTTTTATTTTAGATTGATATGAAAACAACATGCTTACTTTGAATAACAAGAATTTTTCACACTGATAAGGAGTTATCACAAAAAGCAGTAAGAGTAATCACAAGGAGAATTAAAATAGTAAGTCTGAGAATATACAGAGGATGCTTTGAAGAAATCCTAATGATGCCTAAACATATCCAGGGTGATAGACACATACATTAGTTCCGTTACTCGTTTTTTGCCATGGTCATCTATATAGCATGGAATTGCAGACATTCTGACCCTTTGCCTTTTTCAAATTCCTGTGCTGGCATGAACAAAGAGCTTGCTAATCAGAGAATTTTGATGTTTCCTCTAGGCAATCAACTGTTACATTTCTGCAGTTTGACCATACCTGAAAATATAATAATATTCGACCAGTTCTCTTGCATAAAACTAATTTCAGCATTGACAAATTTCCCAGATATCCATTTATAAATATTTACTGATGCATTCTTGGTCAACCCATCCAGTCACCTTGCCACCAACAATAAAATAACACTGATGTGAAATGAACATCGTCAGAGATATTGTGGGAAGGGTAAAGTGCCATGGAGTGCTATTTTTCTGTGGTTGTTTGTCAATGAATTAACAAGAAGCATTATCTTGGGTATAAAAAAACAGAGCCCATAGCTCGCTAAGGAGATACAGCATCAGGATGAGATATGTACTGTAAAGATTAGTGTGTTAGAAAACTAATGAGTAATGTTGCAAGACCTTAAACTAGTTAATCTCATTGAGACAGCTTGTTAGATGATCAGATTGCCTAGCTGATAAACCTGCTTCCATTACTGCTGTGTTTGTGGTGTCAAACCCAATTAGTGTTTCTCCAGATGAATTTTCATTCATTAGAGTTGGAAAGGCAAGTAGAGAAAAAATGCAGCGGAACTGAATTTGTTTCCCTTTCACTAGCAGAGTTTTCTCTGTACTTGGGTATCACAAATACAAGAAATACACACTGAGATCACTCTAGTAACTGTCACAGCTCTGCTCCTTCCCCACAGCTTTGCAAGCTTTAGCTTCTCTAACACCTAGCCTCTAGCATGGAAGCAATAAGAAGCTCCACCATATTAACCTGAAAAATCCAACACAGCAGGAAAATTTCCACCTCTCTAGTCAACCAGCATGAATTTGCTGTCAGCCCTCAGCCAAAATAGGGTATGCCCTCCTGCAGTCTGCCAGTGTTTCTGGTTCATTCTGTGTATGTGTTTGGGTTTTTTTCCCAAAGTTGACTACGCAAAAGTAACCACTACCGACTTCATCCTGTGGTTTCACATTAGCGTGTTCACATCATGTTACCTTCCCTTTCAATACAGTAAGAATCACTTCATTACCATGATTTTGGTGAAATCAAAGCCCTGCTAAATTCATGCCACTGATTTCACCTGAGCCTAACTTATACCACACATCTTTACAGGAGATTTATACAGCATTGGTGAAGTTTTAAAAATTGCTTATTCCTGTTATGTAATGAAAAACTTCTATCTCAACCTCATACAGTGCACCTAATAAACTGTCATAGAAAACTGCTGAAATATTAAGGCTATGATGTTGTCTCTGTTTTTACAAGCAAACACAGAAGTAATTTTTATTTTTTTAACTCAAATGAAAAACTTTCCAGGTGTTGAGTTTTTAGTGACATTTTCAATGTTTCCCAAGCATTATGAGGGGATCTTGTGAATTTTAAATAGCGGCAATCAATAAGGTTTGAGAAATATTTTATTAAAACTTAAATCTCAAGCCCATGATCCTGACAGAGCTGACACTTAGTACATACTCAGTCCTCATAATTTTTATCATTTTTCCTACTCTGTGAAAACACTGATGGTCTTGTTTTGGTTGTCAACTATCTAAGCATACTATTAAACTCCTCATTTAATAAGACAAGCAGTTTCTAATGGGATTTAAAACTCTAGGTGCAATGCAGTCAACATCAAACACTGGCATAAATCTCTTGCACTAAAATTCATATTTGTCAACAGAAGGAGAGGGAAAGGGGTTGTTTGGTTTTTAAAGTATCTGTAGCTCATGATAGCAGAGGTTCTATATTCAGGAACACGCTTTAAATTAACTTGAAGTACTGTTAAAGAAGACTACTCCCTCCAGCTGAACTGAAATTAGGCTGATTTCTCCAGTTTTTTAACAGACAGATAATCTGAATGTTCAGTTTTGCATCTGTTATACAATTGCTTCTTTATTCTGAGTCATTTGGTAGCCTCTAAAAATAGTTCAATCTTCTTGAATTAGCAGCACAGTGTTATAGATCATGTAGACAGAAAAGCCTATCTCTTCGCTTCTGCGTAGCCAATATGCCACAGGGCACCAGTATCAGAAAAGTCGCTGCAGTGTATCTTAACTCTAACAGATGTTACTGCTGGCCTCTTGGAGAGCCCGAAGGAAAACTAAAAGAAAGGCAGGCAATAGATTACAGGCCAAAACAATTGCTCAATTTCAACAGTAAAACACTGTGGCCATGAAGGTGGACTGTGAGGTAAAAACTATGTTTACAGTAGCTTGCTTTTAAGGCACAATAACTAATTTTTCAGGTCAGTACCCAACTGCTTTTATTGCACCTGGAAAAGGGGGTGATCTTATTTTTGCAACAGAGAAACTATGTTTTCCAAGCAATGCCCAGCTCCTGATGAAATCGGAAACTTCAAGTTCCAGCTCTCCCAGTGATGTCCTGCACACAGAGTGCCAGGAACAGAATAATACATTCATATGTTGTTCTGGAGTACTACTAAACTATTATTTAATACTCACCAGTAGGTGTTCTGTTATTCCCTGAGGTAAATTAGATTCTCTTCTGTTTTGTTTTTTTTGGGTATGTGATATGTCTTGAGAGAATTGTTTTCCAGTAAAAACATTTGAAATAGCCTCAGCAAGCTGTTGAGATGAGAAATGACAGCTGGAAAAATTACAAAAGTTCAAGCAAAATTATATTTTAAAATATGATTTAATCAAAGGCAGACAGGATCAGTCATGAAATTAGAAAGGACTTTCAGATGAATGACAAGTCACTGCTAACAATACGAGCTTTGCTGAGAAAGCAAACTAATTTGAGAACAAAAAAGAACAGTGTGCTGGAATGTCGTGCATACAATATAAATCCATAAAAAAATCCATGCAATTAATGTCCCAAAGAAAAAAATGTGTATTTTTTGTTGTTGCACTTTGTGGGAAATCCTAGCATTTTCCATGTAAGTCTGCATAAAAAGAAACATGTTGTAACTTGTGTGTCACCTTCCTGTTTCTTTTGTTCTACAAGGGTCATAATATTAATGAGATATAATGCAGACTATAAATTTTCAGTGAGAAGGCAAACTGCTTCATTTTCCTCATGCATCTGTCCTTCCTGAATTTTTTTGTTGCCACTATTAGATATCAGTTGCCATAAGAAAGTTTCTCTCCCATCTGCTCGTTTTTACAAAGGGCCTGCTATGAACTTTCATCTCTTGTTTTTCCTTTCTATTGTTCTGTCAAAAGGGACTGTCAAACAGAAGGAAACATACTCCATTTCTGCCACTAAAACCAGGAGAGCCTTCTCTGCTGGGCTGGAAGATAGGAAGGCTTATCCTGGTGCAAATTAACTGCTTCCCTCCAGGACAAATCCCAGCTATGGGTTCTCATTACAGGATTTGTGTTGGAGCCTCTGCCTGCACCAGACAAAGAATGTGAACCTTCACTGAATCAGAGTAGTTAACGCACCAAACCTCTCTCTCAGCCATTCTTGTGCTCCACAGACTCATCGTGCCACCATGCCACACACCAGGGCAGACTGCACACATACAGCATCAAGCCATAAAATCATCTCTCTGGTTAGCTGTCAGTCTGCTTTCATGTTATTTTAGACATTACAGATGATTCATTCTCCCAAAAAAAAAAAAAAAGGAAAATAAAGAAAAAAAAAGATAAAAAAAAGACATCTCTGTCAGAGATACTGTAGAAGATCTGTGATGAATCAAACCATGTTCTGTGTGTCATGTAGATGCAATCAGTCACATTCCCAAGGTCTACCAACTCAGGAGGATTAAAGGATTTAATAAGTGAAGTTGTACTGGTCTTCTTGTCCGGCCTCTTATACAGCCAACAAACATCTTCAGTCTCTATAGTGTGCTATATCCTAGTTTCAGGAACAATTCAACTCAGAAATTTCTTCTCCCTCTACATAAAAGCTTACAGAAATAAGGTGTCTCCTGTGGTCTACTATGCTAGGGTTAATGGGGGGAAAAATTGATTTGTTTTTATTGCACTTATATTTCCTGTAAAGGGACATTTGTGAGATGTGCACACATGCACGCACATAGAAATCACCATAGTGGATCTGATCCTGCCAGAGTCCTACCTCTGATCCTAAAGGGAACTAAAGGAAATACTTATGTAACTCTTCCCAAGCTCTTTCCTAGCACTGAACTTCAGACATTTTTCCTTATCCATATAAATGACCAAGATTCAAGTGTATGAATTTTACTAACAAGACCCCATCGAACGGGGATGCCATGTCAAATAGCAGTTATTTCCTAATGTTAGACATGACATCCTCATTTAAAAATTCCACCAACACTGCAATACAGACGCTCCTCATCTATCTGGTTGCAACCATTCACTGCTTTATGTATTTCTATGTCACCTCTGAGACTTCGTATTTCTAAGGCAATCAAGTTTTTCAGTTTTTCAGCTCAGTGAGAGCTTTCCTGGGCCTTTATTCATTGTTCTCTTCTGAAATACCCTCTAAACCCGAAGAATTCTCTCTAAGATTCTGTTCTATACAGGTTACTCCAGGTGAGAGTGTTTTTATGAGTCATGTAACAACTTGTCAACATTTATCTTTACTGTTCCAAATCACATTCCTAATTATTCCTAATTAATCAAATACCTAATTAATGTCTTTAGCCACAAATGCACATTACAAACAGGCCTGCATTTTGATGTCCATTTTCCCATTTTACTACTCTTACCAGCAAAATCCTGTAAGGGCTGGCTAATAAACAAGAGATATTTTGTGAAAGATTGCCAAGATTTCAACATAACAAAGCTCTCAAATATTTCAGGGAAGAAACATGAGAGAAAATGTACACAAACCACACACAAAAGCTTGAACACTCTCCCTAGGCTCATCACTGTATCCCAGTGACTGTGAAGCCACCAGTAGCTTGGCTGTAGAGGATCATAGCCTGAATCAAGCAAAGCCATCCAATTTCCTTTCTCTCTCTTCTGTGCTAAAGACTAATCGATAACTGAGATGCAATTTTCTTTTTCGAGAACAGTGGTTTAGATCCTTTCATAATCTTACTATTTTATTACGAAGCATATATTGTTAGTTCAACCAAAATATTGGAAATAAATGTTTTATTTGTCTATATACTCATGCATATACGTTAATATTGAATATAGTGAAGTTAATGATGCAGTAATATTTGAGCTTAACCTTCATACAAAACACAATTTTAAGTGAAATAGTCAAAATAACCTTTGCTTGTTTTAGATAACTAGAAATCAATGACATTCTTAACATAAAGCCAATACCCTTTCATGTAATCTGATTGTATGCTAAGTGTTCTTCATTTGTAACTTTTTCACATTACAGTTTTCTGTATTTTTCAATTTCTTGTTTCATTCTGTGAGGCAAAAGAAGAATGGAAAATGAACTCCCAGCAAAGACTGAGCTCTAGTGAAGCAGTTGATTGTCTCTGGAGAGAGTTACTGAGAAAACTCTGCTAGCTTCCAATTGTTTCATGAAAACTAATTATTGCTAAATGACACTTTCAAATCTTGTGTGTATAATCACAGTGTATGTATTAGGTAACCTTCATTTAAGGCTGGAGGAACATGTGAAGCAGCTTCAGTGAAAAGAATGGTGTGAATCTGTACTCACTTATTTTATCCTTTTTAAGATTTACAGAAACATTCTTCACCAAAGGCACTCAGTAATACAAGCAGCAGCTCAGTAGAGTGCTTATGGATGTGTCTGAGGCTGCAGCCTCCTAAAGAGACATTCAGATCTCCAAAATGAGATTATTTCAAACAATCTCACTGTGTTTTAGATAAAGGAATGCATCTTTGTTTACTTTCTGATTTTCAAACCTTTAGGCACAGGAGTGCATTTAAAGGCTTATACATACATATGTACATGAATGCATACCCACAAACACATGCACGAACAGGAGTTAGAAACTCCCTCTCCTTTCCTACCTTAATCATACAATCCCAGGCATCATGTAAACATTTGGCACCACAGTGCAGTTGCGTTCCTGAGTTATCTTTTCCATACGAAAAGAAGCCCCGGTTCTGTGGATCCCTGAGCACAGTAAGCACAGAACTAGGATCACTATTCATGACTGCTGCTCCTAACATACGGCTGTGCAATGTCTTCTCTGAGACAAGAAACACGCTGTGCTCACTGGTGCTAACAGGTAGGCAGCAGTCTCCCTAAGTAAATCTTTGCTAACACTATCAGCTGGAGGTCTTGCCATATATGTTGCAAAAGTCTGGTCCCCTATCTCCGGCTTTAAAAATCTTATTTCCTCTTCAATAGAAAGCAAGATACAGGCTTATGTAGGGTAGCAAATGTTGATGTACCAGGCACAGAATGAGTTTTAGAAGCATGAGTCATGCTGTTGGGATGTATCTCTGGACCTGCTTTTTAATAGCCGTCTCTTTTATTATTTATCTTGTAAAGAAAAAATTCACCATTTGTGAAAGCTTTTAAAGAGCTTTAGGTTTCACCAGTCTCAAGAAGTCCAACACATCAGAAATGTTAAAGATAAATACAACAGTTTTTAATATCTTTTAAATTAACTGTTTTGTCTTTAAACAATCTTTGCTCAAAAACATTTTTTGTACTTCTCAGAATTAAAATGTGTTCAGATTTCTAAATTCAAAACATGCAATCTGACTTGAAATTTATATTTTTTCATAATCAGTCCAATGCAGAGATATATAATAGACAGCTATATGCATACCTTTTCAATTAAGTTAAAAGTATTTCTTTCTTTTTTTTTTTTTTTTGCAGGATTGCAAGAAGTTGGAAAATTCACTTTATACCCATATCTGCCACAAACAGTGACAGAGCCAAGAGTGTGAGTTGATGAGATTCTCTATCGTTCAACTTTATAAGACACTTCACTGAGATATTTCTGGAAGAAATGCAGAAAGGCTATCTGCACCAGTGCATGTCAGCTGGGATTTTTCTCCTTCCATTTTGCTTCATGAGAGCAAGGCAATATAAAGAAGCTATGTTCAAGGAGGCTGCTGAGTTATTGAATTGTCAGTTAACTTCTATAACACATAACCTTAGAAAATAAATCATACCTATATTTTGGGTCAAGGTAGTCAGAATGCAAGGCTGAAGTACATCCAGCATTGTATCATAATGACTGATTGATGATTTCTTTACCAACAAAACTGTAGACATCAATACACAGTTGGCCGCAAAGATTCACAGGGAATAGAATTCTGCAAAAAACTGCTCCTGTGTTCTTCTTCAATTTCTGTTACTGTCTAGTTTATAAATTGTATCAAATAAAGGCTTAATTATAAACAGAATATATGGTTGGACACCTGCACTATGGACATCTCCATGATCTTACAAATAACTTATTAAAATATGTGATTGCTGTTGATATTGATTTTTCTCCAGCCACTTTACTTAGTACTTATTCTTTCTGCCATTTTTATTTTTTTATTACTTACGTAAGTCTCCTTGGAAAGTTAGCTTTTTTTATTTATTTTTCCAGCAAGACAAATTTCCTTCCTGGTGTTTACAGTCCACTGCTTTCATTTGCTCATTGTTACTGATGTTTTCTTAGTCACAGTTTCTTTTCAGTTCACGTTAAATTCCTTTTATTTGCCTAACTGGGAACATTACAATGGCCAGAGGCTAAAATACCAACCCCCTGCAATAGGAACACCTACAAAATATTTTTTATGTTGTAAATCACTACCCTGGTATAGTGAAAGGCAACTTTAGGGCTCAAAAGTGTGTACGCATACACACACACACACACAAAAGATTCATGCAAACAAATGTGTCAAGATTGTAACTCTACTCTAGATGGTAATCAAGTATTTTAAAGATTCTGTGGTATTTTTCCATCATGGGTATAATACTTCATCTATCTGCAGCCTTTCCAGGAAATAGATGTTGCATCTAGAAGAGATCTATGAAGGAACACACTGGAAAGAGGTAGGCATGGAGAGGGGAACAGTTGTGTGAACCCCACTGTTGCATGTGTGCCAGCAACAAACAGGGTGATAAAAGATACGTGCCAGGGAGGCTTCACTGAGAATCCCAATCTCACTGTGCCGAAGGAGGAGCCCCACCATGGGCTTCAGCATACATATCTGTGGAGTGAGGGGGAAAGGGCTAGGCAACTTTTCTTGGCATTTTCATTGCATATGAAATAGAGAAGGGACAGCTTGACTGTCAGAGACGTGGAGAAGTAATTAACAACAGAAGGAGAGAGCAACATGCACATACATTTCATGTTCTTCCTTGTCTGCTGCACTTTTCTAATGCTATTTGCCAAAATACCCAAATTCTTCATTTAATAGTAAAAACATGTTTTTCACCTTTTTATTATACCACAGAAGTAAAATGTTACTTCTCAGAAAATGACCGCTCTTTTATTTATTTCTATCTTTCCGTGGTGAAATGACACCTCCCACACACATACACACATACAGTCTCCTGCTATTTAGATATAGCATGCCCTAAAATGTTAATTAATACTGTAAAACTGGTTTGCCTCCCTGAGCAACTGAAAAGCATATCTTCAGCAGTGATCCATTTTTGTACTTGTTTTTACTTCTAAGCATGTATCTCTACACATCCAATATTAATCTTGCAACTCTATTACATGATCCTTCCAGTTCCAATTAAACTCCTGCTTGATAGAGAGGGCCCTCAATGCATGACACACAGGCAACATAAGTGGAAAGAACACCATGAATGGCAGTGGTAACATACAACTGCGGCATTTCATTTCCAGTTTACCTACTAAGAATATTCACATATTTTTATTTCCCACCGTGACCTCTTCATTTCCAATGTGTGGGGTTTTTTTAATTTACTGATTACTACTACACACAATATTGTAGCACAACAACAAATAACACCTGCTGCATGAATTATGCATGCTGTTTTCAAAATCCCAAAGAAAAGGCCAGAAACAGCAAACTATGTGCCTTGAATGGTGGTCTGAAGGTTACTTGATGTAGCTCACTGGTCTTGCCAAGAAAAGTAAATCCCAGGGGAAAGGAGTATTGATACTAGTGGACAGAAAGCCTTAGAGATGCCCTAGGACAGAAGAACAACCTTCCTGAATGCTATTCCAATAGCAAAAGAGAGGGGAAACAAACTTGATGCATGTGAATTTTACTGCTAAGTCTCAGAGGGTGTCCAAGAAAGTTACAGATTAACTGTATTGCAACAAAATAAATGATAAAATGTAGTTTCAATTCAGTTCTGGATCCAAAATTGCCCCATGCATTGCAGAACACCATTGACTGCCTAAATACAGTCAGCAGTTTCCAAGGAAGTCCTACAGAAACTCAATGATTGTTCCTAATTGCTCACTCTGTCTCACACTACTAGAGAAGTCCAATCTGTGTTGTATATGGGATAGATTTTCCAATGGAGTCCCTAAATACTGCCACACAGAAGGCTAATCTGGGGCTGACTGAAAAGAGTTGGCCAAATCAAAAGGAGCAGGAATGAGCCAAATCTTGTGGTCTGCTGTTGATAGCAATCTCTACAGCTATAAAGTTGGAGAAATGAGAGATCCTGAGGTTGTGCTAGAGACTCATTGTTAAAGGCCAGTTTTTGAAGATCTTTAACAGAAAATCCAAATACAATTTCATCCTTTGCATTACATGATTCTTGCTGTTAAACACACTGCATCACTCGTGGAGTCTCTCATAGAAAGAGTGTAAGATTGTATTCAAGCTAGACTTGCCTATGAAAGTATGCAGTCTTCCGATGAGAAATACTGGATTCTGTTACAATGTTGAACAATTCAGATTAACTGAAACTAGTTCTCGTTGTCTAAATTGTTCAGAGATTTAACTATAACAGAAAAGTAACTATGGTTTGGGGTTTGGTTTTTGTTTATTTGGGGTTTTTTGTTGTTGTTTTGGTTTTGTTTTTTTTTCCTACTTTACTAATCTTAGTATCATTAAGATAAAGAAATTGCCTAGGAAGAAATCAAGAAGGTTCAAGTGTATCTTGTAAACTGGTAACTTCTGGTCTTTTGCATGCATTCTTCCTTAGTTCCAAGGAAAATGTATACTACAGAGTTCAAGGAGCATCTGGATGACGTTTTTAGTCATATGGTTTAAGTTTTATGTAGTCCTGTGAGGAGCAGGGAGTTGGGTTCAATGATCCTTATGGGTCCCTTCCAACTCGAGATATTATGTGATTCTACGATTACAGTGAACTCTTAAAACAAAATTAAAATGTAACCATACTAATGAAGAACTGGTCAATACTAGACCATCAGAGAGCACATCAGGTACCTAAGCCTTCTATGCCTATCTTAGGCTGATGACCTAAGCCATCAGGTCTTGTGCAAAGAAATAGTTTCTCAGAAGAGGTGCTAACTGCAAATAAAACAATTTAATTTAATTCAGTTGTCAACAGATTTCATTGTAAAACCCTGACTCTGCTTTTCTTTGACTTGTCTTCTCAAACATTCTTCATATGACCAGAGATGGCTTTCTGTATCCTGAGAAAAGACAGTTATTCGGGGGAAAAAAACACATAGAGGAAGCTTTGGTTTACCAATGATACTCATATAGTACCTGCTGTTTCTTGTTGTCTTGTTTATTTTTCCCTGTTATCACTAGACCCAGTGGCAGAAAATACTCAGGTGATCCTGACTTGGAATTCAAACAAACTTATATCTCACTTGCAGGACAATATTACTCAAGGCTCTTGTATTGAAAGGGAAAGGCCATTATTATTCCTGGTGTATCAACCCCTGCTTTGCTTGTCTCCCTAGATCACAAAATTGTAATGCTCCTACACTTTTTATTATGTTCTGACACTTTCCCACAAAGGAAATTAGAGCTGTATAAAAGGAAGAGAGGATTCTGAAGCTCCAGAAAAAATGCAGAATAACTTTGTTTGCTGTTTTATATTGTATTTGAATTACTGTTTCCTTAAAAAAAACCAACTTCAGATTACTCAATAAATAACCTACAGCAGAGATGGAACCAATAAACAAGACAAATCACAGTCATTCTTATAAGGAAAGAAACTTAATCTTATGGAAATTTTTCTGCATTTACAGGTAAGTCTGCATGTACAGTGATGTGATAAACTGCAGAGAAGTATAAATTGCATGTTAACCTGCATCTTATTGACTACTTCACTCTCAAGGCTGCTCCTAACTCCCTGCTTTTTTGAGCAGCCTCAAATGGCCTATGCAACTTCAGTTTACTCCCTTCATGAGAATGCATTAGCAAAAAGTTTTTAATTACATGGTCACACACTATTGCTTTGCAGATTCCTTGCACTATGCAACACACTGGATGGATGGTACTCACTTTATGAGGAGCTGTTCAGTATTTCATTTTTCATCAGTGTTAATGGTTCAGCTTTTTACTTTACTCCTTGCTTTGAATATAACAATTTGCTTACACACTTTTCTTTGACACATACCACTAGAGCATTCAAGCAGTTTTGGAAACACTGTTTTTTCTTTTCAAGAGTCTTTGTGGTTAAAAGGTGGTAGTAACTCCATTTTAACTTGCAGGCATTGAGGCTCAGATTTTTAAAAAAGAGGCTAAAGAGGCATTCAACTTGCTTAGAGAGTTTAAGTGTACTTAGCATTAAATGGCATCTTTTATGTCCAAAGCACACCTCCCACTGATTTAATTTGATGCTCTGAGTCCTCAAATGCTCATAGGGAAGAGACTCTTGGGTTTCTGTTAAAATGAAGACCTTTCATTCCCAATTGAAAGACCAGTTTCAGTGAGGTGTGTTGCAGCTGAATTTGAAAGTCTTTCTGATGTTACTGCCTCTCAACTCCCAGTTACTGCAGCTTAAGTGAAAGTTACTATGACTTTAGATAAGAAAGAGTAGGTGACCACATGAGTGCTACGGCTCCTATTCAGTGTAATGGAGAAAAGACTCATTGGATCCATTACAGAAGCAACCAGTGAAACAGTACTGTAGCTTTCACATGGTCAGTGACTGAATCTCAGTTAAGGGGACAACATTTTCTGTTTTAAGGCAACAGTTTGCGGAACTATCCAAATGAGACTTGTGAAAACTTCTCTGCCTTTGTCTGTTTTTTAATGAATATTGCATCAGAACAACATGGCATAAGCAAGAAAAAAAGATTCAGGAAAGCATTTCACTAAGATAATATTCTTTCTCCATTTTCAGGTCATCTATACAATCCCTAATTTCTGCAACAGATGAGACGGGATCTGTAGATAAACAACATCCTTTGCTGCACAGTATGTATTTGTTGCTGTATCAGATCTATTCTTTGCAAAGAAAGAAGCATGTATCCAGAGGGGAAAATTTGATCACACAATTCAAGTCTATTTTGCAAAGGGTAAATTATTTATGTGCAGAGCAGGGAGGGTCTAATTAAAGTGACACAGGCAAAACTAATCTGGTCATTTCCTAGTGGAGATGTAGTAGGTTAGTGTTGTTCAGGTGCAACACTAAAAGATAATTAAATACATATTTTGCTGGGGTGGGGGGAACTTCACAGAAGTTTCCAAAAGCAAAGCTTGCATCCAAGGTTCTTGAAGAGCCACTTTAGGTTCCGGAAATAGTGCATTTGCATGGATTGAAGTGTGACACTTTGTTGCAAGCTCATTGACTTGCTTCTCGTCCAGCTGGACTCCTCATCCCATGGTCATACCCCCTGCATAGCTAACCACAGCCTCCAAACCTAAGATTTATCACAGATCCATTCCTCTCCTAGTATGCTAATCATCATATGCCAAGTGTAGCAAGCTTATCCTGACACCACTCAGAGTACAGAGACTGATGTTGTTTATATAGTTATGCCTGGTCTTTTCCCTCTCTCTTCAGATCTCTTTTTTCAGCTCTTCTTGCAGCCTGATTTCTAGTCACTCAGACCATACCCCCACTGGCTCCCCTTCCATCACAATTTGTGATCTAGAGAGTCCCACTAAAATCCTGTAACACCTTTTTGAGTGGGATAGAGACTGAGATCCACCTTCGTCACGATTTGAAACTTGCCTAGAGGACAGAGCTCTAGTTTGGATAGAGGCCTGTATACACTAAACTAATTCTTTTCTGAGCCAAAACCAAAATCAAAATGGCTTTTTCTTTGTTAGAGGGATCAAAGCAAATTGGTCTAACAAAGTACCAACAGAAGTAAACACAGCTGTTTGGTTGTCAGTGACTTGACTGATCAATCATTTCAAGTAACTGAAGACCAACTGAAAATCTGTGCAGATAATTAAACATGTTATAGTCAGCAACACATGCTAAAGAGCTGTTAAAACACACATATCATGTTCTTGAGAAAGCCATGACTTCTAAAAGACCCTCATGAAATCTGTGCATGTCTGTGCATGTCAGATAGTTTCAGATATTAACCGTGAGAGCCAAAACCTCTGTGCAGCATATTATGACCCAAAGACTGAGAGGAGCAGAAAATCAATAGTCCATTGGTATTTCCTTACACATCCCCAGCAGTGCCAAGACTGGCTGCTTAAACTCACTACATAGCTGCAGCCTTGTACAGTTAAATTATTTAGAGGATTTAGTTTACAAAATGTTGTGAAAGCATGAGGAAAATCAGCTACTAGAATTAAAATAAATCTCTACTGCGTGTATCTGAGCAGTAGTTATAAAACTTGTAATTTCAGTGGATGCTCATGGGAAGAGCAAAAATGCACATCTCCAAAACAACTGCTATTTTCAAAGTTCTGATTGAGGTCTTCAGGGAAATGGGGCTTTTCAGGAAAGACTGTCAGAGTGGTTCTTCTGTTTGCTTCTGTTCTCTTTTAGTAAGGGAAAAACAGCCAGCATTTTGCCCAGCTTTATTCTTAGAAACAGCTGGATGGCATGGGATGAAATTTCAATGAAATCTAGCCCTAAGCATATACTTTAGCCAGGTTAACACTTTAACTTGAACGGTGTAATGATAGAAGAAGACCTTCCTAACCGGTTACCTAGGGTCAGTCTTGATGGTACCATAAAATTTCTTCAATGTGAGGCAATTTTTGCTTCCTGAGAGATGTGCAAGTTTTCTGTAACTGCATTTATACATCTGAGTATCTACTGAAAATAAATCAGCAAGAAGTACATATTTACCCAAATGTAAACAAAGTCTTAAATTAATTACTAGTCTGATAAAACCCTCTTATTTCAAAGAAATATTTATAATAGAGGAATGAATACATATAAAGCACCAGAATATATGTATATATATTTATATGTATTATATGTATGTCCCCTTGATAAATTTGAACTGACTTTTTAAAGACAGATTTAACTACACTGCCATGTATGAAAAACACTGCTCAGGCTCCCAGTATTGATGCACTTACACTTTCAGAACATAACCAAATTTCCATGTCTTTACAAGTAAATTTGTTAATTAGTGTCTAAATTAAAATATCATTTGAAATAATTTCAGCATTTGAGAATCGCCTGTTGCCTTGTCACAAATGATTTTGATAACGCAACACTGAAAAGACTTTGTATTTCCTATATAATTAACACTCAGATGCCTTATGCTGTGTCTACCTGGCTAAAGTGAAATGGTCATTTTCTTTCTATTGCTGTTTCTAAATGTTTATTTTTCAATATGTCACTACTAAAATCAGACTAACAATAATTTCAGTCTCTAGACTGACACAGAAAGCAGTGGTCATTTCTTAATGGGCATTTTAAGAGAGGATAATGATTGCATGTTAGGTTAAGGGCCATTTGATTAAAAACAATGGCCAAAAGATGCTGTTATGAAAACAGGAGCTTCTCCCAAGCTCCAGAGGGGGGAAAAAAAAGGTGTTAGCCTCTGCAGACGTAAATATTCAGCTACATGTGAAAAAGATTGTTATATATTTTATTGTTAATTCTTAATCTTTGTCATAAAATAAAACAACTGATGACAAGATTTAATGTAGGTATTAGGTGCAAAGACACGTTGCATTGTTCTCTACAACAGTAGCCTTTGCTGGTTACACAAAGAAAAGATCTCTAGGAAGAGTGGTACACTTTCACTTTTGAAAAAATACACTGAAGACCAGACTCAATGATCCCTCTGTCAGTTGTCTCCATAAACAAATGGACATCAAGAAGTTCATTACACCTTAATGGCTGAACACTGAAGAGAAGAGAATGTAAAAAGTAATGGGTACCTTTCCCACAGCAGGAAGATTTTATTTCTGTCACCAAGACAGAGTTATTTCAGCCACTGTATTTCTTACTGAAGATATTTTCTCACTTTAATTTCCATAAAGTTGGGACACTGGGATGTTGCAAAAACAAGAATTAGTGTTATTATTTTAGAAATCTATGGTGGAAGATATCGTTTTACTTGCACAGAGAACACAGAGATGCTAACAAGGTCAAACCTGAAAGATTTTCCAGATATTTAACTAATATCTCTGTTTCTTTTTTTAAAAAATTAAGAGAAACTAAATGTTAAATTCCTCCTTTTCTCCCTCCACTAAAAACAAAATTAATAAATTAAACACACTAATTCCCATCTCTCATAATTCAGAAAATGAATGTTAAGAGGAACAGAAGTAGAGTTACAAGCTTACATGAGCAGTTAGGACTCATGGGCTTTCCAGCTGACATATAATCCACCTAAATACCCCCAAATACTAAATAGATATGTTCAGGCTTTGAAGGAGTCAGACTTCAGCTGAGAGCTCACAACATTTAAGCTACAAAGCCGTCTCTGGGACCACAGGTCCACTTGAGTCTCTCCAGCATGCCGCAAATTCCATCAAATGAAGTTTCCAACTAGAATTTCTGAGGCTGGATTCAAATAATTCAGAGAAGCCAAGTTCACCATTCTGTGGATGCTCTTTGTAACTCTAATCCCTCCAAACCAATCTGAGCTCATTTTCAATTTCATGGGTCCAATTGGCTCATACAGCTGAGCTTTAGGAAAGTCTGTGAAGTTGAAAATTGCCATTCTGCTGAATGCCTGCAAGTATAATGATATATGTATATTTTTATCTTTCTGCAGAGAGATGTTACTCACACATATTCTTTGCATATCAGTCAACCTGTAAACCATAAACAATGAATTTTTTGTGCCAAGGAATTCACGCTACTGTTTTTTTTTAAATATATTTTTTATATTTAGATATAAATCCAGCACTTATACTCCATAATAAATAGAAGCTAACACTCAGTAAGCACAAAAAAACAAATATAATGTTGAAAAGAGAACAATACAATTAATTTTTTATTACCTATTCATACTTCTTTATCCCTTAGTTACTACACCAGTAACTTTCCCTTATCAGCAGATAAGCCTCCAAAAAGAAGTTTAACATTTTTTTTATTCATATAAAAGTCCACTGTCTAGCAATGATATTTCCCTGTGCTTAACATTTAGAGAGTGCTATAAATATTCTGTTATATATGACATTAACAAGTTTAAAAAGTTTTCCTTTAAAACTGGAGGGCAAATTTATTTTTCAGTGTACTTTAGAGACCAATTTGATCATGAAATTGTGTTGCCTGCATGCTGCCTACTGTCATTCCCTTTCTTCCCTCTGCTCCTCACAGAACAGACAAATTCCACCCAGCAATTGGGACAGAGGTCCCAAACTTTTAGGGTCCTGCTAGCTGCATAGACAAGGGCAGGGAGGTAGAGCCCAAGCCATTGCTTGTCTTGAGGAAAACACAGGCAAAAGTCAGCTGTTGTCTGTTCTTTCAGGTAGTGGCCAAGCAGCCCAGCAGTGCATGCTATGCTCCCAGCTATCCTCAAGCACATCTCTTCTTTACCTGCCAGGAGCACCAGAGAGGACAGAGAGGGCACTCTGGGGATAAGGCAAGCAGACAGAGGACAAAATACAAAATCCAAGGCAAAGCCATTCTGCTCTTCAGGATTTAATAAATGTGCTGCAATACCGAACACTTCAGGCCAATCTTTCTATTTCTGAGTTAGCACAGGTGCTGTTACAAACCATAGAGTACTTTAAAATGTAAAAAAACCAAAAACAAAAACAAAAAACCAAGACATTAGTTCATATTTTGCTAGGGTGAAACGTGCTATATTCTAACCCCGATCTCTTCTTGGGAAGGAGATGAGAGAACTGGCCCCATGCACTTCTACCTTTACCTCGTGCTGTCCTACCATGTCTGCAGTCACAGATCATGGATCTCAACCCTGGGACTAGACCTCTTGGGCATCTGTCAGCTCACATCCCTCATTGCCTTCTCCGGGTGGATCCTCTAAGCTGCAGTAGACAGGTCCCAGACACTTTCTGCATCTCATCTTACTCGCATCCAGTCTCCAGAGACTGCCAGGGTGCAGGACTTAGGCCTTCTCAGGCTAATCTTCCCATGATTACATGGGTCAGAAAAGTATGGATCTCAGGCCTAATAGAGAGTCCTTCAGTCACACCACAGTCTCAAAGCCACCTGAGAGTTAAAGAGATCTGGAAAATACACAATCTGTTTTCAGGTACACATTGGTCTTACTTCAGTGTCTCCTTCTGCCAGGCAAGCTCATACTAGTTGGATCCAGCGATCACATTCTCAGCCTAGCCTCCAAACTACCAGTTCCTGACACAACCCCTCCCACAAGCTAGGATTAATTATTTATGAATGTGACATTCTTGTTTTTAATTTTCAAAGTAGTTTGCCTGCAGACAGGCAACAGACATTTCAGTGCTAACAATTTGGATGCTATCTACATATTTATTGAGGAGTGACTTATCCTGAAATATAACCTTCATTATTTTTTCTTTTTCTTGACAGGTCCCAAATTAAACTAAATATTCTAGGAACCAGGTCAACATGCAACTTATGAACTAGGATAGAACAACCCCAATTTGGTCAAAACCCAGGAACTTCAAATTTAGTTGTAATTTAATATCTTAAAAAGAGTCTTATTACAAGCAAGGAAAAAAAAGCACAATATTTTTTAAAAGGAAATAAAAGCCCAACTAACAAAGACAACACACAGAAGTAAATTAATTATTTTTGGTTTTCAAAGAAGGGACTCCTTTGCAAATTAGGTCAGAAGAGGAGAGAAGGCTAATGTCGTAATATTATATTTCTAATATTTTAGTGGACCTTTACTTAATTGATTTTAAAAAAGACCCTTTTCACCCTGGCAGGCAAGCTGTTGAAGCTTGAAGGGAAGCCAAGAACTTTGAAATCAACTTCTTAATGTAGGGATATTTCTCATATCACACTGTCAATATAATTATTTTATATAAACTGTCACAGAAGTGGAAGGAGGTGTTACGAGACAAGAATCTGAGTTCATGTATTTAAGAAAAAATTCTAGTATTCGTAAGAAGTTTGAATAAAGGAATGCTGAGGGGAATCTTCCATGTGTTGGTAGGAAAATCCAACTTCCCAAGAGACAATTACAGCTTCTTTATAGTCATCATCTATAAAGGTCCTTCCCCCACTCCCAAGTGATCATTGTGTACTTTCAACCCTACACTCACTTTTCAATCAACCTGAGCAGACAGGTCAACACTCAGACTCCTTGATTACTAAGAAATCCTCAATATCTTTGTTTCAGTCTTCTTAAGATAATGAGTTTTATATTAAAAGAAAGTTCTAGAGGATAGGAACTTGTAAAATTTTCATTTTTGAAATTCTGAATTCATTACATGTTCCTATGGCTTTGTTCAGAAATGGATTCTAATTATTACTGTGCTGTAATATTACATTATGAGGCAATAACTGAAATCGTCCTATTTTTATATCTTTAAAGCCAGCCACTACTTAGTGCTAATCATAATACTTTATATTCTTTTTCTGTTTCAAGGTATTTTCTGTCTGTATAGTAATGAAGCATCTTATTATAAGACAAGACAACCAACTTGGAAGTGCAAAGTAAATGCCTGAAATCCTTAAAGAGGACTTAACCCTGCCATCAGGCAGGGCCATATCAGTAATAAAAATACAACCATAATATAATGAAAAATAAAAACATTATCAAATTGAGTTTGAAATAACAGTATTGTGGTATGCCTGTAACACGAAGATATGAAAATAACAACTACTAACCTTTTTAAAGCTGTGTAAGTGTTTGGCTGGATAGAGGTCACTAAAAATCTAAACAATGTGGTATTATCCTGCAAATGTCCAGAGCAGCTGCTGTCCCTGTATTTTCAAGAGACATTAGACGGTGATTCATTTATTTTGGATTTACTGTCCACACACCAGTCATTTTCCTATGAGAGCTTGTTTGCTGCTTGTAAGGAGAGATGTTAGGAATAACATGTTGCAATTGGTATGGGCAAACCTGCCTGTAGGGTGCAGTTGGTAGGAGCAGAGCAGACACTCAGCTCCGTGCTGGTGACTTGGTTGTCACCTGCTCCGTGGACTTGGTTGTACAGCCAGGCAACAGCCGAACACATTAAACAGTGTCAGTAGCACTGGAGCTTCCTGTATTACCCTGGATAGCTGCTCTGTGCTTGTTTTGGCGTGGTTTGATAAATGCTTTTCCTCTGTGACAAATCTCTCATTGCAAGGTGGAGGCAGGCTGCTCTCTCCTAACTCACTGCTAGCCGTGGGAAGCTGAGGCGTTCCCTCGTAACAGTAATTCATTAACAGCTGACCAGATCCCCTCTTCCTGGGCTCCACCTCTAAAACATAAACTCTCTTGATAGATTTTATTACATGCTGTAAACTTGCTCAATTTTCATTTTCCCCCTGTGTTCAGTGTTCTGCAGCATTTCACCTTTCTGGGGCTGGGGGGAAAGGGGAGCAAAGCATAATGTGGTTTGATTTAAATTATTACCCTGGTGCACGGTTTCTTTGATATGCTATTTTCCCTGCCTGTTCTAACTGCTGAGCACAATTGCTACAGCTCAATTATTAAAGAGATTCTAAAAATAGTGTCACGCAAAGCTATCTACAAAGAAAAATCATTCAAACACAGCAAGAGACATAGCCCGGGCAGTGAGCTTTCACGGCTAATGATTTCTTCCTTTTTTTCTTTTTTTTTTTTTTCCCTATTTGTCGCTCTTTTCTCTCCACCTTTCCATTCTTTCCTTCAGCAACAATAAGCAAGAGGGACCTCCAGGACCTTCTTTCTGCTACCCTAGAAGTCTGCATTAGCTTATACACACATTGATGCAATAAAGCATTTCCTGTTCAGTAAATGTCAACATTCACTAACTTTCATTTTGACAGAATCATGAACCAGTATGCACAGGAATATAGCCAAAATAAATTAAATAAATAAATGCAAGTGCCAGCATTTCTAGCTGTGAGTCTTTTCATGCACTCTTCAGTGAAGCTCAAAACAAGGGCATGGTTAACCATCTGGATGCCTTAGAACTAACGTTTCCCTGCCAGGGACTTTCACAAGGCTGTGATTACCTATTTGGGAAACCATGTAAGGCTAGAGCTAAATCTCTAATTAAGCACAGGTAAGCACTCCCCTCAAGGAAGGTCTAATTTTGAATCACTAGGTGGGGGGGAAGGTATCGAGGGTATCTAAGAGGGTTCAACTTATAGCCAATACTGGCATCCTAAATCCTGGCTACTCTTGACAAAGATATCTTTAAGGATAAATAAGGAAATTAAGGCTGAAGCAAAATAGTGATATGCTAACCTCTTTTTTTTTGTTTTCAAAGTTTCCTAAATGATTTCAAAACCAACAATAGCAATTACATCCAGATGTAGGGTTGTGGGAGGGAAGAAAGGCAGAAGAGGAAGGAGAGACAGGAGAAAGAAGCTTAGGGCTTTTTGGCCCACACTGCGAAGCCTGGATGGATACACAGTGCATGTATGCAGGCCTCTTGCTTCAAGGCAGAGGCTACATCACTATTTCTGCCAGCATCAGCAGGAGCTTTTTAAGCAGAAGACTGGTGGGATCACACCCATTTCACCTGGCTAGAGGCATCGCTGGTTGGAAAGAAAACGTCTTCCTCTCACTTCCCATCTATATTAATTCCACATTCCATTAACATTCAGACTAAATCTGCAGCTACAACCTCTCCATCAGACTACACTTCGCAGGAACAGCTCTACCACCAAAGCTGTGAGGACTGTGAAAGTGTTGAGGGACTTAGCCTGAAAATGAAAATCCGGGAGCCATCAACTTAAGGGGTTGCACATTGCATGCAGGATATATCAGCAATGAACAAATATAAATCTTCTAGTACTGACAGTGCTGAACCATTTTACTCTGCCTTTCACAGTGAGTTCAGGTGGCCACACACCTCTTTCACACGCCCTGTCATATACAAGAAGAGTGTTAACTACTAAAGCCAACAGCATGAAGCTGTTCAGGAATTTTTCTACCAGCTTTTGCAGGAAAGCAACCTATTTAAGGAGCATATGATCCACAAGACTGTCTCTTGCTGTCCGTAAAGTACACACAAACAGATGAATGGACATACACATCTTGCAGGAAATTAAAGTCCATGGTCATTCTGAGCTAGACATTAGAAATTGGATACATATGCCTCCAAAGCAGAACACAGAAAAACATAGGCACTTTGAAAGTGGCTCAGATATGATCACTGGGTCCTTACTAAGTTTTAATACCAATTTCAGCTATCCAAAGATAAAACCACATGAAGAGTAATCATTTACCATAGCAAAATATATCTCACATTCAAACTTCTCATAGCAGAATATCTGAGTTCACCACAAAACTAAATTTTAGATTATTTCTTTTAATCAGAAAAGAAATAAAAAGATCAACTGAAAAATATTTTTTCTGTGGTCAATTACATGAGATGTTTTGATCAGACTGTTTATTGCACAGTGGTGTCTAAACACTCAGTTAATAGAAATAACCACTTACATGAGAAGCAATCGGATAGTAAACTGAATTTCTGTGTAGCCTATATGCTTTAAGTTCCACAGGTGACTTACACCATAGAGGAACCAAAACACTGAACCTTAGAGCACAAGAACTGACATTTACTTCCTCTCAAGAGCATCTGAAGTAACTTGTACAACACTACCACAAGCAGCAATACAACATGAACAGAGTCTCCCCGTCAAGTTGACTGTCTTAAAACATGATAAAAATATTTTACTCAATTATTCCACCTTGAAGTGGAAAATATGCAAAAGACCATTACAAGTAACTGAAAACATAACATCTGTGAAGTACTGCTGATTAATTAAAATAATAAAAATCAGATATAAAATACAGCACCCCTTTGTTAATTACAGATTTCTCTCTTTAATTAAAACACCATAACTAATTATTGGCACTGCCTTTAAATGGCAGAGCTTGCCAGAGGCACTATAAACACTAATAACTCGCTTTACAAACACTAGTAATTCCATTCTATTGAGGTTCTCATCCACCCGATCCACACAGAAACGGGAACAAGCATTGGGAGCACCATTTGGTACATGCTGCAAGCAGAGAGAGGGAGCTGATTGACCAAGGCTGCAGGGAGAGCTGGTGGCACAGGGAGAGAGCAGAGGCAGGCAATGTGGGCAGGGATGCGTGGCTGCTGGTCACCTGCTAATGCTGAGAAGGAAGAGACATTTACACTGGTTGTTGTGCTGACAACAGAAAGAGCAAAATACATTTTCAGCCTGAATAGCTTCAATGAGACTAGGGAAAAGGAAAACACTCAACATGTCCACAAAGAGGGAGAGCAGTGAGTGGCACAATGTGCTGCAGCCACCCTGAGTCTGCTTCAGCATTTGCTGCCAACCTCCTTGGGGACAGGCTGAAGCTCCCCTATATTTGAAAGGTGCAGGGCAGACAGCAGAACTGGGTTCATGACAACTCCCCTGTATTTACACTGCTAATACATTGTTGAATACCACCAGCTTCCCTCTTCTTGCCTGCCATTCAAGACTGGCCATTAAGCACTGAATGAACTAAGAGTAGCTAATCTACAATACTTTTCACATGCCATAATTTAGTATGATTTGTTGAAAGTGGCCTTCTTTGACAGCCTCATTTACTGTAGAGACGTAATGCCTTTCAAATGTTTATTGTGAGCAATATATCCGCACAGCAGCATCAGCCTTTGCTGATTTTATTATTGTGCTGCCAGAAGAACACAGATGTATCCTTCAGGTTTTATGAAACTCACAACATTCTTGTCAATTTAAGGATGAAAGATCTAAACCAGCAACGCTCCACTTAGGTATTTTATATGTGATCTATTCTATTTCTCATACTTCCTTTGGAGCCTAAGTTTGAAAATAAGAAATCAAAGCTGGGGATCAATCTCACAGGGAAAAGCTGTCTTATCAAACCCATACACACAATAGGGAGTCTGATGTTCTGTCCCCTTCCCCGCCCCTTCCCCTGTGCCAAACACCACGCTGAATTCCCAATAGCGTTCAGAGTGGGGTTTTGGGGGGCATTTCCTTTGGGTTTGTTGGGGGTTTTTTTGGTTTGTTTTTTTTTCAACAATCATTAATTGGAAGAGAAAATGAACTATGGAAAACAGACAGATTTTGGGGTTTTTTTTACTGTTATTATTATTTTTGGCAGTGTTGTCACAGCTGCTGCAGGCTCTGGGGGAGGTGGAGTATGAGGAGCCAAATGTGGATTCGCCGCCTGCACCTGGAAACAGTTTGGCCGCAAAGAGCTGGTTACTTGTTCTGCTCAAGTATGATACACCTGCATGGGACCCCTGATGGGGGAACGGACAAAATGCTCTAGTAAGAAACTTCAGGCTGCTGGGAGGCACTTTGCCTGCCAAACTTTTGGGAGAGTTGTGCCAGCTCTCCAGGAGGTGCAGAGATGGGAGCATCAGTCTCCACGCCTGCCTCTTCTCCTACACTCCACTGCGGTTCTTCGCTCACAGTCTGCTTTCCATCCTGGTTGAGTAACGGTGCATTGCTCCTTTACTAAGCTGTATAGAGAAAGAGACCCCAGAAAGATTTCTTTTTTCTATAGCTCAGCTTCCTACTTTGCAGACATATACCCCATTCTCACAACATGGTTAGCAGAGGAATTTCACATTGCAGGATGTCCTGGTTTGAGTCAGGACAGAACCAAATTTCTCTTCAGTAATTTTAATTTTTGGTTAAGTCTCTTCTAAGTGACGGCACTTTCTGAAATCAGTGTGTTTTTCAGTCGTGCCTACTTCTTGGACTCATGATGCTCAATGTTTATAGTTATAGCTGGAGAGTTATAGCTGGAGCTGGAAAGGCTCTTGCTTATACTTATTCTTATAGAAACCAAGGTCACTGCTGGGTTCTGCTGAAATTCCTAAGTGCCAGAAACAAAAGGGGGGAAAGGGGTCCCACCTGCGACCTTCCTGTGGGGAGGAGCAGACCTGACAGGTTACCCAAATTTGACCAAACAAAACATTCCATTTCATATGAATCATGCACAGTATAAATCTGAGGGATCACAAGAGTTAATCTCTCTTCATCCATGGCCAGCATCCTGGGAGGACTCTGTTTGTTCTGCCTTTGATCTCCATCCATGCATTCCTGAATCCATGCATTCCTGTATCCAGCTCCTGTCTGCCATTGAGCCCAGGAGCCCAGCCTGGGACTATCCCAGGGCCGCCCTGCAGCCTCGGTGGTGACGTAAGTGTGAGACTGGTTTTGTGTATATTTGTAAATATTTGTATATATTTGCACATATTTCATTATTTTCTTCTTCATCATTACTGTTTCATTAAAGCTGTGTAGTTCAGTTTCCAATCCATCAGTCTCTCTCCCTTATTCTCTTTCCTTCCCCTTTCTAGGAAGGGAGAGGGGTTAATAGAGAGCATCTGCCATTCGTTTAATTGCCAGCCCAGCGTTAAACCTTGACACAGGATCACAGGCTAAGGGAGTACAAAAAAACCCCCAAACATGCCACCATTAGCTAATGGCTATGATATTTTAAGCTGAATGAGCTGTGTTAGTGGCTCATATGTACAATGCCATAGAAAATACTTTACAACAATGAGGTCACTGAGGGCACTTTAGGCAAAGAGTAACCGCAGCCTACAATGCTTGGCACATCTAATGCAACCTGGCTGTTTGCCGGTCTTTGTCAAACCAGGGAAAGGTTTCTGTGTAGATCTTAGAATAAATTCATCCCGGCTGCAACACCAGGGATGAATTACATCCGGATTTTGCACATATTTGGTAAACTGGCACACCAAAGTCTCTATTCACATTTAACATAACATTGATGTTTTCAATTTCCCAAGCTATTTTAAAAGGAAAAATATAATATTAAAAGCATTCAGGCACCTTACAGTGTGAATTTTCCTGTTCTTTCCCTTTTTCTTTCTTTTTTTAAAAAAAATAGATAACATCTAGAACTATGTTCTGGACCAGACAACAGACCAGAACTATGATCAGCAAACACAATTAAACTCAGGCTGAGGCTTGTGCCAAATGGCAAACTGCCCCATATAAAGGTACTTTTAGTCTCTTTCTGTTTATCTCTCTCTGCCTTGGAAGTCTTCAGTATTAAAGAGCAATGAGATTTTGGGACAGCTGGGTAGCATGCTGGGAAAAAGGAGCAAAAGGGCTATTTTATTTTCTTGGCATATCCTAGCAGCAAATAGGTTTCCTACAATAGAAGAACAACAAATGAGCAACTTCAGAAGAAAATGGACAGCTAAAGTCTTATATAAGGGACTATTTATGTCTGAAAAAATAAAACTGATGTAAAAACAGCATTTGAAATAAAAAATATGAGGGAAATTTAAGACAGAAAATGATTTCCCAATGTTAATACTTATCATGTCAGTCACAGCAACTCACTTTTTGGTGGTATTTTACTGCAATATTCCAAGCTGTAGAAAAACTGAAGTTTCATTATAATGATGATTGCTGATTCTTTTCTTTATAGCACTACACCTGCCAGCTGAGGGTTGGGTAAGCTCAGGTGAGATCTCTCAGCTTATAAAACAAAATGAGCTTTTTACCAGGAAATCTTTTTCCATAAGGTAGCAACTGCTTTATACCTGCTGACCGTGGGGACACGGACAGTCTTCTCACCACTTATGTCCTTTCCTTTAGACTGCAGAGACCACTTCAGTCTTCAGCTGTTGCGTGGGCTCAGGCATGGGCTGACTTGAAGGGTCAGAGGTTACCAGGGCATTACTTCCCCTAGGGAAATGGATTGATGCTTCCTTTTTACTGTAGCCTACAGGAATTCATGTGGGGCTCCTCACCATGCATGTTCTCACTCATGCCCTTTCGAGTCAGGTCAACTGATGGAGACTGCTGTAAATCTACAGTTGCTTTTGGTACCATATCCTTTGTTGTTCCTGAAACCATGGCTTTTCCAAATGACCAGTATCCTGCTGAAAGTGGGACTGTTGCCTTTAGCCACTGAGTGAATACAGTGACAGTGCACGACTGCAGCCCTGCCAGCCTCAATGCCTCCCTCAGGGCTCCAAGTGCCACACTGGTTACAGTCTCATAAACCACATACGGCTCTTTTTCTGACCATATTTTCATCAATGCCTAGAAACGCCCCTGTATTCTGTTAGGCTGAGAAGGATCCAAACAATTGGGTGCTTTTCTTCTCTGTCAGAGATATTTTGGGTTTTGTGCTGTATTTAGTCTCATTGCTATCCAACAGTGAACAGTACTCTTGCCTTTCAGCTGTGATAATCTTCAAATAATCCAAACTATCCTGTGGTTTTATCATCTGTCTGGATATACCATTTGCCTCAAAGTGATTCTCTTAGCCATTACAACTGTCTGGTAGCCCCAGCTCTTCCACATTTCCCAGAGCTGCTCCAGGCAGCATTTGGATTGCCTGTGAGTCACTCTCTCCCCTTTCCTTGGGGTCTCACCCACCAGTCCACAACACTACACTTCGTACCCCATGATGAAGTGCAGCGTGACTAGACTCAACATCTCTCAAATGTCAGGGAGAAAAGGCTTTTAATGTTTCTACACTGCACGTTGCATCACATCCAGTCGGTTTCCCAGAGCCTCCTTCAAACTCTGATGTCCTTTTACTGAGCTCCTCATACACTATCCTCACTTCCCCAGCTGTAAACAGCTTTTTTTGAATCTGTCATGGTCTTAACACTTTGCCCATCTCCAGACTGGCAGATGCCAAAGCTCACAGATTAGCGCAAAATGAGCGGAGACCTGGGAGCTGGTAGATAGTTCTTGGGTTTCATCTTAATGTGCTGTGTACCTCTAACTGGGAAAGTATGTCAAAAGGATACTGGGAAAACACGTTCTTCCTTTGCATAGCATATGCTACTTAAATAAAATAAACAGATAACAACCCTTGTGTTGCATACCGACAACGTGCAATATATGAACATGACTCAGAGACCCAAATGTTTAAAGCAAATATGCCAGTAAAGGAGAACATCAATCTGAGCTGAAGGGAAGCTGCTGGCTGGATGATAAAATCAGGCACAGCCCTTGCCTTCAAACTCAGTGTAATCCTTGAATGTTACGTTGAACTCTTGCCTTCACAGGATGAAATCCTGAGCCTGGGTGGGCAGGGAGCGGGGAAGGGAGCTGCTGGGGCTGGGGAGGGAGGAGGAGGAACTGCAGTGCCTCAGTACTGATAAAGTATAAAGACATTAAAGGGCCATCAGCAGCTCACCAGCAGAACTCTGCATTTATTACAGCATAGCAAATTTTCAGAGATGAGCCCCTTTCATTTAGGTCTGCAGCTGCTTCTGACATCTCCCAGCTGAAAAAGGCTGAGCATTCTCTCAATATTAAAAACTCAGCTTCTTTTCCTCTTGAAACTGTAGAGAGGAAGAGCAATAAAAGAAAAACAAAATAAAATAAATAGTCTACTGTGTCCTGCCTGTTTACTCTCGGGCATAGAAGGACTGTATCAAATTTAACACGGTGGAAAAACTGGAGCCAAAAAATTTGTTTCTAGAATCCTTGCTCTCACTGAGTGCATGTAAACCTTATAAAATTGAATATGTGACTCTGATCTTTACGGTAATGCTGTGAGTCATCTGCTAATGGTCAGTCTCCCCCGGTTGGAACTCATTATGTGCCGAGGCTCATTATAAATAAATCCTTTTATCAGAAGAATTTAAATTCCCACTGTTTGTTCCAGGTGCCTAAACAGCCAGGGTTTAATTAACTAATGATGCTGGCCAAACTGCAAAAACAATTTGTTTACCAGATGATGATACCATACATATATGCAACATCCTCTGGCAGAAAACTGGACAGTATATATAAAAGTTCATGGCTTTAAAAGCTCATTTTCCATAGGCACAGCTCAAGAGATGACACAGGCACATGTTTGTCATACAGCTGGCTGGTAAATGAGACTGCACTGTAGAGCAACCTGTATGTATACACAAGTATATATTAATGGGTCAAAAGATGACTCATCTCCACCTCATGTCACTCTGTTTTCACTGATGCGGGTTTGCTGTTCGGCTCTGCAAGCGCCTCGTTCATCAACACTTGTTGCATTTACAATCTTAATGCCACACAAAGATGAAACTGAAGAAAACAACAACACTTTATCACATGGAAACATTAATATGTCTCAACTGGAAACAAATTGCCCAAGAGGTCTGCCTGATGTCTCCAAGCAGTGGAACGCTTTGAATGAAACTAGGCAAGATATGTGTCTAAGGAAATGTTTGATGCTGGATTATATGGTCTAACAGAATAATGCCACGCAAATTAAAAATAGAGAGACTGCTTATTTTTTTTTTATATCCATTTTTTTTAAATCCAAATGAATGGTATCTAATAGATACCTTTAGAAAAGATTAAGCTAAGTGGAAACACTTTCAGCTGTAATATACAAAAGAAACTCTGTGATCTACAAGCAATGTTAAGATGTGCTAGTCAACACCAAGTAACAGCTGTTCTTAAGGTTTAAAAAAAGAATCAATTAAAGTAAGTATTTCAGCTATTGCAAAAAAGACCAAATGAAAGATGAAAACCAGTACTGTGTGCTATTGACACAGCAGAGAATACAAAAAATAAATTCAGAACTGAAAAGCCAGTAAAATAGGACATTAAGTGAATTTTTAGGATTCTGAGCCTTGAGAAAGTCAAGAGCATTTCTGTTCCCAGTTCAGAATAAAAACAACACTTGAGCTTTTTTCTCTGAAACAAATGTGGAGCTTTTTTCCCCCCAATTTAGTATTTGTGTTAGCAAAGGGAAAAAGACCAGAATGAACCTGAAGAACCAAATCACTGTCTGTCTTCTCTCCCAGAACTAGTGGAGGCAGAGTGGGAAAACCCAAAATGTTATGGCCTCTGCTTCACCTGACCTGTGGCTGGGTGATTGAACACTGGCACCATGTCCCCAGTCCTCTGGGGACAGTGGGTGGAAAGGGAGAAGGCTGGGAGAATAACAGGTTACGAAAACCACTGCAGTCACACTCCATTTCACAAACCTGTGTTCTCTGCTCCAACAATGCACTCATTGTAAGGAGGTTTGCAGATTAAGAGAAAAAGCATCTTAGTCTTTGATGTTACCAGCTCCTTCAGTGTAAGAACTGTGTGGCATGTAACAAGGCAGGGCAGATCCTGACATCTGCGTCTTTAAAGCCACCTTCCTTCTGGAGGCCAGTTCAAAATGCATTTTATATATATACATATTCAAGCGTTAGAAGGAAGGTATTACAAAAAGCAAAATGTGCCACAATCTTCCTCGGCCAGCTCTCACCAAAAGAAACAGACTCCTGATTCCAAGAGGGGGATACACAGACACATCTCTCTGAAGCTACATTGCAGATACAAGTGTTTTTGCAGAGAGGCAACAGAAGGCTTGGTTATTCTGGGCCATCTTCATATACTGCTGCTTAGGAGTAGTTTACATTTTTGGAAGAAATGAAAGAGCTCATTTTCCATAGGCACAGCTCAGAGATGAGCTTTTTTTTTTTTTTAATGAAACTGTCAAACTTTGCAATTGCAGCTTCTCTTTCCCTCTCCTCCTTAGTTGATTAAAAGACAAAATCAGAAAAAAATCCTAAATTGTTTTCTAGAATAAAATGAACTTTTAAAATATTTTTGTAAAAAAACTTAACTGCTTGCTTTTAATTTTTTTTTTATTTCCCATCACCCAGAGAAAGAAACCTACATTCACCCATCCTTGCTGATACTTTAAGCCCTGGAATGACAGAAAATCATTAGTGGTTAATTATTCTGGCTTTCTTGTTTGTTTAAAACTCTTCATTACTGGCATCTTATTGAATATCAGAAACGTTAAAAACTTAACAAACCATAATTGTTCTTGTTAAAATGAATATAGGAATTTTTATTGCCTAAGTCTTTGGTCACTTAAATATAGCACATTCACAGCTGCCATTTTTTCCTCTCTTACCACATAGCGATTTTCAAGATCATTTATCATGTCAAACAACTATCCTTAATATTTTTGAATTATCTGACTGAAACGACAGTTTTTCATGATATGCACTTTCTGTTTTAACACCAGGACTCCTACTGCTATAGATAATATCTATGTGCTGAGAAGAGCTGGCTGAAAGTACTCGATGAGGCATTTTTTGAGAGGACTTGGCATTGGTTTTAGGTAATTTTCAGTGAACATCCTGCATCATTTAAAATGTCTCTCTGAAATCCACTTTTAATTACAAAGGTTCATTTTTCAAGACAAAATGACTTTTCATTTCAAAATGGATGCTAATGGACTGCAGGAAGAAATTTTCCTGGAGTAAAATGGAAACAAAAAGAATCCCTGACTTGATCTCATGCAGGTTTCCCCCTCCCTCCCTAGTTTTTGTAGATTCTCGGTCCACAAAATTTTTCAAGTTATGCAGTGTTTGTAAAAACTTCTAGTTGAAACATTTGAATTATAAACATCATCACTGTCTTATTTAATTCACAATTCTTGCAAATATGAAACCAATTTCCCTGCCTGCTCCACAGACCAGCACAGTCACCCTCTCCCAAGCAGAAGATAGTCTGCTCAGACATTTGGAAACGTCTTGCTTGTTTGCACCTCCAAAGAGTATCAAAGCCCCAGTACTCCTACTTCTTTTTTTCATTTCAGGGGCAGATCAAAAACATTCAGCTTTCCTAAACAGATGGCATCGTTTTAAATTGTGGCTGTGTTGTCCGTGTGTGTCCCGTATACTGTACGGATTATTCCTCACAAGTGCTTGCTGGTGGCGGACCCAGCAGCACATTCGCCTTTGTTCTGCTCTTTGGTGTTTCCATAAATGTTTCCCCTTTGGAGCAGTGTGGTCTTTCTCTTGCATCTATGTCACTGGTATGTGTGAAGCCCTGTCATGTTTTAATGGTATAAATATTAAGGAAAGACAAAGCAAACAGAATAATAAGTAAGGACATGCTCTCCCCCTGTACCTACTGTTAAGGTACTATTTATTTTAAACTAGAAGCGCTTGCTAGAAAGGTGATCTGAGGGGTAGGGGGTTTAAAATGATGAATTATTATTTTTTTTTAAACATCACCTGCACCCTGCATCTGTTCAGCCAAGTTTGCCAAGCAGATGTGTTTATACTGTGGGATCCCTGCTTGGTCCCTGGACTATCCAGATGGAGTTTGCACCAAGGGACCACCACAAAAGTGGTCCTCCACAATGTCTGAGTGGGCACAGCCTCCAACAGCTAAATTGAAGGGATGTAGTTTGTCCATAATAATACTCTTGGTGTGTATCTTTTGAGGTCTAAACATGACTTGGGCTAATTGCAAATAGCAGCTTTGTTTCAACTGCAATTGGTTTTCTGTTTTTCCTTTCCTGAAGGCTCATGCAAGTTAAATATATTCTGAGAACTCTGTCCACTTAGTACGTGTCTCTGAATGCACAAAGGTATGCATAAAAAATGCCTTTAGGTAGGAGGTGGTCCTGTTTCCTCAGAGTGGTCTCTTTCTTGGACAGTTATCAGGCAACAAGGACAACATTAAATCTTGAGCACCCAAATTTACCTACCAATTTTGTAACACACTGACACAAAATGAAGACTAAACTTCTTATAAACAAAAAGCTTTTTTTGATGAGTATTTTGCAAGCAGAAGGCACAAGACAGAAAGTGTCAGATAAATTGTTTGAGTAGTTTAGCCAGTCCCTTTCCCTAGCTACATAGCTCTCTTTGGAGGACAATGCTAAGATTAAGTTATTGAGGGTAGATTACCATCAACTTTATTGACTGTGTCTGAATCATAGGATCACCTCCACAGTACTAAAGTAATTCAGGGCACTGAAATCAATGGAGGTAGGCTGCTTCACACCAGCAGAGAAGTCTTCCTATGCCTGCACCAATAATAGATATGAATAGCTATGAAAAAACCTTAAGTGGGTTTACTCATGGGTGAAGGAGTGGGGAGGAAAACAGTTCCTGGGTAAATCCAAAATCCTGGCTAAGGATGCAGAAGGGGATTATTATTATTACAGTATCCCTCTTACAAGCTGTGCTGAGCTGAGCTTGTTAAAAAGGTGTTAAACTTTCCTTTGCCAAGAGCACTTTGCAATAATCAGTTTATGAAAAATTCAATTTGGCAGCAAACTCTTGGCAGTCTCAAATCAACTGTACCTATTATACCCCAGCCACAAGTGGATGGGCAAAGGTGGCTCAGTGCATCAGACTCTCCTCCCCCTCCTCCGCAGCCTTGAGATTTGCTCAGCAATGCAGGAGGAGGGGAAAAAAACATGTTGTGTAACTAGTCTCCAAAACCCAGATAGCCATTAAGGACAAGAAGAAGAAGAAAAAAAAGAAGTTAGAAACGAAAGTCAGCCAGCTGCAAGGCTTCTGTCAGGAGCTTCCAGGTAGAAAGTCTGTTTGCATGGGCTTCCCAGGACAAAGTAAACAGCCTGTGCCCTGTCACGACAAAATATTCACCCGGACTGGGAAAAATGTAAATGATGCTGAAGTGATAATGAGCACTCAAGTGGATTTCTCCCTGAAATGAGTCACAGCTGCTGCCAAAGCTCCGTCAATTTGATTGCTGTAGCAGGGCAAGGAGAAAGCTCTCAGGAATGCCACCTGAAAACCTTCACCATAGAAGGAGTCCCACCAAGCCCAGGCAGGAGCCCAGCAGCACAGGGCAGCATGAATGTCTTCCCCATCCAGATGGAAACAGGGTTTCCACCTGCATCCTCTGGGGAGTAGCAGCAGTCCCTCCACACACACAAACCATTGTGTTGTGGTGCATTGTTCTGTGTGTGTTAGTAGCTTCACAACTGTTTTTCCACTAGAAGGCATTGCTGGGACCAGGGAGAGTAGTCTGGAGAGAAGACAGATGGTATTTTCTCTCTAATTTTGGTGTTTGAGAACAGAATTTGCACAGTTTGTTCCTCAGTCAACCCTTACTTGCAGAATAAAAAACTGTTACCTGCCAGAACATGAATGGTTTTGAAACATGCAATCAAAATTAAAAAATAAATTAAAAAATAAATTCAAAAACATACAGAGGGGAAGCTTTCATCTTAAGGAGCTACCAAATTTGCATTCCTGAGGTCTGATGCTAGGGTTATTAATCAGATCTTTGTGGATATTAAAGACTCTCCCTCACTAATATCAAATATAAACATCCCTTCTTCCTCAAGATTTCCCAATAGATCTTTAAAGTCTTGGAGTTTCTTTCATTCTTAATACACACTGTGTTTATCTTGTATCTGCAGATGTCTTCTTTACACCTAGAGTTTAATATCTTCCCCTCTCCGGCAGATCTCCTTTTAGCTAGGGCTCTATTTCAGGTAACTTATTCTAAAATCTAATTTTCCCATTTATGTTAACATGTGTCCACAGAAGAACAGCTCAGCCTGACATCTGCTGTGCCCATGCTCTGCTAACTTACATGGCATTATCTTGTCACAGAAATCTTCAGCCTAAGTAAAAGCCCAGCTGCAATTAAGTGAATTCTCCTTCTCCATTTGATGTGGCCAAATGACTTTGCAGTGCTTATTTCAATCTTCCTGGCTGTACTGAGAGGTGGGCAAGGAGCAGATGAAAGTCATAAGGTACACGGGCAACCCTTGTGCAGAATGAGACCCCATTCCTTCCTGGGTAGAGCAAGCTGATTCCCATGTATTCTTAGGGATGCACGCTGCAGAGAGAGTGTGAAGTAGTTTGCTGTCAAAGTGACAGGAGAATGAATTCCCAAAAGACCTGAGAAAGCCATGGATAAACCTTTGGAAATGGTGGGCAAGAAGGTAAATGTTATTTTATGTACACAAAACACAGACTCTGGGCAAATCATGTTTGCTCAAGGAGCACCCAATGTCACAGCTGAGATGATGAAGGAACCCCTGGCCGGCTTGGGCCATGTTCCTCTGACTCTCCTTCACAAGCACACATGCACACTCATTCACATACATCATAGAATCACAGAATGGTTTGGATGGAAAAGACCTTAAAGATCACCTAGTTCCAACCCCACTGCTGTGGGCAGGGACACCTTCCACTAGACCAGGTTGCTCAAAGCCCAATCTAACATGGCCTTGAACACCTTAAGGGAAGGGATATCCACAGTTTCTCTGGGAAACCTGTGCCAGTGTCTCACCACCCTCAGAGTAAAGAATTTCTTCCTAATATCCAATCTAAATCTACCCTCTTCCAGTTTGAACCTCTTTCCCCTTGTCCTGTCACTACATGCCCTTGTAAAAAGTCCCCCTCTAGCTTTCCTGTAGGCCTTGTTCAGGTACTAGAAGGCTGCTATAAGGTCTTCCTGGCACCTTCTTAATTAAAAGTCTCCAAAATTCATATTCAAAGCAGTCCCCCTTTTCCTACCATGCTTCCACCCACCACCACTGGCTCTGCTGAAGGTGTAAATAGGTCAGGTGTTTCCATGGCCACAGTGAACCGAAGAAGCAGTTGGAGTTCAGTGAGCAACATGGCTTTTTTTTTTAATTGTTCCAGTACCAGGTAGCACAAGCTGTGCAGCACCACGCTGACAGCACCTAACTATCTCTTCTTGCTCATCAGCAATGTGAAGGCTGGCACTGGCCCCTTCCCCCCTTGAAACTACCTCCTGCGAGCTCCAACAGGCACCTCCCCTCATAGGGTAGTGCTGATGAAAAGTACATTTCACACGGAAAATGTCTCTTTGCATCACCACTGCAAGTACTAATTGCTGGTTCCAGTGCAGCACTGAACCTATTCGCACAAGGTGTAATTAAGTTGTGACTCACAGACACAGGATACTGCAGAGGCCAAAAAGTATAAAATAATCCTAAAAGGGAACTAGCAAATTCATGAGGAATGAGCCTAGCCAAAAGTCTGGTTGGGATGCCACACCATTGAGGAAGCCCCTCCTAAACCCCTCAGTGCCTGAAGGCAAGGAGCAATAGCACAGAGAGAAGTTTTTTGTAGCTATGCTCTATTCCTTTCTGAGTTCCCACTGTTCCCTAGGATCCCAAACCAGATCAACATAGTCTTCCACCTCGTCACCATGCACAACAAACAGAAAAATTGGGATGAACTGTGGAGCTGATGGCTCCAAATCCAAGCAGTGCAGAAATGCTTCTGACCCTAGCTGGTGGCCTGGAGGGGAACACCCAGGATACCAACGGGATCAGCCCAGTGATGCATTTGATCAGTTGTCACAAGGCATTTTCTGACTTCCAACTTTTTCTCTGGGGTGAATTATCTGGCTACTACGGCACAGATCAGATTTCACTCAGCAAGAAGCACCAGATCTTTCCCACATCACAGACTGAGTTATTTGTCAATAAAATTGCTCATTTAAGACTCATTTATCTCCCTTTCCAGGGGCCAGACTTGAGGATGTCTAGTCTGTCTAGCGTTACCCATGACAGCTCTGGATAGAAGATTTTTGTCCCATAACCTGCCACCTAAAACCATCCCCACCTCAGCTGTGATGTTCACTGAAGCTTCCTTGCAATGCTAAAGAAGGTTTTATGATGAGGAGTCAGAGCAAGACTTCAAGCAGGCTGCCTTGGTGACCAGCAAGAGCCCTCTCTTTTTCCCTATCCTGTAAATAGACATACCAATCCCTTCTGCAAATTGTCAAGTGTATGGACTCCCTGATAGAAATACTGCTACAAAAGTAAAAACAGTAACAGAAATATTAATAATCCAACTGTGCTGTATGATCCCGAGATTTCAGTTCAGGCTGTAATGGCTCATGGCTGAAAGATTGCAATTTCTTAGGTCACTTTATCCCCTCGGCTCGCACAGGATAAGGAGGGTTCACACCAAGAGTTCTCTCCTGTAGCCAAACACAGCTCAAACCTCCACAGAGATTTCCTGAGTTTTCCTGACCAACTCCTTACATCCTTCTCTAAAAATTAATCTCAGATACACTTCCCAATTTTTGCAGTGTGGCTTGCCTGGGCCATGCTGAAGCCAGCGATGCTCTTCACGTCTGTTCACTCAGCTCAGCAAGCTGAGGCCTGAAACTTGGCATTGTCTCCTGCCAATACCACCACCACAAATAACTGATGCCAACCAAAGCAACTGTTCTTGCTCTTGTTCTTCCACATGTCTTCTTCTCACACAATCAATGGGGCTTTAAATTCAGGGTGTTGCTGAGGTCTTGACAAAGTTTGGAGGGTAATAACCAGCTCAGCTCCTTGCCCTTCCCCAACTTACTGGCTTGACACTGCTTTTATGCCCCCTGTGTCTAGAAGCGTGAAAAGGAAAAGGATTTTAATTTCAAGGCAAAATTCCTCAAACTTAATTGCTATGTGAGGCTTTGTATTTAGCCTCCAGTCTTTCTCAGAAACCTGATAAACATATGTTCCCAGTTTGAAAATATTGATTTTTTCCTCCTTAGTATTTTTTTTCCTAAGTGAAATGAGAATCAGTAGAGGTTTTCTTGTTTAACAGCATAAGATCTGGCATAATATACAAGTATCACCTTGTCACAACAAATAAGCTTTACTTATTCATTGGCATTAGCGATGTCCATGCAGCCCTGGGAATCGTGTGTTGTTGTTTCAGCTCATTACTGCGCTGTCAGCAAAAGAAGAGCAGTAGGACTGAAATTCAACCCCCAGATACGTGTGCGCTGTTTGAAGCCTGCAATGGGGAGCAGTGTTATGGGTGGCTGTAAAAATGTTCTTTGGAAAGTCAGAGAGGACATAGCGTGGGTGGCAGCAGACCTGGTGCTCCCCTCTGACTTTTTCTCCGATTTTCAAGAAATTGGATCCTTCATCTGTAAAGTGAGGATAGCAGTATTCACAACCAGTTTGTAAAACACATCAAATCCACAAATAAAAGGAACAGTAGCAAACCAGATAACCCCACTGCTGTCAGTTAGCTGTCTTCTAGGGAAACTTTCTCTCTCAAACAGATTCTTATAATTAAGATAAATATGATGTCGGAACTAATATACATGTATTGTATATAATGATCTATTCCCCACACACATATTTTCTCCACCCTCATTTTTCTCCTATATAAAACTTGGTAATGTTGCTTACCAACTAGATTTAGACCTATTAGAGTTATCTATAATAGAACAGGCATTTGATCAATAAGAATACAGGGTTTAGGGAACAACAGGTTAATGAGGAGGGAATGTAATGTAACAGCATGGAAACTATACTGCAGGTTTAATATGGTATACTTCCCTGGTCAGAAAGTCCTGCATTATAATCCTGTGGTGCCAATGCTGTACTGAACAACAAGTAATCCTAAAATCCAGTTAGCTTAGGCTTAGTGTACTGCAGAAGCACAGGAAATAGCAAGAATCTATCCAGTCACATTGAGCTACCATAGTGATGGGACATGTTCAGGAAAAATGCTTTGTTTTGTTTTGCAGACCTCACTTTCCAAATGCTGGTACTCAGCAGGTCTATACAGCAACTGTTGGGCCATTGCCTAATATTGTAAATCAAATCATAGGCCACTACATGCCTGTTCTGAAATAATCCTTCCTCCCTGCCAAGTCCTAAGTCCCAGAAATCCTCATCATGGATGAGAAAATGGAAGATATGCAATCAGATGCACAAGAAGACATTGAAATGACAAAGCTTCTAAAATTACAAATGTACAAAAACACATTTACTATGCCATTTAACTTCAAGGCTGAATTTAGTAATGCTAACTCTCCTGGATAGTCCTCATAGTCCCATTGTAGACCCTAGCACCCCATCTGGGAGGAGATAAATGCTCTTCTGGTGCCTCCTTTATTCACTTACACCATCCATCTTAATCACCAGTGGCCCACAAAACCTCACAGTTTTAGCAGTTAGAGCTTGATTGTATAAGAGGTTTTGTTTTGTTTTTCTTGTTGGGTTTGTGTTTTTTTTCATGTTGTCCTTTAAATGTGGACAGCTGGATACCTGTCATTACACCAAGTGGTATTTTTGAGGGGAAAAAGCCACCAATAAAACCACTGCAGAATGCATTCTGAAACACATTGTAGAAGACCTTAAACATTGAGGTTAGACAAATAATTTTAGTACTTTCATTGTCTGGCTGCTCAGTAACCCTCAGCCCCATATTTATTTATTTTCTTCAGTATGATATTTCTTATGCATTGCTTACGTGTTAATAAGCAAAATGAAAAGGAGGGCACATTGTTTCACTGATTTCAGGGGATTGTGGGTAAGATTTCTGAAGCTACTTCAAAAGCTTAAAAATACATATACGTATATTCATCCCACTCATTCTATTATTTTTTTTTAAACAAAATAACGCTAATATGTTTGTTGAACAATCACTTCCACCTTGCTAAATCAATGGA
This sequence comes from Aegotheles bennettii, assembly GCA_013398125.1. Classification (NCBI taxonomy): domain Eukaryota; kingdom Metazoa; phylum Chordata; class Aves; order Caprimulgiformes; family Aegothelidae; genus Aegotheles; species Aegotheles bennettii. The sequence goes on along the minus strand of VZRW01006900.1, from coordinate 114,848 downwards.
TAGATTTATTAATCAAAGTCTTTATTACTTTTGTAATGCTGCCTTCAAGTAATAACTACCTACCCACCCAGCAAAAACTAGCTTGGAGAGGCTACCCAACTGGCCACTGCAGCAGCAGCAGGAGAGGTCTGTTTTCTGGTATTCAAATAAAAATGAGCAAGAGAGGAAAATTCATACAAAAATGGAGGGAAGGAGGGGAAGTAAAATACTATAGAAAATTATAACCAGAAACACTTGGAAACTCCAGGGCAGAAGTAGAGTGTGGAAACCTCAATATATTCCCACATATCACATATAATGAGTCAATGCCTGGGGCAAACTGTCTGATTGTCCCCATCTTTCTGGCAGCCCTGATAACAAGTGCAAGAAAAGAAGGTGTTTTAACTACGAAGACAGCAGTGGGGCCTCAGCTCCAGACAGTGACATTAGACAAGCTGCAAGGGAAGTTTCTTTGTAACCTTAGCTATGACAACTGAGAACCTACAGCTGCAGCAGTACTTGACTTGGGTCTGGATCAGCCTTAGATTACACCATCTATATGCAGCAAACACATTTTTATTTGTGTCTGGCTGTTACAAATAAAAGCTCCTGTCTCCCTGCCTTTTTCCTTTAGAGAAAGAAAATCAGAAAGTATTTTTGCTCCAGCGGTGCCTGGAGGATCTATAGCAACATGAGCTTATTTATTACCTATCACTTCTACACAAACATTTCCTACTATGTCAGACCAACCATTTATTATATCATTTCCCTCTGAGGACTCAATATCATCCATCACCAGTAGTCACCTGCCCTGCTCCCACTCCAGGCCTTTACACTGCACAGGGATCCACCAGTGTGGATGCCAGGGATCTGGGCTGCTGCTGTTTTCCATTTTGTCACTCTTCCATTACCACTTGGCCTGCCTGGAGCTGTCAATGTGTAGTTAAGGGTTCAATGGGGCACCTTCTTTAGGAGACCTCCCTACCAACATCCCCTTAATATAGATGTCAACCTGTCTGTTTTGTGAACACCTCACCTCCTTCCTCCTCTAAGAAGAAACATACAGAGAGATGGCTGAACTTGCCAGGAAAGTCACAAGGGAAACCAAGCATTAGATAGATCTAAGACAGATCTAGATTCAAGACAAATACATCTAATGTAATCACTTAGAGTGAGAACATTAATGTTATTCTAGTTTGACAGTGAAGCTTATCAGTAACAAGTAAGGCATGATCAGGAGACACCTGGACAGCAACAGACCCAGCTCCAGATGGGTATGTCCTCCTCAGACCACCCCAATAGATGGGTCATGTAGTCCACTTGAGTACCTCTAGGCCTCCAGTAGGATTGTTTGCATTATTTTCCTGTGTTTCCAATAATTTCTTCTCCCTCTTTTTGTTCTTAGGAGGTGAGAGTTTGTAAACACTACACAACTGTAACTCTAAACAAACTTGTCTGGAAATTGCCTTTGCTCTGGGGAGCATCTGGTAGAAAATCTGTCCCAGTCTTCTCTTCCCAGTCTCCCTGGCAAACAACATTTCTCGCTTGTTCTTTATCTCTAGACCCTGGTGAAGAGGGGAAAGACCACCATCACTTTTTCTGTGCCAGAAAGGGAAATAAGTTTTCTCTTACAAATTCATAGAAGTTCAGGATTCTCAATATACAACCACAGGGCAACTCGCTTGCATGCTTGTTTATCTCCAACAGTGGTGTCAAGATCCCAACAGGGTCAATTTTATGGGTAGCTGGCCCATGTTTTTGTATGGGACAGAAATCATATTCTCTAATATGTAAGTATATATATATATATGTTCCTGGGGGTTAGGAAAAGGCAGATATTTGCAATAGTGGATGAAGCAAAAGGCATTGTCTTCCTCACCAGCTAGATGTGTGTGTCATTGGAATATATTCTTCTATTTCCTTATCATCAAATTAAAATTGTTCTGACTATGTGATATGTTTGCAGTAACAGAGGGGATTCCCATACTGCTTAGAAATGTAACTGCATTTTCTCATAATACGTTGCAGTGATATTACCAGCTAAATGCCCAAGAAGTTACTAGAATGATGGGAGGGTAAGTTATGAGTGTGAGGCAGTATACAGGGTAATGCAGGAGCTCATAAACCCAGGATGATACTTCCCTATGAAACTGATTCATAATTTTAATTAACAAAAATATTGTGCAGATACAGCAGTGGGTGCATGACCTGCTTGGTTATGAAAGGTCAGTTGTAAAACTTATTTAGATATGCCCTCTAACTTCTATCCAAGATCATAGAATCATAGAATCATAGAATCATTATGGTTGGAAGGGACCTCCAGGGTCATCAAGTCCAACCTTTATCCCATCATATTCCTAACCATTAGACCATGGCCTCAAGTGCCTCATCAACCCGTTTTTTGAACACCCCCAGGGATGGTGACTCCACCACCTCCCTGGGCAGCCTATTCCAGTGCCCAACCACCCTCTCAGTAAAGAACTTCTTCCTAATATCCAACCTAAACTTCCCCTGATGGAACTTGAGGCCATTTCCTCTCATCCTGTCATTAGCAATTTGGGAGAAGAGACCAACCCCAGCCTCACTACAACCTCCCTTTAGGTAGTTGTAGAGGGCAATAAGGTCTCCTCCAGGCTAAATAACCCCAGTTCCCTCAGCCGGTCTCCATAAGGTTTGTTTTCCAGACCTCTCACCAGCCTCGTTNGTCCAACCCCCCTGCCAGAGCAGGGTCACCTAGAGTACATCACACAGGAACGCATCCAGGCGGGTTTTGAATGTCTCCAGTGAAGGAGACTCCACAACCTCTCTGGGCAGCCTGTTCCAGTGCTCTGTCACTCTCACAGTGAAAAAGTTCTTCCTGATATTCACATGGAACCTCCTATGCTCCAGTTTGCATCTATTGCCCCTTGTCCTATCACTGGACGTCACTGCAAAAAGCTTGGCTCCATCATCCTGACTTTCACCCTTTACATATTTGTAAACATGGATGAGGTCACCCCTCAGTCTCCTTTTCTCCAAGCTAAAGAGACCCAGCTCCCTCAGCTTTTCCTCATAAGGGAGATGTTCCACTCCCTTCATCATCTTTGTGGCTCTGCGCTGGACTCTCTCAAGCAGTTCCATGTCCTTACTCCTGCTGGTCACACCATTTCTGATACAGGCCAGGTTGTTGTTGGCCTTCTTGGCCACCTGGGCACACTGCTGGCTCATGTTCAGCCGGCTGTCAACCAACACCCCCAGGTCCTTTCCACCAGGCTGCTTTCCAGCCACTCTGCCCCAAGCCTGGAGCACTGCATGGGGTTGTTGTGGCCAAAGTGCAGGACCCGGCACTTACCCTTGTTAAACCTCATGCAATTGATCAGTGATCAATGATTTGATCATTGATTTGGGTACAAAGTAGGAGAAACTTTTTACTCTTCTCAAACCTTTGTAACTGGGCATTTTCTCATAATGGTTAAAAAAAATAAATAAAACTTTATTTACGTGCTGTCCTGTCTCCCGCATTTTCTAATCTAGCGTGTCCCTGGCACCACAGGAGATCCATATGCTCTTTTGTGCTTTCCTACCTGGATTCAAGGCAAAGACCCAGCTCTCCATTGACACAGAATGCTGCACCTCTCCCGAGGGACTTAGCTGCTGAGTTTAGTGGCAGTGAAATCCACTTTCATCTTGTATTTAAAAACTGACATCAAATTTGCAAGTGGGTTCTCTGTGAGCTGCATAGACAGACACTTTCAAAGTCACAAATAAATGACTTTCAAAGGGAGATGGCCATGTATTTTCCCTGTGCTTTGACATGTCTCCCTTTAGCACAACACCAGCCCTCGGTGCTGGCCCATCCCTGTGCGGTAGCTCCTGCCCAGCATGGCTGAAGAACTGGTCTGAGGAACAGCAAATTCTGCTTCACGAATCAAAACAAGAGGAACAGAAACTGGGGTGGATGGGTGGTGGGAAGCAAACAGGGAGCTGGAGAAAGGTTTGGCTGGAAGCATGAGTCAGGGTGTTATGAGATGTATGGGATTATCATAGTTTACATAGCGTCCTCATTGCCAAACAACCGCGTCAAGCCCCCAGCGCAGTGCTGGCAGTGGAGAGGTCATGAGCAGTAGGACAGTAATAGTGTTACAGTAGCACAATGTCCTCAGTCAGAGGCACCAGCCAGGGAAGGATCTCGCAACCCCTGAAGATGTTATGGTTCCTGAAACACTGAGCCTCCAATGAGCTTTGACACATGACCCCACGTGCAGTTGTCACAAGTAGCACTGAGAAAAGGCAGTTTCTTTCTTTCTTGTCAAGACCATGCTCAAATTCTAACAGACTCAACCAAAAACCTCTCCTGGAAAGAAATTTAGACCTGGACTGCACCTGACACTTGTGACACCTGACACTTGTGAAGTTGGATCTTCCTCATCAGTTCCCTTGTATATATTTGGTCCCAATAGTGCTTATTTATTCCACGACTTCCAGAAAATTGTTTCATTGCTACCCATATATGGAAATAGTGAGGACAGTGCTGATTTAAAGCCTATTAAAGTCAAGGAAGAGATTCCCACTCATTTTTGGTATCTTTTGCTCTCCAAGAACACTGCTAGGGTTGCCCTTGTGCCCTTTGTAACACTCCAATTCAGAGCAGAAATTGCTGAATTAAAGATGACTCTCTTTATTTTTGCTTTTTTTCCTGTATTTTGGAAGCAGCAGCAGCAGCACCTGTCTTCCAGCACACAGGCAGACCGTCACACTGCAGACAGAGCCTGCTTGACTCCCTAAGCAAACCTGCCTCGCTCCACTGTGAACGTGCATGTAGGCACCGCACGGGATCACGCACACATTGTTCAGCAGAAGTTGCACTGAGGCACATGGATCTCTTCTGATCTGCCTGACAGCCCTGCCTCTCCTCACACAGTCAGTGAAGGGGGTCACATAAAGAGAACAGGACACTAGAAATTATCCTGTGAAACAGCACAAGCCTTTCGGCTCCCCCTTCCTCTCTCCAGCCTTTATCTTAAGTAAACACCACCTAGATATTTTATTGTTGTTACGGAAAGAAACTATTGTGGTTTATAGAGAAAACAAACAAACAAACAAAAAGACCAAAAAAAAAAAAGAAAGAAAGGAGATGGGAGACCTTAAGATATTACCCCTGAGTAGACAGATCAGATACTTTTAAAGCAGAGCAATATCACTTTTTCCCCTCCCCACAACTGCAGTCAGCACATTTGATTTCTTTTTCTATAGGTCTCCCATGTTTATCATTAAAACACGTCATCACCATCTAATCACCACTGGAATTGAAACTAACTTTGCACAGGAGCATTCTAAAATTAGAGAACACCAATTAAAAATAAAATAAACCCGAAGTGCTGTGCTGTAAAGAAACTACGGCCAACCGATGAGCAAACACGACCCATATCTGCAAATTTCACACTGCTGATACTTGATTTTTGGTATTTTTTTGGCTGTGTTTCCCTCCTCTAAGAATAGCACCGCAAAACCACCAGCCCAGGACTCTGCTGAGACCTTCTCCTTACCCTGTCCACACAGCAGGAGTAGTCCTATCCAAGAGTCTCCTGCTTTCCGCTCCCGAGGAGTCACAACTTGCTTCTCCCCGCAGCAGCCTCCCTGGGCGCCCGTCACCCCACTCCACGTCCTGCAGACAGCTGGGGCCAGCCTGGGGGGCTGGGGCATCGTGGCGACGGGACACAGCCCTTCCTGATATAACGGGAAGGCCAGTGCCAGCGCCGGCATCGGTCTGGGCGGGATTCCAGCCCGGCGGCCGTCCCGCACCTGTTGCAGGGCACCAACCGCGACAATCAGCTGCGTGGCTAATATTAACCACCCGTGCCGCCAGCACCGGGGAAGCAGAGCAGGGACAGGAGTGTGATCCAGGCACAGAGCAGCCTGTAGGGAAATAACTGTCCAACTCAGCCTTTAGTTAAAAGAAAAACAAAAAAAAAGAGTGAATATCTCATTGGATGGATAACCTGTACGGAAGTCCCAGAGCCCTGTGTGGTCCTTCCCCATTCATCGCATTAGGCTGCTTTTCTCTCCAGCATTGTTTTTAGTCCTTCCAAAATTGCTGGCCATAAATAGGAAAGTATATATTCGTATTTACTGTCTCTGCTACCTCGACACTGAAAACCTCAGGTCCTCCAACAGCCAGAAGAGAAGTGCTATGCTGAGCCTCAACTGTGCCAAGGATGGTGGTTGCACAATCATGCTACTTAGTGGCATGCTTCAATTTGTGGCTACTGGGAAAGCATCATGAAAGACAGTGCTGTTGAATACAGCAAGAAGATGAAATAAGTTAGTGCTATATGTGACTCTTAAAAAACAAAATCAAGAAAACCTTCCTGCCCAGCATAACCTGCAATGATAACATAGCATGTTAACATCCTGCTTAAAATAAAACACCCACAGAATTGGGCCATTTTTATATTTTTTTTTAGGGAATTTTTGCAGCTCTTGATTTCCTCTCCTCCCTGGGTATTGTAGGGGTCTTCAGGCACCAGGGGATGCAATGAAGGCATGCACTGCAGCAGTGATAAGCACCAGAGGGCAGCTTAAATACGAACGTGAGCTCCAACTCCAAATTCTCCGACAGCAGTTTACAGCACATCTTCTGCAGTCCTAGCTGTAAGCTGCTTTGATGCATCCATTTTGTTCCCATAAAATGACTACATTGAAGATGAAAGGGATGGAAAACAAGGGCTGCAAGGCCTTGCTTTCTGTAAGACCTATTTGGAGGGAATGAGACCTGACGGTGGCAGTGTTTTTGGAGAAATACAGATGAGGAAACTCTCATACTGGGTTGTGAAATTGTGAAGTCTTGCTGCTGGCTTTGTGCTGGCTGGATTGTTATTTTAAACCACGTCGGGGACCAGATGGTGCCTTTTAAAAAAATGTGATTATAAGCTAAAATTTAAAAATACAGCAGAATTTGTGAAACTGTAGGAGAATTAAAGGGACAAACACCAGAAGTAAATGTAGAGAGACCTCGGCTTCTGAAGAAAGATGCTGCAGTCTGAGAAAGACAAAATGAAACTGGATGCTTACACTTCTGCAAAATGTGGGAGGCTCCCTAGACAGCTAAATTAGAGAGAAAATGTGACACAGCTGAATCCCTACATTCCCCTCATATCCTCTGAGTAACCTCTTTGGTCCGTGGGGAAAAACCACCTGACTAATTTCCACAGCCAAGTCTCTTTTATGATAGTAATATATAGATCAGGCCAAGCTCTGAGTAGCTTCTCTCCCTCCCTACTAGCTGTATTGTTTATTCACCTGACCAAATCAATATGGTTTTGTCTGACTGCAATAGACAGATATTCTCTACTCATTCCCTGACTAACTGTTTGAGTCATTCAGTCTGAAAAAAAGATGTTTCAGTTTACCCAGAACATCTATTTTTAGAGTAAATCTTTAAAACAAATATTTAACATTTAAATCTTTCGAATAGCATTACTGGTAGATTTGGAAAATGCTTTTTGTATTTTATAGCTTCTCAGAGAAGAGATGTCAGGTGGTGAAAGCTACATAATCCAGCCCACTAGAGAAAGGAACATTTCTCTTAAGGAATGTGGATTCAGTTCCACTTCTTCCAACCCTTATAATACATACCAAAGTGGAACATGGGAAGCCTGCTTTGTCCTGATGTGACACAATCTGGGAAGTGACCATGTGCAGCCACCTATATAAACAAATAACTTCGATTGTTCTTTGCTTTGTTTGATTTCGGTGAAATGCATTAAGCTTACTGAGGAAGAAAATTACAGTTTTCCTTGAAATAGGAAAGCACCCAACATTAGTTTAGTGAGGGATGTTTGTGGCCTAGACATGGGTTCAATATCCATTTTAGGAAATGTATGTCCTTATGTAGACTTCTCATTGCAAATAATTCAAGATAAGTGAAGACCAAATCTAGCTGCAAAGCTTGAGTACAATTGAAAGGCTATCTCACCTCTGAGTGTATTGGGATTCAGCTGCCTGCTTTAAGCTTTTGTTGCATATGGGACAATATGCCAGCACACGCCACTAGAAGGTAAGCACAACAGAACAAAAATTTGATCTGCAAGGTGATGTTCTCCAAGAGAATTATAACAAACAACAAAGAGATTCAGGAAGCTACCTTTTTTTCAGTCTCAGCTTCCAGATCTCCTTTTCGGTCTAGCAGCAAGCCAACCATTCCTGCAGGCATGGTGCGTCCCTGTATGGCCACCATCTAGCTGTAATTCAAGAACCTGAGCACAGCTGGTGTCATCACTCAATATTGTGCAAGCACTTACAACATAAAACAAGCTGCTGAGACCTTGGCACGAGGCTAGTGTTGGACCTGGATGTGCCTGCATGCAATTCCCTCAAGAGATTTTACCCTACTGTTGAGTTTTCTCATGAATGTGTTGAATTTTTTTATGGCACCACAGATTTTCTAGTGAGTCTATGGTCTCCCATGATGTTGTTGATCTAGCTTGCTATGCACTATCACAAGAATCAATGAGAGGAAAAACATTGTTCAGTCCAGACCCTCCAACCTTCCAACCTCTTTACTTTGAAATGTACACCCGAGGATATGACAGGACAAAAATAGATACAATCAGATCCACAAGAGTTGGACACTCAAAAGCCACACTTGGCTTCTGCCTTGTTGTGGAGGTGCCTCCAGTTTTCACCACAACTGTTCCAAATATCTGCAACTGGGTGTACTCTGTTGTACTTTGTTGCAGCAGTACTAAACAGCTAGGACTGTAGTCTGTATTGAAGATGCCAATTAAGGTCACAGTTTATGTCTCTCACCTCTTTTTTTTTTGTTGCCAAAACACCTGGTGGTTAGATCTGTGACCCAGTATATGAAAAAAATAAGTTAAGTTCCCTTCCCTGTCTAAAGGGAACAGAACCCCAACAAAGGGCCTTACCCACCGAGCTACATCTACAAAGTACTCTGATGAGATGTCTGCAATCTCAAACTGTTGCTATTTTAGTAGAACAGGTAGAATAAATTCTTATGAACAAGACAAAAGCAATACGCAAGTTTTCAACCAGTCTGTATATACAGGGAATATTCATATATTTCCTCAACAGGACTTAACTTGGCAGAATGCCTTAATCACTGATTAGGGGAGTATATTTTAAATTTCTGTCAGCCACCCTTTAACTACCCCAAAAAAATTGAATGTTTTGTTGCATATGGATCAATTATTATCTTTGGTCACTAATAATCATCAAGTTTTTGTTCTGTTTCAGTTTTTAAGTATATCGGTTCATCTGAAAAATGACCGTACACGCAGCTCTCCCTGCAGTCTGCAGAATGGTGTGTGTGAAGTGCAGGGCTGTGTTGTGGGAGATAAGGCTCAGCTGTAGCTCTTCTGAACTGCTTGAATCCTGAAGAGAGATTTCCAGAACATCCCAGTTCCATTCCTATGGAAGTCTGTAACTATACCATTCCTACCACTCTGGCAAAGGATGGATTGAGCATCAGGTTAACGCAAAATTAATTCCAGGACAAGTCTTATATGATAGATTGGCTTAATGGTTTATAAAATAACTCCTTGGGACTTTGTTGTACCTACTCTCAGAGAAGCAGCCCCTTATATCAGAATGCTGTGCTGCACTGGGGGTAGTAGTTGTGAACACACAAACACAGGAATCTGTCATTGTCCTCCTACTCCTTTCATTAGGACTCAACAGTGTAGGTCAAGGCAAGAACCTAATCACACAGCTACAAGGGCATGTTACTGAGATATCTTAAAGAAATTTGTACAGCATGAATTGAAGGAACTGACAAAGTCATGAAAGGAAGACAAGCATATTCAAAACTACACTGTATATTTTACCTGCAGATGAAAGCACATATCCCAAACAACACGGAAGTAAAATGTTTCAATGCTTTCTGTTTGCAAGCCAAAATAGAAAAGGCATCTCTGAGTCATGCAAAAATACAGTGAAAAAAAGATATTTTAAGTCAAAAAAAGAGTTTAGGAAAGCGTAAGGCATCTCATCAGAGGAAATTCATATCATGCTATGCAGAGTATATTCAGATCCTAGACCAGGAACGCAATATACTTAATTTTTATATACTTTTTGACAGGTCACTAACGCCATGTCAATGGCAGCAGCTTTATTAGCAAAGGCAACTCCTGGTTGAGCCCTGTATTGGGTACTGCTTTGGAACAGCTCATGTAGTACATGCATCACCTTTTGGAAATCCCTGTGCTTGACAAAAACTGTCTCAGGCCCAAGCTTGTGTTGACTCCAGTATGGTCTCTAAAACTTCCTAGCAAATGATATCACAGAATCACAATTAACAGAATTGCTGATATGTGAAGGCAGGGAAATGAAGATACACAGGCAGAGAATACATTTCAAAACTGACATAAAATTTGGGGCACGCAAGACAAGAAACAGAATGGATGTTGAGGAGGTAACACCAGACTGTGACCTGATTTGTAAATTGTGATGCAGCACGGGGAGAAAAATGATCCTGTGGCCTCACATCTTTGCTTTTCCAGATCAACACAGCTTCACCGATTGCATCTCAGCCACCAGGGACTTGTGTAACTTCTGCTGTTTGACAAGAACCTAGCTGTGCCGATGAACTCACAAATCCAAAATGCCTCCCGCCCCCAGCCCCTGCTGTGTGCCAAATTGATACATGTGTGCTTGTGCACCACTTAGGATCCATCTTCGGGAGTTGCCAAGAATGGCTCCCTCCCAGTCTCTCCAGCAGAAAGAAGCAAGCAGGGAGAAGGAAGCGGGGGTAGATGGAGAGGCAGAAAGAGGAGTGTGCTGTGCACTTAGAAAGCCAACTTTTATTTTTAGAGACATGAAGCAGTGTTCAAGCACAGCTTGTTTTCACCCCAAACAGAAAAGATTGCTCCCAAAAAGTAAAGATTAAAAGAAAAATTTTAAAAAAAATCTCAGATGGCAGCTCAGCATGGGACAGGTACCTAAAAATGCCCTTGAATGATGCAAGAGACTAGCTGAAGCAAGAGGGAAAATTAAGAAGTCCTAATGAGAAGAGATGGGGGCACACATAGCCCTCGTGCAGGTGCCTCAGCGGCTGTTCCCATGCCCCCCGCAGCCCGAGGTGCACTCCCATCTCACCTGCCTGCTCTGCACTGGCCCCTTCACAAAGCAGCTCACCCAGAAACAGGCGGAGAGGCTGCTGTAACAGAGGTTTTGGGAAAGACCACTTGGTTTAACTCCCTACACATGCTATGATTGTATCCCAGATTGCCGTTTAGACCTGGATTTAGTGAGCGCTGCAGTCCTGCCAGGAGGAGGACGTGTGTTGAATCACACCAGCTGAAGAGAAGGGGAGGCAGCAGAGATGAGCAGAGGGAGTAGGAAGCACAAGTGTTGCACAGGAGCTCAATGCGAGCTGCTGGCCTCAATGTTCGATCGATACAAACTGCCAACAATGACAAAGGCACTAACAATTAGAGATTAACAAATAAAGGTACATCTGAAATATGCCTGGTAGGAAGCAGGACTGTATCATTCTTATATGAGTACATTTATCTGCGTTCTGCTTGCTTTTACAGGTAAGTTGCTCTGCTTTATACAAGGGAACGTGTGCAAAAAGAATACTTCAAGCCAAACCCACTTCAATCCTAGTTAATTCTCAGTGTCTCAGAAAAACGTGTTTGCATGGCTTGAAGGATGATTTGGAGGAACCTCGGGACTTTTCTGCCTCTTCTTAAAAGAACATGGACTTGAAAACAACACTAGAAAAAGGAATGCATATCTCTCTAATTGCTCTTCAGACATCCATATACTGCAATAGTCCCCCTGTTCATTCCTCTTTTGGCAACACAGAATGAGTTCCCATACGTCACCAGGGGAGAGGACTAGCAGGGCAGCAAGTTCCTCTGTAGAGGTGGGCCCCTACACAGCACAATCGTTTGGCAGAACACACAGGTGAAATGCCAGTCGTCAGAGGTCCAGCTTTGAAGGGCAGCTTTCATTTCCAATGCCTGTGTCGGGCTGCCGTCTGGCACAAATGAAGCAGAGCATCAGGAGCTTATTAAGGATGCACCATTAAGGCTAGTAGAACAATTTCTCTGTTTATAAGCAAGACGTATATTCCTGAAATATAACCACTTTTTGTTTTGTTTTTCTCCTCATTCCTAACCAACTGAAAAAGAATAAAATGAACAAGCCCTTTAGATTGCAAGGCAGGCTGGGCTAGACCTCTTCACTGACAGGAACCTTAAAAACACTGAGAGTTCATGTTTGGAGGAATCCTTTGGAAATTTTATCCTGTCATTTGTGAAATGATACTACGCACAAGTTTATCACTGTCAGAAGCTACTAGCAAGTACAAATATCTTCCAGACGAAGAGCCTTTACATTTTCTCTTTAAAAATGCCAGTGGTTTTATATTCTTAGTGTTCACATTCACGTGTTGGTTAGCAACAGCATTTCCAGCTGCACTGAAAATGTCTTCACAATACAGGGAGGAGAGCAACTTCAAGGCAGCATTACCACTCAGGCAAGCCATAATTATATTTCACTCACAGCTCCCTTCCACCCCCAAATTATGTGTGAGGCTCATCCCATACTGCTGCCAGATCCACCCTTAGCATCACTTACCAGGGCCAACTCACATTTTACCACTGAGTTCCCCTCTTAGAAATCTTCCTATTTGCAAGCAAGAAATGGAACAAACAAAGATTATTACTAATGCCAATTCCTGTTTCTGATCTAGCACAGTAATCACCCACTCATTAGCATGACTGACTCCAACTTTGGATAGAATAAGACATACTTACCTCTCTAAAAAAAAACCAAACAAAAAACCCCAAAAAACCCCATTTTTTCCAATTCATGGCACTAATTCTGTCATGTTTATTTATAGATTGATTTGTTATAGTGGATAACAAATCATTGCCCTGACCCATATATACCTGTCACTAGTCAACTTAACTAACAAGACTGATGACAACTAACTAACCAGACGAACACATATTAATCTCCTGATTAGTCTCCAGCCTGGAATACATCATTGGTGTCATTCTGGTATTCATATCTCAGGGCCAGCGACTCCTTACATGGAATCAGAGTATCTATTTAAATAGTCCTGTATTTTCCTGGAAGTTGGCAGCAAAAATATAATAAAGTGTATTGTCATCCTCCTGCTGAAGCTGGTTTTATTAGTGACTATTTCTGTGAAAGCCATTTCTGCAGGCTGTGATTTAACCACTGAAATAATAAGAAAAAGGAGAAACAGGAAGAGTATCATGCTGCCTAACTGATCGTGCTGTCTCTCAGATGTTATTAGTTTGTCGAGCAGCAGCACTGCATTACAGCTTTCTTTCTCAACAGCTCTGCATAATTTCTTGAGATTGGCACTGCACAAAAAGAATGGCACGAAAGATATCCTGAAAGGTTGGCTCAAGTATGTAGAAGCAGATTTTTTTCCCTTTTTTTTTTTTTTTACATTCTCAAGTGTGTATAACAAAATATTCATGCACAAATGCTCACTGTCAAAAACATGGTTCTAAAGATTTTCAAAAGAGTGAAAAGTAAAGGGAAGTTGACCAATGGCAGACTACTTTCAATGACAGCACTTTTGGGCTTCATCCCCAGAGTTCCAAAAATCAGACACAAGAAGTGTTGCATTGTCTCCTCTCAATAGTAGATACCCATCTGGCAAGTCAGCTCGATTTGTTAAAACAAGATCATGGACCATATTGTGTCATTGCTTTTTATGCAAACCACCTCCCTTCATCTAAATTTCAGTGGCAATGGGAGGGCAGTTCAGCTCTAAAACTGATAACGGGATACTGTCTGTGGGGTTCTGCATAATGGCTAAAGGTTGTCCAAAATGGCAAACACTCACAAATCTATGAGAAAACGGGCAGCACAGTTAAGAAGTTTTTGTCTCTTCATGCATGACTGGACATTTTTGAAGCTGCTAGTGATCAAAGAAAAAAAACCAAAACAACAAAACAACCAAAAAAACATGCCCCCTCACTTTTAAGTCCTCTTCCCCTACAACCTGGCTCACCCATTTGCTGTGTCAGGGAAAGGGACTGCTTAGGGCAAACAGTGGACAGTCAACAGCAGGTTCTGACTCCTTTTTGGTCTTTTACACTTATTGAGACATGAATAAAAGATGCCAGTCATAGTCTGGACAGTAAAAATGTGCAAAGCTTACTGATAGGGCTCTCTCTCTCTCTCAAGAAGTCTGTGAGTTGAACTGAAGTGCACATCCTCACATTTTTTTAATAAATAAAGTTGAAACTTAATGTTGGCATGAGGAATTGGGATTGTCCTTTTTATGTGCATTTGGCAGCCTGGAGTGATCTGAGGAGCAGTCCCCCTGGGAGGTCACACTCAACTCACCTCACAGCCCCAGTGTAGGGAACAAGCTCTAGGTATGAATGTGAACACATCTCTGTAACTAAAACCTAATCCAGGTAAATTCCATGACAGTGAAGCCATGTTTAAGAAAGTAACTGCAATGCAAAAAAGGTTATGCTCGTTATAACACCTCAGGAAATACAGCAAAGTGCCTGCCAAGGGGGAGAGGAACAGAGTGAGGCAGTCTGAAATGCCATGGTAAAAAATGGAGAGGGAGCATGAACCCAAGAGCAAGACAGGGCCAGCCAAGGATGATGCCCCTGCCAGCCGCCTCGACTGCCAAGCAGATGCTGTGCCATGCATTTCTGGCTGAGCGTTTAGGAAAGCAAGAAGGCCATACCTCATTACAATTCCTGCCTGCAATTGTTTAGTAGAACCACCACGAAGACCCGGGGTGGATGATATACTGATATTTTAGAAGTAAATAGTGAGCTCTTTATTAGAAGAACACCTACTGTATAAGTGAAACAGAGGGCTAATAGATCATGGGCCACTATGGCAAGTGAAACCAGCACTCATCTTTTTAAATGAGAGACTGAGTGATAATCACTCTTCCCCATATTATACTTCACTCCCCTAGGTCTTTAAATGACAGTAATAAAGCACTACTCTCCTGTTAGTAGTAGGTTTTTTGGTTGCTGAGAATTATCAATGTATTGGTATATATTTCTATTCTTTAATACTTTTTAAAAACTACAATATTAATTTATTTGACATCCTCTCATGGCAGAACCACAAATGGATGAACTTTTATTTTAAAATGGATGATAATGGGGAAAGAGAACAGAATGTAGAACATGAGGCAATTGTGTAGCCTGGCAATTTATAACACTACCTGCCTTCTGTTGCCTGGTTATTTATGGCTGGGTGGGGAGATAAAGGAAAGAAAGATAGTTACAGAGAGGACAGTTTAATTTAAAACATTGTCACTTGCTTCCCGCTAAAGTCAGGAGTCAGGTTCTCAATACATGTAACAGGTGCACTGCCTCTGAGCAGATCCACTAATAACAAAATCAATTTAAAATAAAGTGTTCCTAAAAGAAAGATGAATGAAGAGGGGAAAAAATAAATATCAGAATTCTCTGTGAACCATGACATTTCAGCTGGGTACTGCTGGCCACTGAGACAGAAATTAAAAGAACTCCCAGTTTCCAGGTCCATGGCAGAGCAGAGGTTCTGTATCTGGGCTCTCCTAAGTGTCTTCTCATAGTAAACATATCTTCTAACTTCACATGTTAAAAGTCAGTGCCTAGCATTAGGGGTTCATATTCCATACTCCGATCAAGGTTTCAGCCTGCTGGGTCTGCCTCAAAAATTGTCCAGCAACACAAGCAGGAATGGCCAGAGGCAGCAGGATGCTTCTAGGGTCACTCAGCAGACTGGCAACATGACCAGCTACAGACCATGTCTCCACCAGCTTTACGACACACCAAGTCAAAATGCCTACAATGACCGAAAGCAATTACACCTTAAATCGGGGGGGTTGGATCCAACTATGGGAAACGCATGTCACCCAGGTTTGGTTTTTTATCCTTTTCTGTCCTTTCCCTCTCCACACCCAACTCACTGATTCTTACGCTAGCTGGGTAGGCGCAACTCTGTCCTCGGCTACAATAGTTTGCAAAATGTTTTAATGCTTTAGGTATGAATGTTTAAGTATTGTCCACCTTCAAATGCACACAAACAGATCAAAGTTGACATTTGTCATTAATTTCACATGGGTAAATATCACCACTTTAATTTCAGAAAAAAAAATGTATTTTTCCGGGCTACATGCTCTCTTTATGGACTATAGGAATTCATATAATCTGCTTAAATTAACATAAAAAAATGAGGATGTAAAAGGAGTATGTAAACCACCTACTGAATACAGGCAGATTTTGCTCAATTCTTCATTGACATTAATATCAGTCAAGTTCATCTGGGCTGAAGTCAGCTGAGTTGTGCTAATGTAAAAAGAAAAGCAACTCCATCACTTTTAACTTGGACCCTGGTCGCACAGCCATCCATCTATACGAAAGAAAAAGGAACGGGCACTCAGTCACAGTACAGACTGTTATAAAGGTAATAAAAATGCTGCAAGCTCAAAACTAGACTTCATAAATCCACCATGCGTGTACATTTGGAGCCTTCAGTTTCACATCACATCTCAACAAGAATGGAAAATGCCAGAGCATCTGTACTGTTTGCCATGAGAACAGAAAGCTTCTTAAAAAAAAAGGAAAGTGTTCCTACCAAGCACATTGTCATGACAATGAGCAGAGGCAACACAGCAAGGATCCACTGTCACCAAAAGCATTCTCAAAATAAAGCACAGCAACAGATTAATTTGCAGGTCAAAGACTATCATGAGATCAGGTAATTTTGCTGCATGACTCTCTCTTGATGTCAAGGATTATAACCAGAACAGAAAATGATGTGGATGATACCTGCATGGACAGCATCAATAGCTGCAGAAAGAATTATTTCTGCAACTGGTGAAAGCCAGCAAAGCAACACTCTACTGATTTATTAGTGCAGAGCAATAATGAGATTATATCCTTATCTTATGCTACCCTCATTCTAATAGAAACAGCTCTTGCACTCATCAAATAATATCTGAAAAGGACATGACAACTTTCAACATTCTGGGAATGTTGGTTTTTTGGGTTTTGTTCGTTTTTCCAAATACTCATCATACTAAAAATAAAAATAAAGGAAGAGAAAGCATAAATACAATTGAAATAATTTCGCTTTTATCCTCTGCTTTTGGACTTTGTTTCCATTGCTTATTTAAACACTTGCTTCCTGCATTTTCTCATGGATTTTTTTAGGATTATTTTCCAAAGATGTCATGGAGGAATACTTACACCTCTACCTGTGACTGGAGTTACTAGCGTCCAGCCCCTTGGCAGTAACTCAGCCAAAGAAGCACACCCCTTTTCAGAGGGCTCTGGTGCTGATTAATTTTGGTATCAGCTACCACCCCTGCCTTACAATGCACTTGCAGCCAAAGGGGGCTGCAGGCAAGCTGGATCTGCTGTAGGACCCTGAAACTCTTCTTCCTATTCTGATTACGATTTTGAAATATGCAGAACTGCCTCTCTTCTCCTCTAAATCCAAGCCTTCTTTTACTTCTTCCAGACTCTCCTCCCTGTGTTTCCCCCACTTCTCTCTGTTTTTTGGAGTAGTTTTATTTCTCACTAAATGCCCCCTCCACCACTCTGTTCAACAGTATCACCCACTGCATTTGCAGGAGCTCACCACAATGTTACAACAGTACACTTGACAGGATAGTCCCAAATTACGTTGTTAGCTGGTACTCCCAACACCTTGGAAATGCGGCCAATCCATCAACAGAGCAGGGACCCAAGACCCCAAATGCCCTTGGTAACGTTTAAGCATGAAAACCACCATAGATATAGTAGAGGTCATGTCAGATGGGAGCCCAAGGGGTTAAAAGAAGAAAATCTCAACTATTTAAATACATCTTGCTATAAACTGCATGAACACTTTTCCTTTTTTTTGACACCTGTCTTTTTAAAAATATATTTCTGTTTTGACGTCCCAGTTCTGGGCATATTTCACTCCTGCCAACCCACTGTTTGTGTTTTGAATAACTCAGAACAGACGAAGCGCTGGTCCAGAGACAAGAAATCCTCCAAACATCTGTCAACCACTTCAGCCCCAAGAGCTGAAAGCAAACCCTGCCAGTAGCTCTGCCCATCCTGCTGCACTCAGGGGCTGCGGGAGTTGTTAATATGCCTTTGCAGCAGAGGGTGAGGGAAACAGCACGACCCGAAGCTGCAGTGGTATGTATAGCAGTGGTCTGAGGCTCCTCAGGATGTTCAGAGTGGGGCACGGGGAAGGTTATGGATAATAAAAATTCCTGATGGTCCTACAGCAGTGCTGAAAAGCAGAGTTGAGCATCCCATATCACAGGTAGGGGCTGGAAAAGCAGAGAAGAGGGAAAATTCATCCTCAATGCAGAGAGCATGCCTCTGATTCAGCTGTGAATTTAATGAGACAAAAGGCTTTACACTGGCAATCTGCACAGATCTTTTACCACAGCCCTTTGAGGGTCTCAATCCCTCCTACCCAACCCTAAGCCCTCACAGAGGTGGAAACAGAGACTAGAAAACTAATGAGGAAAGGGAAAGGCTCTAGGGTTGAAAAATGGATGAAGAAAGCCTATGTGGATGACAGTGTGGAAAGCACGCTGGCGATGTCCCATGCTGGGTGGCAGGGAGTTGGTGAGCATTGCCCAGTGGTGCTGTGCCTGGGACATGGGGTGAGGAGGGAGCAAAAGCAGGGCTCAGGGTGCATGGGGTCTGCCTCTCGGACTGCCTGCTCCTGGTGTTGTGGACAGCCACAGTGGGCAGGACAAAGGGGAGCTGGAGGAGGAGGTCCTGGGACTTGGCAAGCCCTAGGGCAGGCTCTTCCACAGGCAAAGAGCTCCTGAAGGGGGGACCTGCATGTAGGGAGTCATGTTTAGGGAACTGAACATGGCTCCACACACTACTGTACAATCCACATTTAACACATTTTTGTACCCATCTCTGTAGCTTAAGGTTCTCTACAGTCTTTGAGGTTATACTCTGAAGATAAAACCCCACTCCAGGGCTGACAGGGCAGATATCCTCACAACATTCTCATGAAAAAACTGTCTGCCCAAGGCTTGGATGATTGTCAAACACTGTCTGGACAGCTGGGCCCAAAGAGTGATGGTTAATTGAGGTAAATCCAGTTGGCAGCCAGTCACAAGTGGTGTTCCCCAGGACTCAGTATTGGGGCCACCCCTGTTTGATATCTTTATCAATGGTATCGATGAGGGGATGGAATGCACCCTCAATAAGTTTGCAGATGACACCAAGTTGGGAGGGAGTGTTGATCTGCTCAAGGATAGAAAGGCTCTACAGAGGGACCTGGACAGGCTGGATTGATGGGATGAGGCCAATTGCATGAGCTTCGACAAGGCCAAGTTTCAGGTCCTGCACTTGGGCCACAACAACCTCACGCATCGCTACAGGTTGTCAAGCTCTGAAACAGGCTGCCCTGTGGTTGAATTGCCATCCCTGGACGTGTTTAAAAGTCATATAGATATAGTACTTAGGGACATAGTTTAGCAGTAGGTATGGTAGAGCTAGGTTAGTAGAATTAAGTTAATGATTTTAAATGGTCTTTTCTAATCTAAATGATTCTGATATCTATCCAGCCCTGGTGCACTCTTTTCCTAGATGTGCAAAATCACTAGAGACATCTGGAGCACATCACTTCCAAAAAGCAGACTGCTTATAGATGCCAAGAAACAGTGCTCAGGGTCAACCTTGAGCTAGGTATGTCTAAAGCTTTTACATACTCTTCTTTAAATCAGCAATGCCCTATGCAGTGGCAAATCTGTTTAGCATTTAAAATTCACGCGCATCAGTTTGCGAATCACAGTTAAGCTCAATTTTTCTGGTTGACCCAACGTGTCCCACTAGTGTTCACCATCTTTCCTCACATGCAAAGACTGCTCTCCATCCCACAGTCTTACACACACACACTCACTCAGGCTTCAATCAGTAACATTTTTCTCATGCATCCCCAGTGCTGAGAAACCACACATAAAAATCAGGAAGCATACAGACGTTCAGTGAAGGCAGAGTTTTCTGCAGATGAGGTTAAAGACACTGCCGTATGACTCCTGTGCCTGTGTTGGAGGGTTAGTGCTAGCAGGCAGGAATCCTGACATGAACCCATCAGATGGCATTTCTCACTGAAGGAGGATGAGACAGCAGTTCCTTCCTTGCTATTATGATAAAACAGGATTTGCTTTCTTTTCCACGCATTGTATTTTGACATCAATTCTCCATCAGAAGTAAATCCTCCAGGAGGTTTCCTGGCCCTTCAGGAGATGCCAAGACCTTAGTGTTGCCTGTGAATGTGACAGATTCAGTCAATATAATCACAAATAGATGATAAAAGGAAGAAAATCTTGAAAGACCATTTAGAGTTGCAACCTTGAAAAAATAGTGTGAGTGGGATAGAAAACATTTTCCTGAGCAGCAAAGTCATTCCCGAGTCCTTTAGCTGCATTTGTTTGCTTGTTTGTTCACAAGCAGAACTAAGGTGTCTCACCGCATGAAACACACTGTGTCCCTGAAGATGGTGGCACTCTAAGATTTCTGTTGCTGTCTCAAGAAGTGGGACAGCAGAGAGCAGCAGGAGATGCAGATAAAATAATGACACTCAATACTTAAATTCACCAGAGATCTGAAATTAATGAGTAGTGCTACAACCACAACAGACTTGGAAAGAAGACAGACTTCAACTTTTATGATCTGTAACTACCACTGTTTTATCTAGGAAGAAATCTACATGGAAATGAAACAATGGAATGGTAATTCTACGTGCAAACCAGTTCAATTATTTAGAGCAAATAAAATAACTTGAAAATGGAGCAGCACAGCTTCATCAAGTGAAAGCCCAGACTTTGATATGGGTAAATGGAATATACCGCAGTGAAGTTAGACTAAGAAAAACATACACAAGTCAAAATTAAAGGGAGATCCTGGAATTAAATTTCTATTTAGAAATGTAACAATAGTTACAAGGCTGGTTTGTTTGATTTCTTAAATTAGTCTGTTTCAAACTTTGTGAAAGAAAAAAACACAAATAAAACTGTAACTGTTTATTAGTTAAAATAATTCAGCAAGGGAGATGGTAAAAATTAACAACAAATGGAAGAGACTGGGCCAGGTTGTCAGGGTGACTCTGAAGAAATTGTATTTTGGGAAAAAGGGATAATCCAGAGGGTAAAACATCATGATAAGGAAGGAGTTAAATTCTATTGAGGGATCTATCCTTGTGCGACCTTGAATAGGGTATATTTTTTGTGCTTCAGTTTCCCCATCTGTACAGTAGGAAAGACAAAACGTTGATTTTGTAAAGAGTTTGGGTTTATGAATGCATATTTAAATGTTAAGTTCAGCACTTCCTGAACCCAGATAGCTTCTGCTTTCCAAAGTGGAAGCTGTTGGCATGTGGGAAGAGTGGCTCTGGGCTCTGAAAGGCCACTGTGAGTTCACATTCAGTTTTCAAACACCTTCTGCTCAGGTAGCCAGGGAATAAGCTGCGTCTCACTTGCATTTTGTACACAGAATTACTCATATTTTTAAATATTTTTTATTTATTTTTTTTTTTACCCTGAAGGAGCCAATAACATTTCCCTATAGGATCCAGGTCTTTGGTCCTCTTCTGCTTTGGAAATTTAGCTTGCCACGTGTGGTGCCAATTAGATGCAGTTTGCTCCTCTTAACCACAGCTTTGAAAACGGTGGTTTGACTGCTGTGGCTTGTCGTGGAACCAAAATGCAGATCAGCCATGTGGCACACCACAACTTGTAATGCTATCTCTTCAGTGTGCTACAACCATCTATAACACCTACTGCTCACATCTGTCAAGGCTTTCAAGTCGGTATGAATATATGTATGCATACACAGACATATTTGCATATATATCTACCACCATTCATATATTGTCTAAACTGGAAGTCTTAATAGTCGTATTCAACAAAGGATGAACTGGTCATAGAGGTCTTTTAAAACACAGGTAAGTGGGACCTGTGGTGAACCTTTCTACTCATGTCTACCTTAAAAATCAGGACCCACTTCACTGTCAGGTTCTGACAGACCACGTCATCCATCCCAGGACAGCAATGAAAGGCACAATGGGCACCCAACACCTCAACCTGGCTCCCTCGCACAGGTTACAACAAACATATTCTGTCCCAAATAGTGCTGGGTAAATCTCAGCCTGAAAAACCCGAATATCTTTTCTATTAAATACCTTCAGTATTTAAAGAGAAAGCAAAAGGTAAGGGGAGCTCTTCAAAGTGAATACTGCTGAGTAACTCCAGTCATCCTTGAAGACATTATTAGATGACATTAGTCAAACATGAAAGGAAGCTTAGCTATCTATTTTTTAAGACCTGAGAGATGTTCAGTTCCTAATTTCAATGCCCCTCTCAGGCACGGATCTCAATTTTGACCATGGAGCAAATGGTGGACAGAAAGCCTATCTGAAAAATATCTTCTCTATTTACACTGAAAAGAAGCCTATATTCAACTGGTGATGAGCTCCTTGGATGAAGGTAACAAGGTCCTTACAAGAGAAATGAAGTCTTGGCATGAAGTCTTTAAGTCAGCAAAACCCCCTACCTTGAGCACAGTAAGGGGGTTTGAGTCCTGGGCAGCTATTGCAAAAGAGACTGCCCAGCAGTCACCAGCACTCCAGAAACTTGCTCTTGCTTTTCATCCCTTCACCTCTTGCTGGTCCTCCCTCATGTTGCACAGCAACTCACATATGCAAGAATATTTATTACCCAATTTCTTTTATTGTCACTGTTTTTTCTTGCACAGTTACTACTTCGCTTTTACCAGCTGAGGTGTTGGAGTCCTTGCAGAGGCTCACTGCAGCATGCACCCATCAGCTCTCTAGCCTGTCATTCTTTTGACATATTGTAAGAGACAGTTTATGTGGGTATATGGATAAATATAATTCTTTCCTCACCTCTGGGAAAGTGCGAGTCTTCATTGGGCCGTCTGTGGGAAATGAGGAGCGCATGGGATTTCAAGCAGAAGAAATCTACATGTAAAGATCAGTGCTCTGGGAAATGGGAATGCCAGAAAATATTCATCCAATGGCACTAGAAGTGCATACATTTACGCATACAATCAGTCTGCACGAACATTAAATCATTTGCTATATTATTTTTCATGTGAAACTTCTCTGTTGCACATTATGCTTTATATTCCTGCAAGGAGTTTATGATAGGACAAGAATTACTTTAGGCAGACGTCCAGCAGGAAAAGCAGAAAAAATACCATTGTTTCAGATCTTAATTATGCAGATTGGCTTCACTCATAAAGAAATTAACTCTATGCCACAGCTGTGGAGACTAAAATTACAGAACAATCGATATTTTGAAAACTTTGAAAATCTGCCAAAGGAGAAAATTACATGATTGAACAACAGCTTTTACAGAATCAAAGTTAAATATTTCACTAATGAATTTGTTAGTGTTTTGTTTAAAAATTTAATCAGTGGGTTTATTCTGATATACCCAACAATTCGTCCATCCAATCACAAATTGTTTAGAAATTCCTGTTAAAACAAGAACAAATCAAAAAAGCAATTGCTAATTTTCTAGGCATAATACACAAAGCAACCTTTTACTGAATGTTTTACAATGTTCTTTTAACTTTTCTGTGATCATTTTGAGTTCTGTAATATATCTAATCTGTGAAAAAAGAACACAAGACCCATCCCATACTGTGTTTTAGCCCAGACACAAGGAGGAAACCTTAGGAAAAAGTAGAATCAAAAGTGTAAAAACTACTATGAATATATTTGAAGGATTTAGGATCCTTACAGATTCCACCTATTATAAAACAAACTGTTACTAATAGCCCCAGGGCTGTGCCTTCGTATGGTAAGAAATGTCTATGCTTCAATACCCTGAAAAGGGTGGCAGCAAAATAGGACCACTGACGGTGAGAGCAGCCAGATGAAAAGCAGTCCATAAGCCCACACCCAGACGCCCTGGGGACTGAGCAATCACCAAAAGCCCAGACACTAGAGACACAACTCAATAAGAGTTTCAGTAAACTGGCTTCCAGATATCAAACTTACTGATATGGGCATGATTCACATTCATTATACTTGAATTATTCCGAGCCCCCTCAAATTACTGCCTCGAATGTCACTTCCTTCAGTTCAGTCGCTCATTCTTAGGATTACTCCTTCACTTCCTCCTAACAGAACAGCACAGTGAAATAAATGTGCTGCATTCAGCATATTCACGTTACAAAAGTAACTGATGCCAGTGAGGCTGGTCATATAAATTCACTGCGAGATTGCTTCAGAAGAGACCTGTACTAAAGGATTCAATAGCTAGGGTAATCACCTTATGCTAGCAAAGGGATGAGAGAAGGAAATAATAATTTCTTTTTTTCAGCACCACTTCTTCTCTCTTAATTGTGAATGGAAGATAGGAAGTTCTAGCTGTTCATGGAAACATAAAAACTAAGCAAAAATAGTGTCATATTTTATAAAATGGGCAATTGTCAAGTCCTATCATTCGGTTATTCATTATTGCAACTACCATAACCAGAAGTCAGCACTTTACAATCCAGGACAGCCATACTTTCTTTGCTGCTTAATACTGCAGGCAGTGCCTCATACCATAAACCTACCACTCATTATAGGGAACAACTGACAGCTTCGTGCCCTAAGGAGGCCAAGATTACTTGAGTTTAAAATACCATACCCTGTCAACACAGGTATACAGGAAAGAAGCTCATTTAATGACAGGCTTGGTAATACACAAAAATAGCCACAGTTTGAAGTTGATAATCAGAAAAAAAAAAACAAAAACAAAAACAATTAAAACCAACTGAAAAGCTAATAAAAAGTTAATGATTATCCATTTGTTTCATTCAGGCTGTACTCTTTAAGATCTTCAGAGGATAAATTGCCCCATGCACAGCTTGCAGACAACTTCACATGTGGGTTCTGTAGTCACAGAAAAGCATTTGTAGGACTCTTGCTGTGTTGTTGCCAGTCTCTCCTCTCATTTAACCATGACCAAAATACAGCACATGGCAGAGTGATGTAGGGATGCAAGAAGTCCAGTGTACAGCAAGCCTCTAAAATGACTGACTTCGTTTATACAAAAGTTTCACACAGACCACTGAACTCAGTCTAATTATCTGCATTTATTCTTCTTGCTAACAGATCCCTTTAGTACAGCCCCTTTTAAGTGCTGGTGTCAAGCACATCATTTATAAGAAAGAATTTGAAAGGCAGATTTATTATATAATGCCACACACACAATGAAGAAGTGAGGCTGGAGTTGGAAATCCCTGCAGTACATTATGCTGTGCTTCTGATTCAAGCTCTATTTACTGTTTTTTTTTTTATTTTTTTTTTTGTTGTTACTCCTCTTTTTCCCACTCCAGGAAACATCAAAAGTTTACAAAACACCTGTTTAGCCACCCACACTTTGTCCATTTTAAGTCAGAGCAGGAAAACATTTGCTGACCCAGACATATAAATCACATCATCACCTAATGAACTGTTGCAGAACTCATTTGAATGTAGCTGACTTTGTGAGGAGCGTGAATCTTCCAGTGATTTAGACAGGAGTATTTCAGGGTAGACAATATTAATTTAGGGATGAGTCATTATGTTCAGTACCAGTCTGGGGCCTAATGATTTGATTCAAATTAATTTAAATCACTGGGGAGAAAAAAAATAATACTAAAATTACACAAATACAGAATATAAAAGCAATCTTTTCCAAGATCCAAAGCACATCAGGGCTTGTCATTTCTAGGCTGAAATTTTTTTTTTCACACTGCATTGTACATGCACAATCTTGCTTAAGTGCAGTGGTACAGATCTCTTTGGTTAGATTCACTGCAGCCCAATAGTCCCTCTGAGGCAGAGGTCTGGGGTTCAGAAGGGTTTTATGCCAAATAGAGAAAAGTTTCTGCCACCCCCTGATACAGGTGGTATTTTAGAGGAGGGCAAAAAGAGAGAAAAGACTGGCAGAACAAGCCAAATTCTAGCTGTTCCCTGGTGCTGGAGAAGGGAGTACAAACAGGATTGAGGGGAATAAAGTAGGAATCAGAGAGTGATGTTTTTATCTTCTTTAGCTGACATGATGGAGAACTTCTTTTAACACTTCACTGTGGAAACAGGATAGCCTTGGGTTATCTTCACATACATCAGCCCCAACTGACCCAAAGCCTCTGGGACCTGCTACTCAGATACATTTGCTCCATTTATGTGTTTGTGGAGAACTCGGAAAGGTTTATCTCACTTGCAGACATTTCACATGCTAGCAAGCTGGACCAAAGCCAGCAGTTTATTTATTTGCAGAGGTGGCCCTGTGTTAGGTAAACAGAAAGAAAGTGCTTCTTTGTGATGTGTTATTCACTGCATCTCCTTCTATGACTACCCTGGGGGCAAAGTCACCCATGTATTCATGTCCAGCAAAACTGGGAGGAGAGCAGGGTCAAAGCAGTGCATTTGGTTTACACAGCATTCTGGGCAAGGGTCAGTTTAACCCTTACGAAACAACTACCATGAGCCATGTCCTGCAATGTTCACCTGTAGTATATCTTCAGTAGCAAGGCTTTTTTGTGTTGTAGGTTCCGTATAGCATTTGTGCCTGGCTGTCAGTTTGATACCTCTTGCAGCAGGGTTGCAGCAAGGGGAATATGAAGCAAGGGGAAAAAAACCACAAAGTTTTTGAGGATAGAGCAGAAATACCTTTACAAGCCTGCCTTCATGAGAAGTTATTTGTCTGATAGATGCTTTGATCCTAAGCTGCTGAAGGATACTTTATTCTCCTCTCCTTCAGAATACCTTGAGGGAGGATTATTTCTCTGTTTACCTTTTAAAAGGTCATTGATAATATTTCGGATGGAGGTGCAACAGGGAAATTCTTTACACTTCTGTAAATTATGAAGAAGCCTTTTAATTAGGAGCTTGCTCACTTGCATTTTAAGTACAGGATTAAATGCATATCAACTTGGTGATCCAGTGACTTTGCACAACAAGCCACATGGCTTATCATGCTCCTGAACACTTGAGTGGCTGGTGACCTGATGTCACAGGAGATACAGGCTTTATTCCCCATGCCACAGCAACCTGGACTCAAAATCATAAAACAACAACATTAGGGCACTAAAAAGAGCAGAAGTTATTTAAACTGCACTGTAGAAAGCAATACAGGGTTGTGATCAACAGATTCAGTTTTGTTGCCCAGTCTGTCAACAGGTTGGGGAGGAAGGGGAAATTACTCTAACTCTCACTTTCCTTCATCTCAGTTCCCCTCTGTAAATGGGAGCTCATTATATTAATCTCCTTAGCAAAGTACTGGTAAGAAGTGTCATATACAATCTTTTCTATGTGTAAATAAGAGACAGAATTTAAGATTAGCCCACACTCATCCTGCCTTGCAACCAAAGGTAGTGTTTAACAAAAGTCTCCAAAGATAAACACCCACAAAAGAAATTTATTGCTGCATAGAAAAAGCTGACTTTGAAATGCTTGCTTATACTTCACTGACTGCATTGGCTCCTTCACTCGAAAAAAATCAAATTTCCCACCAGCTCCACTGCATGATTTTCAGCTCTTCAGGTTGCTCCTTTGCTGCAACCCAGTCACTGCATCCAGCCTTAGCTTGTGCAATGTACAAACCTTTTGCATGCTTCACTGTATACACTGAGGATTCACAGCTCTGATTGCAACTCTAGCACAATTTCCCATGAAAAGATGAATGCCCTAATTCTCCCACTCAGGGTCTGTTCACCTCCACTCAAAAAATGTTACTGTGAAAACACTGTCAGTGGCTGCATGATCCACAGCAGTTAGTCCAAGAGATTTCATAACCATCTGACTTTTGTTTTCAGCAGCATATATCCAATTCATTAGGAGAAACCGGTAAATGTCAGCTCTACAAACAGGACAAAAAATGATTCAGTTCTCTCTATATAATCTAATAAATTCAATAGGTGTCACTTCTGTGGAAGGGTCTATATACCTCAGCAGTGATTTGTCACCAAGAAAGAGTTTCAGGGCGTTTCACAATTGTGTGTCTGTGTTTATTTCAGGTCTTATCTTCTATGAACATTTCTTGCTAAGAGAAATTAATTCCTTGCATCTGTCACTATAGGAACAAAGCAAATGCACTTTATCTAGAAAGCCCATTATTCAGTACATTAGGCACTGATATGACAGTTCTTCTCATCCCACAGTTGCACACAATAAGTAACCTTACTCACCATTAGTATTTGCAAAATTTAATATTATGGGCGTAGGTATTTTATTTCTTTATTTTTATTTTTGGCAGTACTTTCAAATACTTTGATGGAAAAAAAAAACCAACCCCAAAACAAAAAGAACCACTCCTCCAGCAAATGCTTCATCACCATTTCTATTCAGCATAACAGATTTAGACAATTTGAGAAGCAATGGTAAGATAAAAGAAAAAAAAAAAGTACAGGGTTTATTAAGGGAACAGCACTTCTAAATGACACCAAAGCATACTGGAAATTATTTGAAATGAGATCTGCCTGCAACATGACTTTTGCTCAACTCTAACCTTTCAGTCCTAGCCTGCCCTCAAATATAATGGTCTGAATAAATTCCAAATAAAGACAACTTTTCCTTCAAAAGGAAAAGAAAGGAAAAGGAAAAGGAAAAGGAAAAGGAAAAGGAAAGGCTAAAAATGCCAGGAAAGAGAAGCAGACAATGACTTGCTTATCTGATGTTTGCTGCAATGAGGAAGAACTAGGGAGATTCACATACAGGAGCTTTTCAATCAATTGAAGAAAAAATGAAAAGGAGAAAAAAAATTACACTTATTCTTTATGATGTTCTACTGGTTTCCTGAAACATGACCATGCTGTACAAACTGCTAGGTAATGAAATTAAACAGGGACAATAACTAAGTTATGCACTCTGAATATTTGCAAAAAATATGTATGCACAGAACAGTCACTGAAATAAGAGGGACAGTTCATTCTAGCTGCTTGTTGCACTTGTTTTTCTCAGTGATACCAGAAAATATAATTCTGAAAACCTGCTTGCTAATCATTTTAAACAAACACTGGAGAAAACTCAATTGGGATGCATTTAAGCAGACACCACAGGAAGCTCATTCTGGGACAAGCTTGCAGACAGTCGAAGGGTTATTTTCATCTGAGACAGAAAAAACATCACATGGTGCACAAGTCCAGTCAGAACTAACCAAGATAATATAAATTGCAGATCATCACAGTGTGAAAGATCTCCTTGGTAATAAAGATACCAGCTGCTAAAGCTAGAAATCTGATGCAGAACAAGTTATTCTGCATGCCTCAGAATTAACAATACCCATTTTCTTAAAGAGTTTGTGCCATATATTCACATGTACTGCTGCCATGCTTACCTGAGCAGTTGTAACTTGTCTTTAGCGACTCCTGTGCCTGGGCTACACTGCCATACCTCTATATTTTTGCGACAACCATGCCTTAATTATTAAGGTTAAGGAAAATTAGCAAACAGGTTCAGTAATAGTCCCATGGTGCTGTTGTAAAACCAGGGTAAAATGAGCTAAAAAAACATCAGTGAGCTACAGCTATTTCTAGCTTAATTCTTGGGTCAAAACAGGAAGATATAATCAGTGAAAATTAATATTGTATCATTAATTTCACCTCAGTATTTGCAACCAGCATGGACTTTGCAATATATATAGCTTAAACTGTTCCCCAGTTTTCATTAATTAAAACAGCTAGTTTTTCCCCTCATATAGGCTCTTGGAAGAGCCCCAAAGTCATTCTGCCTTTCCAGCTCTCGACAACCACTTTATGGCAGCCTGGGGTGAATACAGGTACCCTGTGCACTGCAGCCCCTCTCGCCAGCTCTGCTCCAAGGCCATACAGCCTTCACCTCAAGTGTTTACATGCATCACAGTCTTCAAATACCACAATTTACCCACTTTAAACCAAAGAAATGCTGTAAAGCAGCTCTAATCCTCTTTGAGAAAAACAAACTCCTGAAAAATGTTGGGTTTCTATCTGTAATATTCCACTCATCTAGTTGAAATCTAAGAGATAAACATAGCTGTCTATTAGCTGCAATTATTTTGGGTTTTTTTGTCACATTTTTCAATAATGTATCTCTGCTCTGAATTAGCAAAGGCCACTGAATGTTTCCTTAATGACCAGCATATAATCCCTGAAGCACTGTGCAGCTGTTTTTCTCCCTCTTATTTAAATTTTTAAAAAAATATTTTAAACTCTAAATGAAGGAGGAATTGTTCTGGGGTTTGCTGAGTTTCCACTGTTTTTCAGCAGCCTGTATTTCTTTAGCTAACTCCTGCATCATTCCAGAAATATCCTAGCAGCTCCTATGTCAAGAATCCTTTGGTCCACACAATCGCAGCTGCAAAATGAGATATTTTTCTATTTCCAGGTTAAGGAATTGCTGTTATTTCCCCGTAGCCTTTATATTTTCTCATACATTCATCTACATTTCTCAGTCCTTTGCCTCTCTGCTCCCATTACACCCCGAGTTCTTCAGCAGAGGCTGCCTTTCCTCTCCAGCATGAGCCTCTCACCTGACACAGCGAGGAACCAACTCGGCTGGCATCTTGAGGTGTTACTGCCACGTACAACACCCAAAAGTACATGGATGCAGAAGTGCAATCAGCCTCATTTAGAGGAGAACTTTTGGAGAGCACAGAGAATACGGTGGCATTTGAGCTACTTGGAAACCAACATATTTTTAGTTTAATTTAATTGGATTTTTTTAAAAATTAATATACTGGTTTCTAAGTGTCTGAAAGAAAAATCTTGTTTTCTAAGCCAGTCAGAATACTTCTATTCCTCTCTTGAATTCATGTTTTCTTTGCTGGGTTAATATTTTGCCATTCTTACATGTTATAAATTTTAAAATTCATTTGTCCCCCTCTGCCAAATGAGATTTCTAGCAGCTTAAAAATCCAGAAACAGGCTGTTCATTCAACAATATTTTACTACCCATTGTTTAAATCTGATTATTTAATAACCCTGGAATAATGACAATGGATTTATACATAAAATGATCATTTTGTATTTTTCTGCTTAAACGTTGTTTTTTCATAATCGCCTTAGTGTTCAACAGTCACTGTCAAGCCATTATCCAGTCACAGGTTCATAACACATGATTTGATTAAACTTATTACAAAAATATAGAAAGGGTTTGGTTTTTTTCCCCTCATGCTTTACCAGAACAACAAAGAGATTTCATGCACAATTCCCTCCTCCACAACAATTGGCACAGAAATGTTCTTTGTTTGCAAGGCTTCTTTGTTCTTTGTCCTGCGATGCTTAATTAAGGATATAATGAAGAATATTATACTCATTTTAGAGTAGTTTGGAAGTAATGATGCCTGAAGCAAAACATGGAGTTCTGTTTAACTCAACTCAACATACAAGTGTTGGCAATCGTCTTTACAAATGGACCCTATTGCTATCACAATGTTCAGAAATATTTTGTAGTTCCCTTTGCCACTCTTCTTAAAGCTGCACTTTTTAATTTCTGGGGTGTCATGCCTCTCAGAAGAATAAGGTTGTGTTTTGTCAAATCTTATCTTTCTTCCTTAACAAATTGTACATCTTGAAATAATTTTATGTTGGCATAAAGTTTTCTTCCCAGAGGCTCCTTCCCCCGTAACCCCTATGGCAGGATGTATGCCATGTCTATCAAGCTAGTCATGTGGCTCACAGAAGCGTGATAGCTGCCTATGCTGAATAGGAAGATCTAGAGGTGAATTTCATCCAGGAACCATGAACACTCACTGTGGTTTTTTGGGTTTTTGAGGAGAAAGAACTGTCAACACCTCAGTCTGGTGTTGAGGAAGACTAGAGTGGGGCTGTGACTCAGCCACAAGGCACAGCGGTGTCAGACCATGCTGTGATATGCAGAAACTCAACTAAGGATATGGCTACTACCAAGTTCCTGGCTAGCATCAACATGGTTTGCAGGTCCTGGTGACAGGTTTACATGTGGGTGTTTTGTCCAAACTTGTTCTCCTGTTGTCCCTGCCTTCCCCCCACCCCTCAGGAATTACTTTTTTTATGCACAGCCTTACTATAAAAGGTTCCCAACATAAGTACATATATTTTCCATTTAAAGCATGCTTTTATAAAGGGTATTTGGACTACAATAAAAAACGTGAGTTTCAATGAGTATTCTAGAGAAAAACTATATACCACAGGTCGATGTGTGGGCAGATTATGTACTTCTTCTAATAGAGATTTTAAATTTGCCTCAAACTAGAATTTTATGAATGTTTTTAGCATTGCAAGAGGGATCAGAATAAAAATCTTTAATTCTCAATTAGAGCAGCTTAAACATGCAAGTCTACTCCCACACATTTCTTCAGGAGAAGCAGTTCTGGACTGAGGTGAGGCACGCTATATATTAGAGCAATGAAAGACTGTCCACACTCCAAGATATTTGACTAAATCCAAGGGATATCTCTCCAATTTAATTCCTGTTTCACACTCATTTAGCTTCTCTATCAAAACTGGTAAATTTTGATGCAGAAATCTGTGCACTGGGAGCTGGATTGTGGCCTTTAAACACCCTTTCCCCAAGGCCAGGCTGCCAGGCACAGGGCATATATTTTCACTCTCTTCTGACTAAAGGCAGGTCACTGTTGCAGGTTTTCTACCCCAAAAGTTAGTAACTCTTAAAATCTTTTGTTAGGGAAGTAGTACAACCAGTGAGATCATTGGAAATTTTACAGCTAGAGAGACAGGTCAGACAAGTTAGAAAATTTCTCAGAATTCTTTTCCACAGACAGGACACCACATTAAAGATATTAGCAACTCAGTGAAATCAGCGTGAAAACCTCCAGAGCAGGTTTTTTTGGGTGAGTCCTTAACAAAGCAATTTGACTGCTTTGCAAAAGTCAAAATGTATAATTTATCTGGCAATCCCAAGCACAAGTGTCTAGATAACCATCTCCCAACCACATGAAGATGCAGCATGAGGTGAGCTTGTGTCCAGCACAGCTAAGACTCGAGGTGCTCAATGCAAAGGGAACAAATTTGATCACAACTCTGCCTACTATGTTTTTCTACCCGCCCTTATTATTGATCAGCTTTGAGGTGCTGAAGGGTCATGTATTATTTTTTTATTTTTATATATCTCTATATATATTTTTTCCAGCCTGACATATTGCTTCTCAGGCTAAAGGAATAAAATAAAATTAGTTTTGCAGCCTTGCACTCCAGGGCACTTCACATTAAACGGTAGACACTACAGGCAACTAGATAGCACTAATCGCACCTGAGGCAATTTCCTTTCCTATGTCTCTTCCCAGTTGCCAGCTGGAGTCTAGGCTAAAAATAGCCTTGACATGACAGAATAATGAATCCCAGCGATAAGTGTGTATTTCGTAGCAACACAATGAGGTCATTATCTATGCGTTAATGGATGAATGGGCTGGTACAGGGAGGGAAAGTGTTATTGGGTGGTACAATAAAAATGCAGAATGAATGAAAGAAATGTGAACAAATGTAACTCAAAAGGGTCTGAAAATCATAGCCTGCTTTCCTGTTTATGTTAGTGTAGAAATAATTTACATGACATTAAAAATTGAAAATACTCATAAGAAATTCTTCTTAGCTGGCAATTTGTCTGCATAAGCAATTACTGCTTTCTTGGCTCTGTGAAATTATTCTGTTTTATCTGTAGGACACTGCAATAATTGTACCATATATCTAATAGTTACAGTACCAGTAATAGTAAGGGAAGCATATTCCAAAGCTAATCTACAAAACAACCCCAAAACAACCAAAAAAACCACAACAAAATACCAACCAACCAAAGAAATCTCAACGAAAAACTCTAGAGGAAGTCACCCAAATCCAAGAGTTCTGAACTACCTGTTGCCCAAAATTTTTTCACCCTTCAAAAGTTCAAGTTCATAAACAAAGACCAGTATGCCTACATTCTCATTACTATGATCTGAACTGAAATAGTAAATCTGAAGATAGACACACTTGATTAGGGAGGGGATGAATTTAAGACTAAAAAAAATAAAATCATAAAATCTTGTACCTGCTGCTGCAATACCTAATATGACTACACCCAAAAGAAATAAGACTTTTTACCTTCTAGCCTGTTGATTATCACAATTTGACATAATTTGCCTACTGACAATTTCAGTATTCCCCCTCTTTAGAGACCAGTTGATCATCTCTTTTTTTATTGCCTTTAAACACAGCACTATGTCAGACAAAGGACATTGTAACACTCATATTTAAAGCTGACCCTCATTTATCTTTATTGAGGAAAGAATAGAGAGGTTTCCACTTGGGTAAAACATCCTCTTTCCACCTTGAAAATACTTTGCGTGACAGTGCCCAAGTGAGATAGGATGCCATGTAGATAAAGAATACATGTCAAAGACCAAGAAAGCTGACAAGGGTAATTAAATAATAATACAGTTATCCCAGCAGGTATAGGAGGGAGACTTGCACTAGAGCACTTGCAGGGAGCCCTTGACTGAGGAAAGCATGGAGCCTGCTAGGTCAAATGGAGCTGCCTGCTCAGGCCCAGCAGCAATGCTTAAATGCTAATTGGACAACACTATCAGAATGCAGATGTACTTGGTTAGAGCATTTAATACAGAATGATTTTATGTCTGCGATCCTCATGCATTAGAAGAGAAAAGCACAGCAACAAGGTCTTGCATAGAAGTACAATATGTAAAAACCAGGAGAAAAACTTTTGAGGCAGACCAGTTATCAGTAATGCAAGTGTAATGACAATGCTTCAGACTAAGGAACAGAGACAGCCCTGGATCCTGCAAGTGTTTATTGTCCTGCACCTCCCTACCATGAGTAATCTCCTTGGGATTCAATGAGAGTTTGCATAATAGTAAAATTAAACTATGTATCATCATTTCGAAGGCACAGTTCTGAAACAAATACAGTTTCCAGTCTATTTGCTAAACAGAGGAGAAACAAGGAGAAAAAAAAAGAAACATCAGAAAACTTTACTGACAAAGATCTTGCTTTTCTCTCTGGCCGAGGAGGAAGAGAAGACGTTATCACCAGATTAATTGCACAAGTATTAACAGTCTAGTGATCAGGATGTTTTCAAGTTGAATAGGTTGGCATAGATTAATCTAATAGTTCTGGGAGGCCTGGACTCATCCCATTTTTGTCTCAGTTCCCTTTCTTTATCTGGAGAGAGGCCAGGACAATGAACCTCTTTCATATGAGTCCTGAAGTTAAACACCTAAGGTTAACCTGAATCCAAGAATGTGTGTACACGCAGCAGCCACCTGCAGCTTCTAGAATCTGTTTTGCAGTGCAACTATTTCAGTCTGTGTATTCACAATTCTTTCTGCTTATATCCACTTCAAATCTGGATTTTTGAGAAAATTCCTGATGCAGAATTTTTCAAGCAAGGAGTTTGTCCCAGGTGAATGCAGAGAGCAGGCTGAATATAATGCTTCTGTCCACATGCACTGTGCATCTGCTGGATCTTCAGATGATACAACACTTGGGCTCAGCTGGGAAGGCTGGATCTCAATTTGGGAGCTTGGCAAATCTATCTACAGTAGCCCATGACCCAGCCAGTCTCTCAGAGAGAGGAAGACCCATAGTGAGGTCTACGGAAAGGGCCACATATTCTGCTTCTCTGAACAGTGACTCAGTTCACTACACCAGCTTAAACCCCCAGCAGCTTGTTCCCCTCTGCTGGCTCCAACAAAGGGGTGCTCTCACTGAGCAGCCAGGCAGATATGGGAATGTCTTGCATGACTGCAGCTATTTTCCTACATCCACAGTAGGTAGAGAGACCTGACAGAAGGGATGCATCATCTGATGGTGAAAACACAAAGGTAACATTTAAAGAGTTTCTTAGATGGTGGCATAGCATGAGACTAGCTAAAGGAGACCTGAGAGGCTATGTAACTAGAGAGGCATGCAGCAGCAAAGAATTGGACTAAGATGAAGATTCACCATGTTACCTATTATCTTCTATTTCCAACCTGGACAACCTGGCCCTGAATTTTGCTGTAAACTATGACTTCAACTTTTAGTAAGTACAGGTTTTATCTCTGGCAAGTCTGGCAAACTTTAGATATGCTATTTTGATAGCTACAATGAATACGAAAAGGGATGCACAGGCAAAGCCTCTCATAGCTCAACACTAGAAGAGATGCCCCAAGAAAATAATTCAGGTATGAAATGGATTTGCAACAGAGGTTAATGTTCTTAAATTCCACACATAGAACCAATTTCAGTAGATCCACAGCCAGACTTTTCTCTCTAGTCTTCTCAGCCGCACTGACTAAGCCAAGATTTTATGCTACTTTTTCATTTGTGATCATGGCGTTTCCATCTATGACTGTGTTGTTTGTCCTCCTGCAGTCTTAGGCTACTGCAAATATTAATATGGGGAGAAGGACGAATGTTGAACAGAAACAATTACTAAAGCTTGATGGCTAAAGAATCTCTCCTTATATCTAGGGCATATTTTTAAACAGTTGATACATTTGTAACACATTACAGTCACACATTACAGTCTCAATATCAGGAGGGACAGGACATCACTGATGCACATTGGGAATAGGCATTTATAAGTCATATTATAAACAAGACCTGAGATGCAAACCTTTAACAGAAACAACGGATTAAGTTTTCATGCATCTAAACATGAATTAATAATGTATTAACTGTTTTCAAATATTTGTTTAGCATAGAGAAACATTTCCAAACCAGCACTGATCTTTACATTTTTAAATAGGGTAGTGGAATAAAAATTAAAAGAATTTGCCAGAAAGCCAAATAAAAACCCCAAGGATATTAACACTCAAATGTTCTTGCTTCTTCAAAGATTTGCCAAAAAAACAAAAGAAAACAAACAAACAAAAACCAAAACTCACCCAGATTTCATTTTAATATATTCTAGGTAAATCGTTTAAGTAACATCAAACCAGTTTTGAGCTGAGGAATAGCTCCTGGAAAGAAAATTATGAATTTGTAAGACCTAAGAAATGGTTAAGTAGAAATTTGTTGAAACGCAGTTCAACTGATGCTGTGCACAATGCAGCATGAAATAAGGGACAGAGAGGAAGGAAGCATATTAAGGAATTAAGAGTTTCCATTACAGACTCATATCAGCCCATATCAAGTATCTCTCTTGCTTCAGAAATTTTACTTTCAAGCGTATTCACACTGCTTGGTATGAAACAAAACAAAAACAACCAACAACCCTGCTTAGCTTAATATTCTCTCTCTCCTCATACATGTCTGATGCAACATTAGACATGATCAAGTTAATACATCTAGCACAGCAAACTTATTACATCTAGAAATACCATCACTCCCAAGTATCAGAGACATAGGATTATGCATTTATATTATTAAACACAAACAAAATTTTATTACTTCCTTTCCTAACACTACTGCAGAATGCAGCTGTCACTTTCCCAGCTTTGTTTCCTACTGACACCATATCCATGTACATCCACTACTCTCTGTTCTACCCATGATTAGTATGGTTTCATGGCTGGCTCTTGACAAAGACACAAGCCAAGCCATCTCTCCACCATCTCATATGATAAATGAAGGCTTCTTTTATCTTAGTTTCTCCTGCAACAACATGGGAATAGAAAGAAGCAAGAATACTCCCTGCACTGGGCTAGGCAGCATAAATTATGGGATATAACACCAGCAAAGACAAAGTAAGCACATCCCAGAGAAAACACACATAAACTCCATAACTGGAATAAATGCATCTAAAAACTATTTGTAAATGGAGCCAAATCTGAACACAAAAGTACATCCATTCAGCAGCATGTAATACTGCTTTCAGTTTAAGGATTGTGTCCCTGTTGATGAAATTTTCTAATTCAAGCTACTTGATTAAAATTCTGTGACTAATATATGCTTTAGATTAACAGCTCAGCAGCCTGCAAGGTATCCTCCAAAACTGATTTGGATAGATTTATCCCATATTGCATTACAGATGTTGCAGCCAGACACTATCAATAGATCTTATTTTGAGCTTGTGCGTCAGTCAAGCACTTATTAAAAGGTGAGACTGTTTGGGGAATTTTTCTTTGGTGACAACAAAACAGTACACTTTCAATTTCTCTAAAGAGTTTTATTCACCCAGTTAGGCTGCCTGGCTTTATTGCTTCAGAAAAAGTAATGCTCTCTGGTGTCTCTACCTGAGAGGCCGCATACCCCATCTTCTGCCACTCATACTGAAGCTGGCGTACAGAGAAGCAAATCAAACTGAAGACACCTCACATCACCAGCCTCAGGTGATGCCCATATCAAAAAAGTGACCCTAATCACATGCATTTATTCATGTGGCATACACTTCCCTGCAATACCAAATCCTAACAGCTATGTAAAGGTACAGGTAAAGTACAGTCATACAGACATATCAGAAGCAGCATGCTCAGATTTTATAAGTGTAGATGATGAGAGGAAAACTTGTGTAAGTGGATTCATTCCCTGTGAGTTGCATCTACACACAATACTTTCTTCCCTCTTAAAATGGCACAAATCATAGAATTAGAGCAACCCTGAAGACAGAGAAATTTCCAGCATGGAGCTTTATGTAGGGGATAACAAAACAATCCTGCATCACTGCTAGACTCTCATCCAGTTTAGTTTACCATATGTTTCTGAAACTAGGTACATTACCACTAACCAAAAGAGTCAATTCAGAGGGGCATTGTTCCCCACAATCACTGTAGATGGTGACATAAATGTCACAAAGGTTTATCAAGTTTAAGTTGTGACAACTGCTCCAGCATCCCTTTCAATACCATAAAGACAAAATGCTTTGTCTCAGATCTGATCTGGAGATAGTGCCACCAAGTCCTCCCGAATAGTATCAGACAGACTCAAAATAAGCCTGTCTAAACTTTTGTCTTAGATAGCTGGAGCTCAGGTTCAGCTACTGCAACCTCCACCCCCCCACCCCCCTCCCAAGTCAGCAGACATGCTGCTTGTGATCTGCTTCTTAGATGCTTGGTAAACATTACCATGCCACAAAAATATGTAGCATACAGAAGAAGCCTTTGTTCAATGCTTGTAAGATTTAATTTATTTTTAAAAAGACAGAAAGAAAGCGTGAGAGAGAGTATGTGATCCCTTGTAGCATCAGCTGAGCATTATGAATCCACATCCGCTGTCATTTTTGAGAACATCTGATTAAAACCAAGACGTCTATAATAGCAGCCATTACTTCAACATGGAAATTGGAGGTATTGTTAATTCTTTTCAACGTGTATCAGCTCCCCTCTAATTAGATCTATATTCATTACTGAAACTGAAATTAAAGAACAGCTATGAAAGGCTTTTGATGTCAGCTGTATATATAATGCCTTGAATTAAGTTACAAAAATGGTTAATGTATTATCTGAATCTTTAAGTAACTATTTCATTCCATTTAGTTGCACATGTCCCAGGTTCTAGAGTGTTCACTGAGGTACTGTACTAATACACACTTTTAGGATGGGTAAAGGGGCACTTTCCATTGGAATTGATGAAAAATACATAGATCATGGCACCAACCCCCCCTGAAATTTGTTGGTTTAGAATTGATTTGTCTGCCATGTGCAGGAGCTGCTCAGTAAACAAGGTGCAGGACAGGGAAGAAATAGACCCTTTGAGTTATTGCCCATCAGAAATGCCTCAAGGATACAAAGTAAAAACTGGCTGAACTGGGATGAATGTACTATGCCCAATTCCTGCAAACTTTTTTTTTCAAATAAACTGGGGAAGAAAAAAAAAAAAGGAAAAATGGAAAAATTTGTGCTCACTTTCAGAAGATGTTTATCAGAAGTTCCCCTTCTCCAACACTCAGCTTAATTTTTCCCCTTTTTTCCTTTTTTTCTTCTTTTTCCTTTTTCTTTTTTTTTTGTAATGGGCCAAAAGGAACGAGAACTAAGAAGGCATTGTACCAGCCTCTCATACATTTAAGATCTCCTTTCTCTCACTTTTTGCCACCGGGCAGTAGTACCTGACCATTTATTCTTATGTGTAAACCCCATAGCAACCTTCCTGATTGTCCAGTGGGGCACAAAACCAGGCGAGAGGATGGCCAAGTAGCTTCCCTCACCTCAACTACTCCTAACTGGAGAAGCAGAGCAGAGAAGGCTTGCTCCCTTTTGAATGCAATGCCATTTTTCAGACACCAACAACCAATATTTCAACTACGAGGGCAAAAGAGACAAGCTCTTCTTGCCTCATGAAGCTAGACAATGCAAGGAGAAGGAAGACAAAGCAGCAGCTGTCACACGATGCAAGTTTGCTGCACTCTGAGCTATAACAGAGCAATCTCTTACTTCAATAGTGCTTCTTCTTTAGGCCAGGGATCTTTATCTACTGCTTACAGGCCCCTAGGAGGGCCTCTAAAGGGTTTTAATAAGGATATCAAAGCACATGGATACATGTTACACCTTAGTTTCTGTATGTGAAATTATTAGAGAAGGCTATCCCTCTGGTAAGGGCTTTGAAGGTACACAATAAAAAACCACCTGTTTTGTTCAGGTGCTTTCTCAGAGATGCCTGGGGGAGACCAGGCCTCACTGGCCTTTAAAGCCAGTTTAAAATAGTAACATACTCTTTACGAGAGGTTTAAAAAAATCCCTATTCCCTCAGCAGAGCTGAGCCAATCCAGTAGCAAAATACAAGTATAACTTCCAACCTGAGCATCTTTTCCTTCTGAAAGGCCAAGTTCCTTTTTCTATGGGCCCGTTCTGCCTGAATCTCCCCTCAGACAGCTGAAAATGGTCAGCAGTTGCAATTGCTCCAGTCTCTGTATTTGCCTCCTCTGCCTGTCCTTATCATGCCTGCTGCAGATTTATCCTTTCTGACTTCTCAAAGCAGCACACCTGACATTTGCTCAGCCTTTCAGAAAAGAGGTGGACAAGTCATCCCAATTTTATTTCATCAGAACAAAACCTTGAAGTAATTAATGTAAAGTAGAGCAAAGAATACCTGGCCGAAGACACAGAATATTCCATTTATGCCAATTATCCTGGTTATAGTTCACCAATTTGTGAGGATAAAAAGCCATTAATGAGCTTTGTCACTGATAGCATTACTTTTTAATCTAAATTCTTTTAGGATTATTAGCTTTAAAGCCACCCGCATAAAGATAAGTTAATTTATATTAAAATAAAATTGAAAAGTAATGCCTAGATGCAGCAATATCTACACAATAAAGCAGTACTACAAACATTCATTTGAATAACACCCACTAATTCACTTGTTATTCACAACCCCTGAAAATTTGTTTCTTAAAACATTTTTTAACATAATCACAGTGATACATACAGAATACATAAATAAAAAAAAGGGTTTTAATCACATCCTCTAATTTTCTATTGAATTCAAAGTTTATATGAAATCTGTTTGCTTTCTTCAGCACGTTGAATATTATTCCTTCCCTAGTCACTGCGCTTCTCACAGTGGTTGTTAGAAACCCCTCTTGCTAATACAGCAGCCCCTCCTTAAGCTGGGGGCTCCCATGGGGAAAAAACCCACAGCTTTTTTCTCCAAGAACTTCAAG
This sequence comes from Aegotheles bennettii, assembly GCA_013398125.1. Classification (NCBI taxonomy): domain Eukaryota; kingdom Metazoa; phylum Chordata; class Aves; order Caprimulgiformes; family Aegothelidae; genus Aegotheles; species Aegotheles bennettii. The sequence goes on along the minus strand of VZRW01006900.1, from coordinate 73,391 downwards.
ACAGAAATAGTTCTAATAGGGAAACTTAACTAGTGATGTGAGATCATGAAGCAAGTAGCTGCTGGAGGTACTAGAACAGGAGATTTAAATCAGATTTTTTTTTGGCTGATAGTTGGATATTTTTATTAAATGAGCAATTTCATCATTTTGAACAATAAGTGCTTTCTGGAATATACCTGAAGAATTTGAGGGATATGCTACCCTTATTAGCAGCAGTACCCTAGTAGTAAAAGCTATATCCCAGAAAGGCATGCATGCTTGCCCACAGTAAGTAACTTTAGACTTCTGAAATGAAATCCAGAACAGAGAAATAATCCATAGAATCATAAAATCAAGGTTGGAAGAGACCTTCAAGATCATCCAGTCCAACCATCTACGAATCTCCACAGTGGGATCCACATGTCTAGATTTAAGCATCTACCATCATTTTAGACATCCATAGGCTTGTGGGGCATCCATATACAGTTAGTGGATATAATAGGTAACCTGTGTCAGGCAAGATACTTTAAATAATAGCATTATTTTTGGTGCCTTAAGGTAGTCCAAGAGTCCCCTTGTATTTACACTCCTGATTTTTCCTCTTCCCCACCTCCTTGTTCAGATTAGATATCTAAGAATAAGATTCAAACCCACAAACTGCATAGAGAGATATTGAGTAATACCCCAAGAAGAAAAGTTGAGTACATCACAAGTAGTTAAATCAGGCTTTAACCTCTACATTTGAGTATTAATAAGCTGCAGTATAGCATCTTTGCCTTGGATTTACCTGGCTGTCAGACTCACAGAGTAGGTGTTCATATTCCTGTAGGTTTTTCTGGCTGTAAGTCAAGGACAGATGCACAATGTCCTCCAGCACCCTGCAATGTGGTTGCAGCCACATAGCTGCAGGACTCATCCTTCCTCCTAAAAGATCAGTTGTGCATACACAGGTCCAGCTGTCAGCAGGACCAGTTTTAACTTGTTATGCACTCAGGTACTGCCTCCCACATCAAGCTCCCTATGATCCTGCAGCCTGGCTGAACATCCCAAACCAGTGCTTGGTCACAGCCAAGGCCTGGGAACTTTCACATTAAACTTGAGGGGCTTGGAAAGTTCAGGCATACCCAGGGTTGCGTGGGGCCATTGCTGAGGAGGTGGCTGGGAAAACGTCTTGCTAAATTAACAAGTGAAATAATTCAGGCCAGAAAGATCTGCATGGAAACTTCTCTGCTACAGGAAAAGTGAAGACTTGTAAAGCAATTACACAAAAGAGTTCTTCTCCTTTATTCCCCCGCACTCCCCTCTAAAAAATAATAAAAAAAATAAATTAGAGAGGTGCAATAACAGCACTGGTGATGCTGACCTATGCAGAATCCTAGCTGAGCTGCCTGGCACAATTTCTCACTTGCACAGCTGGAAGGACAGGTGTTGTGGATGGTGAGAGGAAAGGGGGAGAAGGGAATGGGCTGAGCAGCCAGGTGGTTCCTTTTCTAGCATATCATCCAGAGTTCATGCACTCCAGCAGAAAACACTAACCGGAAAGGGCTGTCTTCAGCTCCTTGTTCCATTGCAGTAAATACACTCCTAACTCACAGATGTGCACTTAATTTATGATGTTGCAGGTTTCACTAGTTACACCAGATGAGCCCTGCTGGTTGCAGCCACCACGGCGCAAGCACAGCACCTTGCTAGGTGAAGTGTAACAGTATCTAGTTAATAGAGAGGGATTGTATATTCTGCCCCAAAAAATCACTGTCAATCTTTTGCTGAGAATTAATAACTTCCAGAGAAAAGCAGATTTGGGGTTTGGAAAAATTTTCCTAAGCAAATGTCTTGAGTTTTTTTGCTTATTAATATTCTACACTGAAAGAGAATCAAGTATTTATAAGTAAGTGGGCTAAAGGGGAAATGGGTATCTTTGCTGCTCGTATGTCTTGATCAAAAACTCACTCCCATAGTGAGAGCTACAGGACCAACTTCCTTCTGTTTTCCATTGACAGAATCCTGTGACCTCAAGGGTATAAAACTGAAATCAAAACAGGAGGAGTTAAGGCCATAATCAGGATTAGGAAAATATTCTGAATTCTATCCATACGGTTTTTGCTATAGTATATTTTTAGATCTTCTGGTCAGAAAAATTGCATTGCTTCCTTACATATACATATGAGTAATGCAGGGCTGATGACAAGGGATGTGGTTTCCAAGACTGTCCAGTTCAGCTACAGCCTTTGTCACTGGCAAACCTTGTTAACTGTGGGAGGGAGCAGAGCAGGGACAGTGTCAAGCACTTCTGAGATTTCCATCTGCCCAGGTGAGAGCTGGGGCATGGAGGTAAGAGGAGATGGGATAATTTGCCCCTCTATCAGGAAATGAAGGATTTCAGTTTCCAGGAATGTCAGAGAGAAGCTCTACCAAATTTGGCTCTTAAAGACAATAGAAGGAAGGAAAGAAAAGCTCCTTTAAAACTTTGCAGCTATATGTGGAATGCTGATAGATGTAAGGGAGCTGCCAGCTTTCTTAGTGTACATTACAAATAAGCAATTAAAAGCCCTTTAAAACCACCACTTATGTAAAAAAATAAAAACAAAACCCCAAAACACACAAAATAATGACAAACAAAACTCCAACTATAGAAATAGTTGTTATTCTTTATTGTACTTCATAATTATGGGTAATGATTTGGTTTTCATATTTATAAGATTAAAATACTATATCAGGCTCTTCAGATTTGTTTTTATCTTTCTCAGGCCATAGAATATATGTTTTGATCACAATCTTTGCATAAAATCTACAGGGAATATTGAAAAATATTTCTTTTCACCAATTTTGTGTCATAATTAAATACGGAGTGTAGCTCAAAAATAATTTTGGACAAGAAAATTACTGGTAGTTAAATCTACGCTGTTATTTTCTCTCCTTTTTTTTTTTTGGAAAGCCTGTTTTTAAGGAACAAAAACTTTAGCAAACTGTCTGCTCATCAGTCTGTTTTCTTCTTCTGAACTTTTGGACCTCTTAGCCAACCTGAAGCAAATCTGACAGAGTAGCAGAGATCTTAAAGATCGTTATGTTCCTGAAAGTTTCATACAAATTGATGTCTGGCTGAATTGGGAAGAGAGCTAAATGAGTTCTTTCCAGAAGGAAAAGGGCTACAGCATAAACTTAACCATAATCTGTTGTGCCTGACCTGCAAACACTCACCCAGTAGTTTACCTACTCAGTGAGTCGGCAGCATATGTTTCTCTCAGCTCTGTCCCCCATACCTACAGCTTCTTGCTCAGTGGGTGGCCAGGGGACATGAGAGAGAATCAAAAGAAAGTGGAGCCATGAGAAGCCTGTGAGGAGCCCCTGTGGTGGGTAGGAGCACAGGGGTTAGTATACAAAAGCACGAAACAGTTGACAACCTCAGTTTTGCTCCTCATGAACTAACCTGAATTTGTTGTTTGGGAGATTTTTCCCTCTGCTCTAAAAAGAGATTTATTTCCTATCTGGGAGTTCTTATTCCTCCCTAAATCAGTAGTGCAGGTTTAGGCCACTGAGGAGTTGGTATACATCTTTGCCATTCAGTGGCTCTTCAGCACAATGGAACAAAATAAAATGGTTGCTTTAGTGTGTTGCCCAGTAAACCATGTTGCTTACACCAATCCTACTCTCAGACCAACCACAAGTGTTCAAAACAAAAGCAGTATGGGAGCCACAGATATGGTTTTAGTGGAGAACACCCAGCAACAAGAGTGCTTATTTCTCTGACTGCCTAAACAGACTATGGGTGCTCGAACAGGCTTTACAACCAGGGAAAGAGATCTGGGGAACATCATGTGCCAGAGTTGCCTCAGTTGCACCTGTCCTACAGATAAAGAGAGAAATTTGTTCTTAGGGACATCAACCTGGTACTTTTCACTCCACTTTAGCTCAAAATAAATCTTTTTGGGATGTAACTTGGCTAGAGAATGAAAAAAAAATGCACTTTGCTTCAAAGCTGAACAGTCTCTTCAGTCAGCTACATCACAGCTTTTACTTCTCTCTGGCTAGAGAACAAACCAAAAACTCCACAAAGATTATTTCTTTTTCCTTGAGGGAAGAAGTCTAAGATTAAGTAATAATCAATAGCAGACAGTAAATAAACCAATCTCTTAATGGATTGTAAAGGGACTTCAGAGGTCTTTGCATTGCACAGCAGCCACGTCCAAAAGAACAGGCAATCGTCTTTAAAGAGTGGAGACAAAGTGTCTGTGCCAGAGAAAGGTCACACTGAGCATCAACAGTACATGCTAAACCTCAGGAAGCCTAAAAGGGACTGAGGTAATAGGACGGATCATTCTGCCTCTAACTGGACAAGGCACCCTGAAGCATATTTCTGAAGTCACTGCTCTGCTGAACAAAAACTGTTGCAATTCCTAACGTCAGATCTATAGAAAGTAAAAGACCTCAAAAGTAATACAGAGATCAATATGCAACAGCTTAACCTTTTTCAAGAATATCCTAGAGGATTCAGAAATAAACCTTCTCCAGGTGAAATGCAGCCTGTGGCAGTGCTGATGATTTGACGCAATGCAGACTTGTCTGTATTTACAGAATAGCCACAGTTGCTGCCACAGAAACCAATCACATCAAAACCTGTCCAATCACAAGTATCTAACATTCATAAGCACTAAAATTGTTACAAATGTACCCCAGTCAGATCTGATCACATGAATTGCTACCCCTTATATTCTCTTTTCATACATTTGCTGCCTCCCAAGTTCTTCTCTTTTACTACCTTCATCCTCTTCCTAATAATCAGCCAACCCCTCTCTTTCCCATGAGTCCATCTTTGCTCGTTTTACACTCTTATTTAATATGTGTGACATGGTAGTGTTACAGCAATTTCAATCTTGGTCAGCAGTTCTGTTAAGCTGCTACCCCCTGTTTCATTATATGTGTAATTTCTCTCTTTGCTGCGGTTTTGAATGTATTGGAGGTCATGGCTGACCTTCTGTCAACGTAACTCAACAACTGCTATGCCTTAATTCTTCATATGTAACAGGGACATGACCATGGAATCTTTTCTAATACAATTTTTCTGCTTCGTCCATCTAGAAAAATGGACAGTGGACATCCATTGCTCTGTTCATTCAAAGCACCTGATTTCAGATTAAGGCGTTCAGGTGATACTGATGTAAAATTAGACAAGCAGAGAAATAACAGCACAACTGCACGTCCCCTCAAAACAGTGTGCTTAACCTTCCTCTACCTAACAAAACAGAGATGCAAAGTACAGCTCCTGTTGTGGCCCAAAGTGAAATAGAGCATACAACCTCAAGATCAGTACAACTTTCATTGATACTCTTCCTCAACTTGCTCCATCATTGCCTTCTGCTTGGAAAGTCCCAAATTCTCAAATTTTCAGGCTATTTAGGAAAAATAAACTGGAAAGAAGATAGATGAATTTCACAGTACATGAAAATTGTTTTCCTATTCCCTAGGTGTTTATAACAGCCCTGCTGTTGTGGTTACAGGGAAAACAAACATGGGGATCCTGTGGTTGCCTATGTTCAGATGACAACGTTCAACAGCTGCTGTCCACCTATGCCAAATACTTAACCTAACCAAACCTTACAGCTTCTTGGAAATAAAAAAGAAATGCATACAAGAAGAGAATGCCCTTCTCTGATTCTGGACTGCAGAGTTGCAAGAGTATGCAATAGTTTGGATGCCAATAAGCTACAAAGATATTTTACTGTTTTGTTTTGTCTAAGTTTCATTTTCTCCAGTCTAACTGGACCAAACAACTGTTTTACTGGATTAAACTGGAGTAGGTTGAGTTTTCATTGGTAAGTACCTATCTCATACCCTAAACAGTCTATCATTCAAGCCTGGAGATTTTATTCTGATGAACCTAACTACAGATGTGAAAAATGGGAAGTAAGACTTGGGAACTGCTTTACTACTATATCATTGACTTGGTTGCTCAAAAGCACAGCCTATATAAGAATTAAAAACAAAACAGTGCAAATGAAAGAATCTGAGGAAAGACTACAGGAGTTTAAAATTCACAGTCTACTCATTCTGCATACCCTGGATTCAAACGTTGAAAGAAATAAAAACCACTTCTGGCTACAAGTGAAATATGACTGAGCCGTGCTCTAAATTAAAAGCTGGTAATACTTTTGGATTTGATAAAGTGTATAATGATGTCATGAATATTTAGAAGTACTACCACTTCTCATGCAGGAATGAAGTATATGTGATATCATGCCCTTCAGCTCTCATGGTGTTAAACTGAAAAAATCACTAATTATAAAACTATTAATTTATCTTAGGATAAAGCTGAAATCTCTAGATCAGATATTTGATTTTTGCTGATGTTCTGCTCCATTACATGGCTCAGAAGGTAGCAGATGGCTGTAAAAGATTCAGACAAGTATCTAGCTAGGGAGAGAGAAATACAGCTGGGTGATTTTATCATCTGTACAGCATCCAAGAATATGGAGAAATGCACCAAAATGGTTAAATGGAGGAGCCGGAAGGTTGGAATAAGAGCAGGCATGATGTGGGGAAGGCTCCACTTCAAAGCAACCTGGAGATGTGTTGAAATTCTTCACATGACTGGATTTCTGACAAATTCTTTACATTATTCTGCTTCCATTTATTTTCTAGATTTAGTAGTATGAATGTCATTTCTTGATGACTGGTGCCCTAAGGCTTTAGTTCTACATATTGTTCAGCAGAGCCTTAACACCATTATGGATTCTTTGAATTTTCATACTGACACCAAACTTTCTCACAGTAACTTGCAGCTTTAAGACTCAGTTTAAAATGTGAGGAGCATATGAGAGGCTAAAAGTTGAAGACTATAATCTGACATAGTGATGTATTTTACTATGTACATTACATTATAGTGCATTTGCTTAAAAAACAAAAGCATTTTATTTCTTTCCGTGTGAATATTAAATCTGAGAAGGTTAAATAAGGCAAGTTACCAGTGGTGAAGATTTTCCAATAAAAGCTAACCAATAGGTTTTTAGGAAAGCTGAAGGCTGAGTTTGCCTGACCTCGAAGCAGTGGAAGACACTGAGGAATCTGGAGGGGGGCTCTGTCAAAACCAGCTGATCCACTCACAAGCACTGGGGTGTCAGGGCATATTAAACTGGCAAAACAAAAAGCACAGCTGATGGATATATTAGGAAATGAAAACAAATTTGGTTAGTAAAGAGTGCTGGTTCCTAAAAGGTAAAGACAGCAAGGGTATTGAAGTTTAAAAAGTAGGCAAGAAAGCCAGAATTAATTAAGGTCTGTTGGATAAGAACCAGAAATATGATGAGAGCAGTCAGGAGGCCATGGATAACTATACCAAGAAAGTGGAGAGAAGACAGAGCAAAGCTGTAAATCCCATCTTCTGCAGCAGGGAAGGAGACTTTGTGAGAACAAAATGGGTATGACCTCAGGTAACTGGAATCTTCCCTAGAGCTGCCATTCCCCTGGTGACTCATGTTTATTTGTTTTACTAGTACTCCTCTTCTAGCCCTCCTGTTGATTTCTACCATACTGTTCGCATTTGTGCTTTGCTGATTTGAAACAGTTGTGAGTTCTGGGAGGACAAAAGAACATGTACTGATGAGATCTTCTGCTGCAGAAAAGAAGAAATGTACATGATAATGCCAGCTCACTTATGATGACTTAAAGGTTTCCAACTGGACAGTTTTGAACGTGCCTGCTTATCTGTGGAAGGTGAGCAAAGCCTCCACTATCTTTCTGCTATCAGAGGCATAGTACGTGAACATTAAGAGAGGAACCACCTAGAAGTCATACCTTTTGAGATGACAGAGGAACAGCTGGGAGACCAAAGAATATGACAAAAAAGTCTAAAACTACACAAGAAATCAACAGGATGTAGCAGTCAGGCAAGAAATCAGCCTCGACAGATGCAGGTGTGAGAAATAGTCATACAGGACTGAGATAGACATCTGGCATGTATCTCAGCAGGTTTCCTTGGAACAAACAGCAAAGAAACATAAATAAATAGCTCATTGGTGATCTAGTTTAAGTATAAAAAGCATAATAACATCAAAATTTCCAGATGTCAATAACTTTATGTTTCTAGCAACTTCAGCCATGAAACTCACCTGCTTTATATATATGAGCTTGTTTTATGTAACTGTGTTACTTTTAAAATATTATTCTACTGATTTTCATGGGGACTAATTTTAAGATACAGTTTTCCCAAAAAGTTGTCATAAGTATTTGGTATGTAGATGGCACAGGTTTTGCTCACTGAATGTGAACAAAATAAGATAAGAGAAGGAACAGTTAGATCACTGGGCTTTTGATTTGCCTGTGGAGAAAGCAAATGATGTCTGTGCAGTTCAAACTGAAAACAAGAAATCTGAACAACATCTTATGCTATTTCCTTTCTGGGTTGCTGGAACTGAACACTACATCAGATGGCTATTGTTAAAATAATACATAAAACATGTGAAAAGGTGGTTTCTGCATATTTTTTTCTTGGAAAGAGGAGTTCATGATTCTGAGGGCTTACCCTGCAGAGATTTAGGCACAGAAAAGCAACAGTAACCATAGGAGCCGGCGAGAGTGGTGGTGCCTCTGAACTTAAGGCCCTTACTGTAAGCATGCAAAGGGACAGACCCAGTTCATTCAACTAACACTGTGCCCATATTCCAAACCTTGTAGGATAAGCTCTATAAGAAGTAGATATATTTTATTTCTACCAATAATCCTTTAAAAATACCCTGAACACAACAGCTGCCAGAAGAACCCCAGAAGCAATGAAGAAGACCCAAAGACCCACCAGCATGAAATGAATTGGATTCCTCTAGGAGTGCAGAAGCTGCTTCCTGGGTGAGGTTGTGTCTTCCCATTTCCGCAAAAACTGGATTCCCTGTGGAACTGGCAGGTGTCCAGATTTTGTCAGCTGTCAGGCTTAGGGCCTTCAAAGGGACTGCAGTACAAGGTGTTGGTTGTTGAACAGAACAACTGTTTAACCTGCTGACACATGCCTTAAAGTTAAAAGGTCTCTCTGGAAGACTGAACAGTGCATTGAACATGCCTATCCTGCAAGAAGAGAATCATCTGGAAGTAGTATCAGTGTGTGGTCTAAGCAATTTATAGTGTCAAATATTGACACTTTGGAAGAGCTTAGGCTGAAGAACTGTACAGAGACGTAGACCACTGGCCTGTTTGGTAGAGCCATGTCTGCTAAGGATTGATTTGTCTGAAGTACATCCTGCTCTCTCCTTACTTATGGGAGTTACCAAAGCAATAAACATGTATTTTTTAATTTGGGTAATTATTTTGGCATGCATGAAATCTCTGTTGATGTCACACTGCCGAAGTATGGAGAACAGGTGGAAGCATTTTCATACAAAATAGAGTTCAACAATCAGTAACTAGGCAGAGATTGGTTTGTTTAATTTAAATATTGACAGAAACATGCATTATTTGGTCTTCTATCCTGTATGGAATTGTTCTCACATCAGGATTACAGAGCTTCCTAATGAAATTATTTGCATCTACATTTGAATAATGTACAGGTTCTTTTTTTTTTTTTTCTTTTCTGAAAAAAGGATACCCAAGGAATGGGAAGCCTGAGCACTGGCAGGAGCAGCAAAGTGAAAAGCACCTCCTGATGAGCTATAAGCTATAAGTTGATTTTAGATTTTGCCTTCAGGTGTGACAGCTGGAAGAGTTTACTTTCTTGAAATTGAATATAGAGTCCTGGCAGAGGATTTTCAGCACCTTCTACAAGGAAGATAAAAATAAGTGAAACTGAATAGGCAAAATCCAAGTATGTAATTTTCTGAGTTTCTTTCCAAACTGTCCTGTTCTGAATGTGTTTAGAGAGACCCTCATGCAACTGATTTCACCAGGCATGTAGCATAACATAAACAAAAAAATATTAGTGCTGGCATCTCTGGAAACTAGTATTTCTTGATAATGTTTACATCTGGCTCTTCACCTGCAAAAAATCAATTAAACCTATATTTTTAACTATTTGCTTTTTCTCCTACTTTGTTGCAAAGTTGGGTTTCCAGAGTATTTTATCCCCATCACTCATCCCTCCTTGAAAACAACAGTCACAGGAAGAAATCGAGTGATGCAGAGGAACTACATGGAAACAAACCTTGTCAAAGGTGGGTAAGGAGAGGCTCATGTGGTAATTTTCACTCCAATCTGCCTCATCTTTTTCCTTCTAGAAATACAAAGCCATGTACATTTTTTTCAGCAAGTCATCTATTCAACAGTTTTAGTCCTTCCTGTTGGCAAATGATCCATGGATTCCTTTTGATTTTCATTAATTTGGTGGTTATTCAAATACACTAAATGAATGGTTTATGCAAATGTGACTGTTGCTTTGAGTGTTTGCTCATTATTCATGCTGTGTGATTGATTGTCTAAGTCACAGGGTATTGTTTCTGCTCCAGGAGTGGAGAAGCACTACAACCAAAAGGAGCTTTCAGGATGGCCAAACACCATCAGGGTTACTCTTCACACAAACATCAGCTATTACTGGTGTCTAAAACGTTTCCCCCTGTGCAAAAGAAAAAGTGATACAAAAAAAGCCCAGCCTTCTGATGTACAAAACAAGGGGAAAGGATAATTAAATGAGTCTGCTGGTTCTCCCCTACACAAATTTTCATGATTACACAGCACTCACACAGGAACAATGTTTGAAATTAGTCAAATAGTCATTTGCAAATACTAAAAATAATTTGTCATGTAGGAGATTTGCAAAAGAAATGCCTTTAAGGCTCGGTCAGTGACTTTCGTGAGCTGATAAATTAAGCTATCTTAAATTCATGTTCTTTCATAGATAATTTCCATTGTAAACAACTTGATAATATCACCTATTTTATATGTTCACAGATCATTTATTAATAGTTTGTAAATCACTTGAACATATTTGTTCACCAGGTATTGACAGCTACTCACTGACAATGGCATGCACTGAAATCAGCAGCTCTTGAGAAAGAGTGGCCAAAGCAGCCAAGTATATCTTTTGTGAAGAAGTCTATTGCTTAAACTCAAGGTCATTTATATGGGATATGAATGCTGAATGGAAAGTACTTCAGCCTGTTCTTCCTCAGTTTTTCCTCTTATTAACTCTTACAAAGTAGCTACACTTCTGTAGGCTTTCAGTAAAAGAAGAAAAGCACCTAGTATGTGTTTCTCCCATTTTATCAGGCAGATTAATGTAAACTGGAAGAATATGTTGGGGAAGGCATGAAGGCATTATTCTATACATTAGTATGTATGGTGACAGAATCCTGGGTCATATAAACCCTTAGCATGATCCCTAAAGTAATTATTTTAGTTCTCTCTGTATTTCTCTATGTAAGGTTGGTTTAGGGTATTTGTTTTCACTGAAAATGTCCATCCACTTCTCCTTGTATTGTGTTGCTTTCTTTAAAAACTACATGTGGTTTCCTCCTCATCCTCCCAACTCCCCTTTTTGCAGGGCCCTTATACCATACCCAGCATCAGAGCACATGGGAACAGACTCAAAACAACACAGCTCCAGAAATGTGGTGTTTCCCAATTCTCTATCACTCAGACTTCTTTTTTTTTTCCTGAAAGAATGCTCTTCTAGTAAGTGCTGGTATATGCTTTTATAGTTCAAGTGCATTGAAGGTCTTTTTAAAGTCATGTTGATACTGCACTTCAACAGATTTGCCCTTCCTATTATCTCTATTATGCCCTATTTTGAACTCTTCCTGCCCTTTTACTACACCCCCAAATAGTCACCTTGTGGCATGCTTCTACAGTCCCTCTCTTCATCAGCTGACCTTTAATAATTTATCTTAAAGCTGCCCCTGCCCTCTGCTCTTCTCCCTGCTTCAAAATCCATTTTCTGCCCTGCTGTCTTTATAGCAAAATGTATTGATTCCTATAGAAAATCCATGTTCTTACTTTCTTCCTCTGACTTCTGTTTACTGATGAGGTTTGGAGTGATGGGAAATTTGTACATCTGGAAAACACGTGCAGAACTGGAGAGGTTCTCAGCAAACAAAATGACAAAAACAATAGACTGAAGTAGTGTCTGGAGAAAACATTCCAGTTTATCTGAGCCAGCACTGCACAGAGAACAGCTATTGCACTCCTCCACTAAAAGAAAATCATTATCCTTACGTGTGAAATGTGTTTCTTCTTGTACCCTGAATAACATTGGCCTTTAGTCTTTCATCTAGATCTCAAAGTGTTACATCTGCAAGCATAACAGTTCTTTACTTCACATAATGACTGAACTTTCTGATCCCAGACATTTAATCTCTGTATGTGAGTATATCAAACTGGCCTGGAAAACGGGAATTGCAAATCACATTCTCCAGAATAGAAGCCAAAGCCTCCCATTATATAATCAACATGATTCTTTGTTTTATCTGAAAGGACAGATAAAAAGCAACATCTAAATATCAAGCATAAATGAATACTGCCCCCTAATTTCCCAAAGGAAAATTAGTGCATGAAATTCTTCACACATTTATCAAAAAAAGGTCATATCCTTACCTGGTATCTTCCAGCACAGCTTAGTTGAAGACATTAAGGCCATGCTGATTTACAACAGCTAAGAGTTTTGCCCCTGTATTTACTAACACTACTGTGGCATTATTCTTCTGTCTGTTAACTTTTTCATTAGTTAACTAATATGCAATTTATTTTGATGAATAGTACAACTGCCTTTAATTTGCTCTTGTTATTAAGATACATGATCAACCTCTTGTTATTCAAAAGCATGATGAACTGTTAAGGTCTGTTTAAGAAAAAAACAACACTGTTGTACAGCAACATGTGGAGGAATTAAAAAAGTTGCAGAGGTTTAGAGAAAGCTTTTTTGAAGTCCATATAAACTAAGTACTTTGCTCAGGTATATTATAAAGATCTTTTTCATTTCCCAAGAAGAACAGTGACTCCATAACAGAAGTAAAAGCATAAAAGCATTAAAATTTAGGTGGCCATGAAATACACATTCACTGCAGAAGTATTCCCAACATTAATAAAAATACACTGCAGTCATGACTGGAAAAAAATATTAACCATATTCTAAGGCAATGAATTAAGTGAATATAATTATCTATTTATTTTACTGGTATATTGAATTTAAACATTCCCACTGAACCCCAACCCGTAGGAATAGATGAAATCATCATATGTCAGAGACAGGCTGGTTTTGTGGCATTTCCACCTTGGACTGAAGCAGGAGAGATTACCTCATGAGGGAGCCTGTTCCTAAATAAACTGCAGGTAGATAAAATATTCTCAGGAGACTCATTTCTGTGCCTGAACTTCTCAGTGCTTAACTCAATTTCAGAAACATCCAAACGTCATCTATCACTGCCCTAAAATTTTCTTGAGAAAACGAAAACTACTGTATCCTTATATTACAGTAGCACAAAGAGAATGGTCTTGAAATGTGTGTGATACATAGAATCATAGAATCATTACGGTTGAAAGGGACCTCCAGGGGCATCAAGTCCAACCTTTATCCCATCATATTCCTAACCATTAGACCATTAGACCATGGCCTCAAATGCCTCATCAACCTGTTTTTTGAACACCCCCAGGGACGGTGACTCCACCACCTCCCTGGGCAGCC
>VZRW01006900.1:0-59364 GCA_013398125.1 Aegotheles bennettii | reverse complement strand
ACTCAATTTCATGTCATCTGCAAATTTACTGAGGGTGCATTCAATCCCCTCATCCAGGTCATCAATAAAGACATTAAACAAGACTGGCCCCAAGACCGAGCCCTCAGGGACACCGCTTGTGACCGGTCTCCATCTGGATTTAACTCCATTCACCACCACTCTCTGGGCTCGGCCATCCAGCCAGATTTAACCCAGCAAAGAGTCCACCTGTCTAGACCATGAGTCGCCAGCTCCTGCAGCAGAATGCTGTGGGGGACAGCGTCAAATGCCTCCCTGAAATCCAGAAAGACAACATCCACCGCTTTTCCCTCATTCACTAGGTGGGTCACCTGATCATAGAAGGAGATCAGGTTGGTTAAACAGGACTTGCCCTTCATGAACCCATGCTGGGTGGACCTGATCCCCCTGTTGTCCTGCACTTGCCGCGTGATCTCCCCCAGGACGAACCTTTCCATAATCTTCCCTGGCACCAAGGTCAGGCTGACAGGCCTGGAGTTCCCCGGATCCTCCTTCCTGACTTTCTTGTAGACGTTTTTAGATAATTGGTAAAAGATAACCAAAGATAAACCAGGGCTTATCCAGCCCAAATATTTATGAGAAAGAGTAAACTGTTTAAAAGACCAATGTAAATAACAGGAGAAAATAATTGTTTGCATTTTTATCTTGTGAAATAAAACATCTTGTGAAATTCAGCCACTTGCTTAGAGACAGAGAACGTGATTCTTGATCTGATTGGCTTGCAGCCAAAGCAGTGCTTTATCCAGAATGCAGTTGTGACTTTAGTGTAAGGCTCAGCCCTTCCTTTCTCATTCTTTACTAGAAAGAGTTGAGAAAATCTATTGGAAAACTGTTAAAAAACATTCACAGAGAATCCACTTCCAAATGACCAATTAATGCATAACAGTGATCTTCATTGTACTGTCGTGATTTGCTAAAATTCTATTGAAAGTTAATGATTTAACAAGTGTTCTTCATTTGGAAAAGAACAAACTTAAGAAATTCTTTCATGGAACAAAAAGATGGGAACAATTTGTAGCTTCCAAAACGCAAGATTCTGGCCAACAGAAAAGTATACACCAGGCACAAGAACAAAAGGGTTCTAGGACAATTATTTTTAGCAGAGGTGCTTACATGAGCAGCAGAAGCCACAGGAAAACACAAACTTGAGATAAAGTGAAGGTAATGGACTGAAAAAGGACTGTAGCTCTGAAGAACAGTCTAGAAAGAGTACCATCTGGGCAGAATTATGTGTAAAAGATGTTGGCAAATAAATATGCCATATTCCATTCTTTCTGTGTTTAGGAAAATGGGATTTTCTGCATTTCTAAAATAAAGTTTTTTGCATACTTTGCAAAGTGGAATATTCACCACTAACCAGCAGAATCCCAAATTTGACTTTTCTCAAAGGGGATAACAATTCTTGTTTACTAGACAAGCATGGTTATTATGTCTCAATTAACTGTTTAAAAAATAAATACTGCAAGGTTTATATATGATTTTTTTAGTAGAGTAAAATCTGCAGACCTGGTAATAATTTTGGGCCTAAATTTTAAACAGCAGAAGACTAGAGTTCAGATCTTAGACACATATCAGAACATGTTAATAAACTGAGTCATTTAAGAATAAGCAATTTCAAATCAATAAATACAACAGGTAGCACAGCACTTTGATACTTTCAAAAGTTTAACATTGAGCTCTGTCTTTTAAAATGTCAGCATTTTCTTTCTCAGGAAAGAACCTCTTTTTTCTAAGTAGCTGCATATCTTTGCTAAACTCACCCTTAGAGTTGTGCCATAACTTTAAGGGGGAAAAATTACTCTTCTCTGTTGAAAGGAAGTTCACACACTGGCCTGTTTCAAACTGGTTTTCAGAGCAGCTGAAGAATGGTACAGAAAATATAAATGCCTTGAGATATTGTCCAATCCTGATCTCGTGTATCAGTTACTACCCTAATTTTGGCTAGAAAATTTTCTGCTAAATAAATTGATCTCAGCCTTTAAAGACTCTTTCCAGCTTAATTTTGAGGGTTTAATGAGTAAAGACCAAACTAAAACTATAAGCACTAATTCTTTAGATCAACACTAGATATGGATTCTCTCTGCTAAAACAAAAATCAAGTTTCAGGCACCAATAACAGTATAACTCTTTTCTACTTCAGATGCAAGCAATATTTTACAAGCCTATTTCCAAAATCTGATGCTGTCAGTTCTGAACCACCCAGATTTACCTGTAAAGACTCCTGAATATTTGTATCTTTGCTGTCCAAAGTATAGAATTTGTCTTCCTTTTCTTTCTTCTTTTGAAGTTGTCTGCAGAACCCGCGCAGGTTCACAATGCCCATGTGACAAAGGACATAGCCCCTCTCCAAATGAATTTACATATCCATCCACTTAATGTCTTCCTCGTTTTCTTTTGCCATCAATCCATTCATATGTTTTCCCTCCCATCTTTCATTCTTTCCTCTTTTCTACTTTTAATCTTTTTCCAAGAGCAAAGGAAATGCAACCTATTTGCTAGAAAACATTAAGTAGTCTCACATTAAACAAAAAGAAATAATCAATCTACATTTACAGTTCCAGTGATGTGTAATTCTGTGCCAGCAAACAAGGATATTTTCAGCTTTTTATTCATGCTGCTCCTCTCTTAGGAATAGTTAGCACTTATTGATTATTATTAGAGAACATTAAAGGAACACTTGGCTTAAAACAGAAACAGTAGCGACAGGAAACACTTGCCTGTTTGTTTGGGTTTTTTTTCTCAAAGACCCTGAAAACACTCTATGAAGCATCATTTGTGAAGTCTGTGATCTTTACTACACAGGACTGCATAGGAAGAGCTGTATGAGGATTGCAGACTTTGAGGCACGAAGCAAGCTGGCTAGCATCAGTGAGGCAGATCATGGAGGAGAAGGCTGTGCCCATGGCTCAGGGATACGTGTGTAAGGTGCATATGTTGATACCACTGACAGCCACCAAACACATGTGCCACAAGGCAGGAACCGGCCCTGGCCCCAGGCAGTGTCCAGCTGGAGGTGTTCCCAGCCTGCTGCCAAGCCCTAAGGCAAAGCGACTGCATGCAGCATGCTGGTAGCACCAAAAGAAGTGGTGGCAAAGCAGATCAGCATGGCATAGCTAAAAAAACCCATCAAACCACAGGTCATCTCTGATCTTTCGGAGGTGGAGAAAGACTAGCCTTGTCAGACCCAGGCTGACAAAGAGGGCCTGGCACTGGCTGTGGCCTTTGGCTTGACAAAGCCCAACACAAAGCTTACTTCTTAAAGGAAAATGTGCAATACAGAAATGTCCTTGGATATTTAAAACACAGAGGCAAGAGGACTACAGGAGGTCAAGAGAGAGCAGCATTTGATTCAACCTTCTGCTAGGTTAACTACAGAAGATCCCTTACTCATTCACTCATTTTCATAATGCATACACTAATGAAGTTTTATTAACAATGGCAAGTCTATGTCTACTCTTTTCACTGCTGTTGTCTGTAGGCTTTTTAGGATACAGAGTAAGACAGTAGATTTTTAAATCACAGAATCACAGAATGTTAGGAGTTGGAAGGGACCTCAAAAGATCATCCAGTCCAAGCCCTGTGCCAGAGCAGGACAACCTAGAGCAGGTCACACAGGAATGCATCCAGTCGGGGTTTGAATGTCTCCAGTGAAGGAGACTCCACAACCTCTCTGGGTAGCCTGTCCCAGTGCTCTGTCACTCTCACAGTGAAAAAGTTCTTTCTTATGTTCACCCAGAACCTCCTATGTTCCAACTTGCACCCGTTCCCCCTTGTCCTATCACTGGACATCACTGAGAAGAGCCTGTCTCTATCCTCCTGACCCTCACCCTTTACATATTTATAAACATTAATGAGGTTACCCCTCAGACTCCTTTTCTCCAAGCTAAAGAACCCCAGCTCCCTCAGCCACTCCTCATAAGGGAGATGTTCTACTCCCTTAATCATCTTTGTGGCTCTGTGCTGGACTCTTTCAAGCAGTTCTGTCCTTGAACTGAGGGGACCAGAACTGCACACAGTATTCTAGACGTGGTCGAGCTCACAATTTTCTGTCCATTCTTCCCCTTCTTTTCTCCTATCTATTCAGCAATACACACCAGCCTTATGCACTGTGATCCATCCTATAGCAGCAAGACGTGTCAGCTACTGATACCAGATGTTATAATTTAATGTGCTTAATCTGCACTCTGTATCTTCATCAAGTGATGACACAGCTGTTGAAAGAGACCAAGTGGCTTCAAAAAAATATGGGACTTGGGGCTGTTGGGGGTGGGTGGACATTGCTGAAAAGCAATGAAATATTGAACATTTACATAACTGATTCCAATGTAGACGGCAGCAGGAGAGAGCTGGAACATAAAAAAAAGATGGGGATCTTTGTCTAGATCTGCAGTGTCAGTGTTAGCACCCAGAATGCTGCTGTGGCTATGAACCATGCAAAAGCAGCCATGGAAATGTTTGCATCCCAAAAAAAGAAAGAGTGTATTATTAAACCTATCAATCTACAAACAAATGCCAAACAAATGGTGAAAGCACAAGGGAGCAATGAACACCAGAATAAGCAGTGGCCAAAAGACAACAGTACCTAACTACTATCAAAGTTTTTTGTTGACCCCACAGCTAAGATGTTTTCAAAGGATATAGTTTTTTAAAAGATCTACATAGCAGCCTTCTGAATTTTGCCCTTCCCACGTGTAATGAAGAACATGTGATACTGTTTATCCACGTATTTGTCAAATGGCAGGGTCATGGTAACATGCGTATGAGTTTGCTTCGTACATAGGCGCAGAAGCTGGCTGTCAGTTCCCAGACTGATGTGAAATCCAATGTTCAGGGTGTGGGATCCTCATCACTGGGACTTGTTCAGTGCTTCACCAGGCTTCTTTATTCCCTCAGTAAGGTATCACTTGCTCATAGTTTAGCTAAGTGAATGCCATGATTGCCCTCTATTTGCCTCTAGCATTGCCAAGCAAGGGAGTGGGTTAACAATTTAGAAGGTGAAGGTCAGAAATAAGCACGTCTCCCCAGCTCAAACACCTCTCCCATGAATGCAGTAAATGTTTTTAAGAAGATCCTTGACTAGGAGCTTGCAAACATCTAATGTTTTGTCAGTTGAGTGTGAAATAAAATGCTAGAGCTCTTCTTAATAAAAAATAAAATACTGTTTGACTCTTTTGTGCCTTTGTAAACTGCGGTACCCGTAGAGAGTCTTTTACCCACTAAATGCATACATACTTCTACCAGCTTTGTCTTGATGTGACTTAAGGGTGGTTTCAAGGTAGCTAGCTAACAGTGCAGACTTCAGCTTCTACAGTAGAGTGGTCTGTAAAACTAAGATGCTCAATCTTTTTCCTAGTGTTCAGCATCCAAATACTTTTTGCAGATATAACCAGTGTATATTAGTGCAAAAAAATTGCACACACTAAAGTTTGTCCCTTCATTAAGCTGCACAAGCTTGGTAATGCGCAAGCTGTATGCAAGTGTTTTCTGGTAACATTTGTTGGCAAGGTAAGATTCATGGTTTGGTTAGGTTATGAAGAAGAGAGTGCACTGAACCTGAAGGGTCAACACTGAAGTTTGTGAGAGCAATGCAGTCTGCTCAATTTGTGCTGTTCCTTGCCTCCTCATCAAACTCATATTCAATTTCTGAATTTACCCACAAAAGTTTTGAAAACTTACTGGAATTATTGTGATTGCTATTTCAGATAAAAAAATTAAGTCACAGAAAATACAAACAGTATTTTTTCACTTAAGGTTGTGTCTTATTCAGAAGACATAATCTGAACAATAAAGCTGTTTAGAAATTGATTTCTCTTTGTTCATCCAAGTAGATTTGAATATTTGACCTGGAAAAGGCTGCCCAGAGAGGTTGTGGAGTCTCCTTCACTGGAGACATTCAAGACCCGCCTGGATGCGTTCCTGTGTGATGTACTCTAGATGACCCTGCTCTGGCAGGGGGGGTGGACTAGATGATCTTTCGAGGTCCCTTCCAACCCCTTAGATTCTGTGATTCTGTGATTCTGTGAAAAGCAGCTATCATCAGTTTAAGACAGCATGGCACTGCCTACTGAGGAGAAATGACTGCAAAGTTAGCATAATTAGATATGATGAGCCAGCCTGAAGCTTTCAGTGAGTTCCTCAAAGCAAACCATGTAAAACCCTTCCTAGCCAGAAGAGCTAATGTGGGTTCAAACCAAAAGCATAGCTAGTTCAGCTCAACCAGAAAAAAATTCTGTTGGGACAAACTCTGCTTTGGACACATCTGGCAACCTGGACCTTCCTGTCCAAGTCCTGTAGCTGCACACTGTGAGCAGCTGGAAGAAAACACAGAGAAACAGGAGCTTGAAGCCACTTTAAAGAATCAGAGGCAGCTTGGTGTTGAAAAAGCAGCTGAATCTGAACACAAGGGCCAACTGCAATTGTAGGGACAGAAAAAGCAGCTGGAACAAGACAAAGCAAGAGGGGAGCCAAGCAAGGGCAATAAACTGAGGTGTTGCAGAAGCAGAGGCAGCACCCAATAATCCAGAACCGGCTTGACAACTGCACTGTCCACCTTTGAGAGGTGTGTGCTCACCCTCTCTAAGACGGCTCCTTTCCTGTGGAGTCTCTCATATCATACTAACAGAGGTAGCAGAAAAAACACTAGATACCCATTCTGATTTTTAAGTACAAATGAGGAGGACAGGAGGGAGGGTGTTAGTTATCCTCAGGACTCAAAGCCCAGATGTTGTGCCAGATGTTTGAAGAATCACTGTTGTTAACATTTCAACAGATTTATCTGAAAGTGACTATCTTTGCAAAATATGCTCTGAGAAGAGAGGGAATAAAGAAGGGAAGATACAAGAAGAAAACTATCACCAAAATTAATGACTAAATGAAAATTATTAGGAATTTTTCAACTAAATGCTTTGTCTGTGTTTCACTGATTCACAGAATGAAACTTTTCACAGCATAACTATACATTTCTCAGGTAGAAGCCCTCAGGTACAGTGCAGATCTGCTGAGCAGACAGGAGAGAAACTTATCCCACAGTACTTAGTACTGTAGACAAAAAAATTATCTAAATTCAGCACATTTGCTCTGAGTTTATATTTCTCACTAAACACCCTCATCAGCAGGCAGTGCAGCAAGAATTTTACCTCCTTTACTTATAAGGACTCTGTGTACACTGTAGACACACAGGCATGGACACACATGCACACATGAAAAACCCCAACAGAATATATAATTTTTAGCTCATGTGGCATAGGAACATTCTTCTTAAATCACAAAAACTTCAGAGGCTGACAAAAAACATTTTCTATCCAGCTCTACTAATAAGTTAAATAAAACTAATAATAATATTTATCAAACACTAAACACCTATTTAGCTCTTCCAGTTGACTGGTCTGAACACATCTAGATTAAAGCAGGCTAGTGCAAATATATTATTTCAATGACAGTAACACAAACCTCCTGTTAAATCAGAGCTGATCAGGTGCCAAGAAAGCTTGCAGATAATTTACAGCTTTCACCTTTGCTTTGCTTAAGTTAGTGTGAAAAGAGAACTCATATCTTTGCCCTTTTGAAACAGCCTTCATACATAAATGTGAAGATTTCTAAGTAGACAGAAAAATTTTCACTAAGATGAATTTGAAACTGATGGTGTACAAAATTCATCATATGGATATTTCCTCAAGGCTGAAATATGTTTTAAGTTAGTGTACATCAAAGAAAAACACTTGTAAATGTTTCTGTTCAGCCCAGTATCTGGGATTTCTTCAACCAAATGGAAAAAGCATAATTGTATGAAAGGGTGTGGAGAACTACATTTATTTTAGCACACACCTCTCACAAATGCCTCCAAAAGCTTTTAAAAAGTAAGAGTCATATTTTCGTGACATTTTATATATGTGTATACTGAGAGAAAACATGTTCCAGGTTTGGGTTTGCATATTTAGAACTAAACCACAATAACTGAAATTTCAGAAGCATGAACAAGATCAACATCTTAACAGTGAAAAGCATAACTGTATTTACAGAAAAACACCATTTTTTACCTTATATCTATTTTGTATCTTATATCTTCTCTACATCTTTATATCTTAGGAAAGCTCACAGTTGTTTTTTCATCCCATTCAATGACAAAAGAAGGTAATATGTAGTGATTTAAGACTTTTAATCCAAGCTTAGCAACTTATCTCCTATTTGTATTACTGCTAATGAGTAGCCTGTCAGGTAGTGGAAAAATATCTTTACAATTAGGGACTTGACTCCAACCTAATTTTCTTCTGCAGGATGTTGTAGATCTGCCATGAAATCAATGGCATTATGATACAGTAATTTAAAACTGAGGTAAGAGAAAGTTTGAGTCAAATGTAGCCAGATCTTATGAAGGAATGAAAATATAACTGTAGTGGAACAGTCAAGTTTTTAATAAGTCATTTTAATGTTTACTTTGAGAAAAATAAAGGTCCTGGTAGACTGTAATGTGACTAAAACTGAATCATGAGAAAATTAATTTAGACTGAAATAATTTGGGAAGGAAAGTTAATTCTTTGTCTAGATTACAAATCCAACCATGTGGAGAGAAGCCTAGGTGCAAACAGATGCATGTCCTGGCACAATGTCCATTTAGCCATCTTACTTTTGTTCAGAAAAGACTGAAGACACTTAGATAAATGTCCTCATGGCTCAGAATTAAAAAAAAAAAAAAGAAAACTCTAGATCCTTTCATTATTTTAAATTTGCCATTTTTAGAGCCAGATGAAAATTTCCAAATCGGGCCTCACAAATACTTTTTTCATTCTGAAATCATACTTTGTTCCTTTCTCCTGTTTCATTCATCGCTCATGAACACTCACACTTGCAATTTTTTATTTGCACATATGTTTAGGGAACATCTGTTCTTTGTTCCCATCTGATTGAGATAATCTATGTATCTATGCATGAAGAAGGCAACTGGTTATCTGCTACTGTCACTTATTTTTATCTAGCTTCATAAGCTCAACTAAGATGAAGCTGGGACCAATTACAACAGGAGCTGACCATTTGTCTTGTATAGCTGGTGAAGTGACTGACTTTCATATAACATATATCCTCAGCAAGTAGATATCAAGGCACTTTATTGAAGGAGGCCAGCATCATTATCACCATCTTGAAAACAGAAAAAAGAGAAAAAATGTCACCTAACTTGTTGGAGATCAGTCACCTAATCAGTGGAAGAGCTTAGCAAAAACACCAGTTCTCCTGCATCCTACTTCATGTCTCTCTGCTTTGCTCTACACTATCTACCTATAATAAAAGGCTGAAATGTGTTTTTTCAAATAACTAGTTTGAAATCAGTAAGAAGAAGAGAGTTCATTAGAAAGAATAAAATTATCAATTATATTGCATAAATTTGAGGCAACTAATAATTTCATTAGCACATCCAGTCCGAGTATACAATTCCATTTGAATATTGATTGATAAAGGAACTTGGACATCAGTCAGCATACAGGACCCTGCAACAGTAACATTTCCTTTTTCCATCATTGAAGATAACACTATTTCCTACAGTGTTTGTGTTTCAGCAAGACAGAATTTTGATCCAACAATCGATTCTTGAAAACTGTGCAAGTTTTCACAGATGCTCACCATAAATGAACTAGAATATACTTGATAATAATGTTTATTTGCTTCAAGTCATGTTTGTGATTACCTCCCCTGCCAGGCATAGTTTAAGAATATATTTAGCTATAGATTTGGTGGAGGCAGACAGGTTTCCATAACGAAGGCCTTTTTCCCTTCAAAAATTCTGTTTTTAAAAGTGTCTGGTGTTGTACAGCTAAAGCAATTGTGGGAGAATGAAAGTTCTTGCTTTTTATCCCCGATTCTATTTACCTCTCTGCAAAACAATCTAAATTTTCACTGCAATTCTCCTTGACATTTCCCTTATCTATTTTTCTTTCTCATTAGTCTGCCTCATGAGAAAATACGGGTGCAGAATACTAAATTAACTTTATGGTCAACACATCTGGTGTATATTGACAGACAGATTGTCCCCATACGTAAGTCTTAGGTTTGAGGACTTTTTTACCAGAACTGTAAGAACATTTTCTTCCTGAATGGGAACATGTTCAAGAAAAACTTTTGCAAATAAAAGACATATTAACCTAAAAGGAAGCAGGTGGCATCATTATAGCAAAGCAATGTAAACATACGAAAAAGAAGAGAAAGATGTATTTTCTACCCTTTCTCTGAATATCTGGTTGGCTGGTTGATTTGTTTTCCCTTTTCAATTATATATATGAAGTAATATTCATTAAGAGGCATCCCAGGAAGAACTGCTCTATGTCCAAGCACTTCCAATTTTTTTCATTTTGCCAAGGCAGAGTACAATATTGCCACGGGCCAATATCAAGAGTCAGGATTCGTTTCTTCAGTTCCTAAAGACTTACTCCCTTGATCAATGTGTTCAACAGGATGGGACTATAATCTCAGTTGCAGCTCAAAGATGTTCCCATGATACAGATAAACAGAACACTAAATTGAATGTTTATACACAAGAGAGATGTTCCAAACCCTTAATTATCTTCACGGCCATTTGCTGGACTCTTTAGTATGTCCATCTCTCTCTTGTACTGGGGAGCCCAAAACTGGACACAGCATTCCAGGTGTGGCCTCACCAGTTCTGAATTGAGGGGAAGGAGCACCACCCTCAGCCTGCTGGCAACACTTCTCCTAATGCAGCCCAGAACACCATTTGCCTTCTTTTCTGCAATGCAACATCGCTGTGGTTCAAGTTCAACTTGGTGTCCACCAGGACTCCCAGGTCCTTTTAGGCAGAGCTGCTTTCCAGCTTGTCAGCCCCAATATACTGGTGCCTGGGGTTGTTCCTCCCCAGCTGCAGGACTTCACACTTCCCTTTATTGATCTACTGTTGAACTAAAATAGAGAAAGAAATTGTTGAAGTTGTTAGAATCCATAAATATTCAATTTTGTGCAAGTCCACAAAAATGTTTTTGAAGGCAAACTCTAATCACTTCTCTTTATAAAGTCAGTATTTCAGAATAAGAGTACAAAATCTAAGCTCAAAAATAAATGCCACTTTAGAAACAAATATTGACTTCATTTGCCTGAAACCATCCAAAATTATGATATCCATTCATTTTAATAAGCTCAAAGACTCTAGAAAGAGATTTATTATGCTACATATTTTTTGCTCCTCAAAAATACCAATTTGTCAAGATTCAAATATGAAAAATATAGCCTTATGTTTAATTTGACAGGACACAGATGAAATAGCTTAATTCCAGCATTAATATGCATAATTTTCTGATTTTCAAGACCCAAAACATCCTCAGTCACTGTCTGCAACTTCCTAAAAATTTTTTAGAAGACTTCTAAACTGATTTGTTAATTTACCCAAGCAGTGAACAAGTTTCTGACCCTAAGACTTGCCTTCCATGATTTTCATCTGGCAATGACATTCTAATGTCCCTGCATCCCCTCTCCCATCCACAAAGTGAGACCCTTAATCCCTTAACCCCCTTGTCCTCATGATGCTATCGACACCATTTCACAGCCTAGTTTCACTTCTAAATCTGCCACAAAGCACTGGGAAGCACTCGAGGGCTCAAAAGCCAAGCTGTAGTTATCTGTCATCTTAGCAGATTCTTTCTCACTTTAAAATCAATCTTTGGTTGGATGTAACTTGTGTAAGCAGCAGTCACAGCCTCCTTTCAATGTTTATTGCTTGCTGTTTACTCACCGTAGAGCCAGACTGGGAAACTGAAGAAGTTACCACAGTGAAGTATGTTGGAAGAATGTAAAGCAGAAGTGGAGAAGAAAACATGCACTTCATTATTCAACACATACTTTTAGACTGCAGTCAAAATATATCCAAAAATCACCTGCCATTTTAATTTCCTACAAAGAGTATCCCGAAGTTTATAGACAAATACAAAGCCACCTACAGATGCATTATAATTTAAATGTGACAGATCTACTAGAGTTGATAAGCATGCCATTTCATACACCAGCCTTATTAGGAGTGCGAGGAGGTTTTGTGTGACTTTCAGAGATTCTGTGTCTCTTCTTCAACACCAATGGGATTAGGTAATGCTCAGCAATTTGGGGGAGATGGTCAGCCCTTTGCAGGACTGAAATTATAATAAACAGTAGACAGAAACATTGATAAGCCAATGTTTAAAAAATATATGTCAATGTGATTTGTATAGGTGTAATTGTTCACAGAACACATGAGAACTGTACCTTAAGAACACATCTATCAGAGTTAATAGAGTTACTCAGATAATGGAAATGGCAGTGGGTTTAGCATACAGGTATGCATGGTCTCTGAGCAGCAGGACAAGAGGGAAGGTAAGAAGAATGGGGAGGGGGTGAGAATAAGGAAGAAAGTGAAAGGAGAGGAGAGCAGAAAAAGTAAAGAGAGAAAGAATATTCCCACAGGCTCAAAGAGGAAAGAAAAGAAAGATGTTAAGAGCAAGTTAAAGAGCTGAAAAAATACAGTTGTATAATGACAGCTTTGTAAGACCATGAAAATATATTTAAACAACACCACTGCAAGCTAATATGCATCTCTTTTGAGTCAAATATTGCAAATCTTACTCAGGCAAAAATATATTACAGTAAATACTGAGTAGGATTTGCACATTTTACCATTTACTAGGAGAATTTATAGTGATTCTCATCTGTTTTCCATTAAAACTGAAATTCCATGTGAAATCCTAGCTTTTCTGAAGTTAATGCCAAAACTCTTTTTGACTGTAATGGGCTCAGAATTTCTGCATCAATAGGTACTACTACATATATTAAGTAGCTAACAGAAGTATAACTTACATTGAAGACATATATTTCAATACACCCAGTAAAAGAGCGCAGGATAAAAGGAAACACAATACTTTTTGGACCTTTAATAATTGTTCTAGTTAACAAAACCATGACCATGCTTTCATGCACACTTTGAGATGGTGCGAGTGCCATTACTGAAAGAAGTCAATCTACTAATTTTTGCTGGACGTTTTCTAATGTGAATTGGTTCTCTGATTCAACTTGCTGCATAGATGTGTTGCTGAAGGGAGGGAGAAACTTAGAGTCAGGAATTAAAGTTTGCTTATGAGAGGAAAGTATGTCTTCTCTTAGTGGAAAAGAAAACTAACCCTGATGCTGTTACTATGCTGAGCAATAGGTATCTTCAAACCTCTGCGGTGTTCAGGTCCCCACTGTGGAAGCAAGCACGAGCCCTGACTGTAAGTTATTTATGAAATAGAACCATGTAGGTACAGTCAGCCCAGCAAGCATCAAAGGTCCATCAAAACCTAAAATATATTAGCTTCTAGTCCACTTGTAACACAGTCTTATGTCTGCCTGCAAAAGGTAATGCAAATGTAGGCTTCTGTCTTTCTCTTCTGTCACTCGTCACTGGTCTGATTTATTTGCACTGGGAGATCTTCAGCACAGCAACCCTAGAATCACAGAACAATAGAATATGCTGAATTGGAAGGGACCCATCAGGATCATCGAGTCCAGCTCCTATGTAGGACACCCCAAGAATCATACCATGTGCCTGAGAGTGTTGTCCAAATGCTTCTTGAACTCAGGCAGGCTTGGTGCTGTGACCACTGCCCTGGGGAGCCTGTGCCAGTGCTCTATCACCTTCTGGATGAAAAACCTTCTCCTGATATCTAACCTAAACCTCCCCTGGTTCAGCTTCCTGCCATTTCCTAGAGTTCTATCATTGGTCAGAGGAGTGAAGAGATTGGTACCTGCCCCTTCTCTTCCACTCATGAGGAAGCCATAGACCGCAGTGAG
Organism: Aegotheles bennettii; assembly: GCA_013398125.1. Lineage (NCBI taxonomy): Eukaryota > Metazoa > Chordata > Aves > Caprimulgiformes > Aegothelidae > Aegotheles > Aegotheles bennettii. Next base: position 45,555 of record VZRW01006900.1, on the reverse strand, counting down.
GTCACCCTTCAGCCTCCTCTTCTCCAAGCTGAAAAATCCAAGTCACCTCAGCCGCTTTTCATAAGACATTCCCTCTCCAGATCTTTCCCCATCCTTGTGACCCTTCTTCAGACGCTCTCTAGTAACTTGATGTCTTTTTAACATTGTAGTGTCCAGAACTGCACACAGTACTCAAGGTGAGGGTGCACCAGTGTGGAGTCAAGCGGGACAATCACCTCCCTCGACCAGCTGGCCACTCTGTGCTTGATGCACCCCAGGACACAATTGGCCCTCCTGGCTGCCAGGGCACACTGTTGAGTCATATTCAGCTTGCCATCAACCGGGACCCCCAGGTCATTCTTCTCTGCACTGCTCTCCAGCCACTCGTTCTCTAGTCTGTACACACCACTAGGGTTGCCCCTTCCCAGGTGCAAAATCCAGCACTTGCCTTTGTTAAACTTCACATGGTTGGTGATTGCCCACCTCTCCAATTTGCCAAGGTCTCTTTGCAGAGCTCATCTCACTCTTTCACTCCAGGTCCTGTTTGGACTCATAGGTTCTGCACAGCACCAGCAACAATTCCCTACTCTTCTCTCTTGGGAAAGGGAAGTTTTAATCTGATGTGTCTGAATAAGCCTGATCTGCAAAGCTGCAGCCAGCAGATAATTCCCTCTCCATCACCAGATTTAGTTTCCAGTTTCCAGGGAGTGAAAGTCAAGGGTGAAATCTGCAGCAGGAAGGAGTGCTGCCAAAATACGAACCATGTGGGGGGCATGGATTTTCTTGAACTCATCACTACATCACACCCTATTGCCTGTGCAGCAGATCCAAATAGCAAAGCACAGTGATGTCTCTGATGACTCCAATAGAGACAGAAGGTCCCCAAGAACACTTCAGTAGAGCTCCATTGACTTCAATGTGCTACAGCAAGAACTGCACGAGAGAATTCACCCACTGAGAATTCACCCACTGAGAAACTAATAATGGATAGAGGTCCTTTGTATTCCTCTTTCTTTTCTACCTGCTCTTGAAGTGACTTAAATATAGATGAAAAGGCGTGCATAAAAGAGGGAGAAAAAAAAGTGGGATTTAGAGGAGAAAAAAAAATTGGAGGAGCTGGGAGAAAGGAAATCTAGCCCTGATTATCTCATAGTTGTAATAATCTTAAAAGAGGGGGTGGAAAGAACAAGGAAGAGATCAAGGAGCTTAGAGTAATTAATTAATTCACTGTTTAGATTGTCTCCTATTCTTCAGCACAGAAAAAAAAATCAAGATTAAAAATAAAAGGGAAAGTGAAAGTTATTAGAATAATTGATTCATAATTATGTTGTTGTGCTGACTTGTTTTTGCTCTAATTATAAAAAAAGACATCAAATAAACTATTTCATTGAGTTATTTCTTTAACAATTTGTTTTTTTTCAAAGTAAAATCTTTCGAACTGTGCAACTAAATGCCAGTTGAAAAAGGAAGGAAGCTTGGTGCTCAAACCAAAGAGGTCAACACAAATATCCCCTATATTATGCTAAGAAATTATGGGTGTCCACTCAATTTGGATTGGTCTATCCTTACAAGGTACTGCACTCTAGGAGACACCTCTCTTTCCTCTGTGTATACCCTACAAGAAAGTACACTCCTAAACATGTGCTTCTAATGCAAAATTGGAAACTTGGCATGCAATTTCACAATGCCCGAAACACTGCTTCCAACGAGGTGAAATTCCCCACGTGTTGCAGTGGAGAGCGACTGTGCTGGATGACCTCTGCTCATATAGCCCCTCAAGTGCCTGTTTTTGATAAAACGAGAGAAGTGCGTGGCTCCATTCCACCTCAGCTCAATCATACACCACACCTTTGGGCAATGCAGCAGCAGATTTGTTGAGCTGCTTTCTGCTGAGGGAGCAGAAGGAGAAAATAGGGGTGCCCCATGCCACTGCCCCTCCTGGCTGGGGAAGCCCAGGCTGCTTCTCCTTCCAAGTGCCCTGTGGAGGGCAACGCTATCGGGGACCACAGATAGAGATCCATTCAGGCACTGATCCTGACAGAGAAACTGCTCTTGTGCAACCACAGTTTTAGTCTGCTAGTGAATCTCAGAGAAGTTACCCCTGCGCCTTGCAGTGACTTGACAGCATGTACCATATGCATAATGTACGTGACGAGCATAGAGACAGAGATGATGTGGTAAATAAATGAGTGATCTAGTGGAAAAAATATGCACCAGTTCAACTCACCTAAATTATAAACACTCCGAAGCCACCACTGACCATGCAATATACTGAACTCCCTTGGCAACATCTCAGAGGTGCATGACCTAGGGCAACAGTCAAAGCTGCTAATTTCTCTGAAATACAAGGTGAACAAACTTGTGAGGAAAAAAAGATTGTAGCCAGCCTTGCTAGCAAGACCAGAAGAGAAGAGCAATATCACAGGATGAGGCTGCTGCCTGCTAATATGGTGATCAGCCCCACAAAAGTCCTATGTTGGCTGCAGACAACACTAGCCTGGAATACACAAGATTTTGCTTATTACATCTGGTTATGTTACTTCTTTTAATGTCTTATTCTTGTTCGTCTGGTTATGTTACTTATGGTAGTTTATATTGTTAATTATGAATTTTATTATTACTACCGCTATTATTAATAATATTATTGTTATCATTGTCACCATCATATACCTCTACAGCCCCTGCAAATATTGAAGTTGGTAAAATATCTGGTGTAATAAACACTTTTAGGCAAAGTTGGTCATCTGAATCATTGGTAAATTTAGGCTTTTTAATCTTCCTTACATGTAGCTTACAACATGGAAATTTTTTACCCCCAGCAACCCTCATCACTGGATATTTCATATCATCTAAAGGCTACACACTCGCCTAGGCTGCATTTTCCAGCACTGTGTCAAATTCGACTTGATGTGAGGTGTTCAAGGAATTGGGAAAAAACAACTTGAAAGGAAACTGCTGAAGACATCAGTTGAATAGTATATGATAGACAGCCTTATGCATACAACGGGCCAAGTTTTCAGATGTTATAAACAGCTGTAGTTTTGATGAAGCTAGTAGACCTGTACTGGAAGGTTACAGAATATGTTGTTAGACACAAAGATATTTTAGGGAAATTTTAATTTTCCAAATAACCTATCCTGGCTAACTTGTTTCAGAGATTTGAGAGCTGATCACTCAGGATGAAATAAATCACAATAGATGCTGTATCATGGGAGTTTACAGTATCTTTAGTAGACGTGGCACATTTTAAAAGCCACACCATAATGCAGTCATTTTTATCTCAGCTATTCTTCTGCATCCTTCAATTATTAAAGTTTAATGCACAGAATTCCTTGGGGACTTTCACATTTATTAACAAAGCATTTTACGTGCTAAGAGAAAATCCCCAAATTAGGAGAAATCATTTACAAGCAGACAACAGCTGTTACAGCATTAAAACTTCAATTGGCACCCCCTAACACATCTTTGGGTATTTCAGTCATCCTCTTAAGGATGTGATAATCCTTATAATATTCAGAAAGAGAACAATTTGTAAGAACAGGATTGCACATTAGCACAGATTGAGTGTGTATGCATATACTAATACATGCCTGTCCGAACTAGAGGGTGTCCTGAGAAGACACTGAGTCAGGAACTTGAATTCTGCCAGTTACCTTGACAAGCTATTTCTCTAATGTGGTTCCCTACCCACTTCTTGCCAGCATATCTTAGAAGTTCTTCAGAACCAGAGCCATTTCTCAGTACCCCTCCTATCAGACAGAGACTTCAGCTACCTTGGTAATGATATCGATAAAAATAATTGATAAGATTTGCTAACACACAAGAATGTGAGAAGGTGAATCCTTGTGCACTATGCACGTGAAAGAAAAAGGTAATTTCTGCTGAATATCTAAGCACTCTGAATCAATACCAAAACGACATAAATCAGCTCTGACAATGCATCCCTCATCCAAATTCTTCTATTGTAAAAACAAATTTTTGAAGACTGAGAGACAGAGAACACTACTGATGAAATTATTAGTGGACTGGCTCAATGGCATATTTGGAAAAAAAAAATAATAAAATTATCAGAGTAACTGGGGTAGTAAATTATCTCTGTATTTCAATATCCATTCATCTAAACCTTGCAGTACTGGAATGAAACTGAAAACTATTGGTGCTTCTCCTTGGGGATTTTTTCCATCTGTGAACAACATTGTCACAAAGTTTTCTGTTTTCCTTCATTCCCAAGCAGCCTAAATAAAACAGTAACAGAGAATCCCGGAGAAGATGATTAAAAGCGGTATTTTAAAAATTGCCTTGGGATGGGATTTCATCTCATAAGCAGATGCTTAAGTGTTTTGTTGATCTTGGGTCTTAGAGGAAGATTTGCTCCAATGGTAGTAAATACATAATGGTTTCACAGCTTAGCCACACTAACAACAAAGTATATAAAATGTCTTCTTCATAGCATAATTAAGAAAACACGTCCTAATATTGCTGAAGATCTGACTTTGAATATTATGTGGAAAACAGAGGCCTAACCAACGATTATTTGCAGAATAGCAACCCAACTATTTTCAATTGTTTCAATTAATTTCAAATTTAAGCATGAAAAAAAAGCCAACAAAATAGTATTCAATTAAAATTTCAAATGGTTCATTCTAAAAAAAAAAAACAAAACAATAAAGATGAAATAGAGGTTAAAAACCCATGTTTTTGCAAAGACTTATTCTTGTTTTGTTTTCACAGGCAACTCTCCTATAAGCTTTGGTGGTGATGTATCATTATTGCATGCTGGTTAGCCCTGATCAGAGCTAGTCTCCAGCTTCTGACCAAAAATACCCCATTTCTGTTGTAAGCATAAATGCCAGGGGCCTGAAGTGCACAAGTATGAACCTAAATTTAGCTCTAAACATGGATCTACATTGAGGAACCTTTTACTCCACAGAGAGCTTGTAACAGGCACCGGAGTACCTTTTGGAAGCCTGTTCTGAGAAAAGGAAAATCCTCCCTAAATTCCAGCCATCCCTTTCTGAGGTGTACACAGTTGCATGAAACACTCAGGTCAGGTTTTTTAAAACTATCCATCAGTTTCTAAAAAATAAAATGTCTGGATTATAACAACTGATCCTTACAACCATCGTCTCTGACTTCAGCAATTCATGTGCACCTTGATGCTAAAGGAGATCTTTCATCCAAAGAAAATAATTACAAATGACTGATACCTGTTGTTCTGCATTGTTAAGGAGATGCTGCAGAGGAATTTGTATTTAGTGTCACTCTCACAGTTACTACTCAGCTGTGCTTATCAGCAGCAGAACAAATCTATCAAGAATTGCTCAGAGGGGAAAGCTGACAAGGAAAAGAAAGGTAAAAACACTCATCAAAACATGAGTGACAATCCTATTGATTTAGCTTCAATCTCTTTTAACATACTGTATTTCAAATACATGCATGCAATAGTGTTCATATTTCAATACGATAAGAAAATCAGGCAGAACCGATGAATTTTCAGTTTAGGCACAGAACAAATGAAATTGTAAAAGTTTGTATTGTATAAAAACATAGTGCTCCAAAACTAGTATCCAGCATATGAGGGAATCAATACTATAGACCACAGTTTATAACTCATGTTTTACAAGGTTTCTTCTGGCTTTCTATATGTAACTCTATACATATTGTAGTCCACCCTCAGTATTATTTTAACAGTTTGGAGGACATAACTATACTGTCTCATATGAATGCCATAACCACATGACTCAAACTTCATCTACCTGCGTAACATTTTTAATACAATATGCTCCCTGTCTGAGGCAACACTTGGCAGTCCCTCTCACACCTGACTCTGCCAGGTCAAAGTAGGAAAGACTAAGTACAGGTTCAGGGTTCAGATGCATTCGGGTAGTGTTGCAGCATAGCTTCACATTTACTTGACAGGAAGCCAGGGAGCTAGACAGTTGCATGCCAAAGCTTGCAGAGGTATTAATGAAAATAATGTGGATTTAACACATAAATTCACATAGTGGAAAGACTTACTTGCTGGATCCCCAATATGAATAAATACCAGAGAAGAAGTAATCTAAATGGTTATTAGCATAATTTGAGTGCAGAGAGCTGTTCTGCTCCAGCTACAAATGTGATTGAGACATATGTTTGCTCTGATGGAGGAAATTAGCAGAGGATTACCTCTTTCCCTAAGAAGATTAAACTAAAATGAAAAAATAATTTGCTTTCCATTGCACTGCTATACCATCTACCATTAAAAGAAAACAGACCACATTAAAAAGGACCATCAGTTTAATGGAAAGATTATTCTGACAGTTGCCAGCTTTACAGCCTGTTTAGTCGCGTAAGTCAAGTCCACATAAGAAGCAACAGCAGAAGCTGTTGTCGTAGCCCAGACAGCAGCAGCGTAAGGAATTTATAATGAAATCATGAAATTAAATCAGGAGATCAGGAGTTTGATCTAGATTCCTGCCTTGTCAGCATCATAGCACTGTCCCATCATCCCATCCAATCCTAACAGAGGTGCCTATGCAAAACTCTTGGTTATGGGAACTGAGGACACAGACAAGAATGATCACATTCCTCTTCACACTAACTCTGCCCAAGCCTTCAAGATTAAAGAGTTCAATATCTATGTATTGTGATTGAAAGCTGAAGTTTGAAGGAACAGGGGTTATAACACAGTCACTCTTGGTATGTTCAAATCCATATTTTATGTGCCACAATCATGTGCCAGTCATGGGAAAGTGCTAATGAGGCTGGAGGGGGTTGTATATGCAAAAGGTTGAAGGACGTGCAAGCATTAACACAGATGGGCCATAACACCTTTTCTCATTACCTGACAGAAGACATCATACTGTGTGTCCTTTGCAGTAGTGTGCAGTGTTCTGTTAACAGTGTAGACAGAGAAAATGTAAGAATTTTGCAGGTATTTTAACTGTGTCACTACAAGCATTCACAGTTTTCCCATTTTCTGTAGTAGCCATAGTTGAATAAAGATACAGAGGATCCTTCTTGTTTCCAGATGCTTTTTATAACTACCTGATACTTTCTTGAATAGAAGCGGTTGGACTAGAAATACAACCAGAAAAAAGAAAAGCCAGAACCACGGTCAAGCTCCAATAGACCTACATCCTACTCATACCCTGTGTAGTGTTTCCCACCGTCTCATTCAAGCTCTTAAAGCCACAGGAAATTATAAATGCTTGGCACAGGAACTTACCTGGAATTTCGGTCCAGTGAAACCGAGCCCATTTCCCAGTTGTTTAAACACCACAGTTTAGAGGCTATTGTGTCAGAGAATAGGTCTCACATGTACTAACTCCTTAAAGATGAGAGATTAGATATGCCAAATTTATGATGCCCATTTATATTAATTCCTACGTTTCTGTTTGATTGAACCAGTCAACTATGTTTATCCTCAGTCTACAGTATAAAGCAGTCATATCTACATCAGTTATATGACTACTGTCATGCTAAGGAAAAACCTCCTCACCTCTCCTTACACAGCTCACTCGTTTGTAAAGCAGACAGAAGAAAGCATTAGGAGTCAGCTTGCACTAGAGCTAGTGTCTGATTCTAGGCATAGCCCTGAAAAAGTGCTGGAAAAAAAACCCAACCCTAAAACCCTACACTAAAACAATGTAGGCAGAGCAGACCCAGGAGGCATTGTGACTCAGACACATGTGGCTGAGTCACCATTCCCCTGTGCTTCCTCGTAGCTCTTGTCCTGACAGTAATTTACCGATGGCACAGGCTAGCCGGCAATTATTAGCCACCTCCCCTTGCCTACTCTGCACCAGATTAGCTGTGCTTCCAGCTGAGCACAGACAGAGGGAACAATCTGAGTAGGCTGAATGTCTCACTTTTAGTATTTCTGAATTATGCACAGGGATAGTTCCTTCCCTCTCAGCCTGTTTTTGGATATGCAACACAAGATGGAATGTAGCCAGCTGTCATTTGATAGGTTCAGTGGAGAATCACAAAAAGCAAACAAAAGGAGTATCTTATCCCATCTTCGGTCATGTAGAGATCTGGTCTTGTTAGGCAGGTGTAAGACAAATGTTTGGTTTTAATTAGTAAAATTCATCAGACTAATAGGTGCTTTTGAGGAGAAATGGGGGAGATAGCTTTTGCAGCAGGAAAATGTCCTTTTCTGAAGGATGAGAAGAGCCACCTACATTACATCCTCAGAAGCAAGGACTTGTTTACTCATGAAATAGTTCATGTTGTTCCAGTTTCACTCTTTGTACAATGAGTGTTCAGTGCTTGCCTTACTGGTTATCTATGTTTTTTCCTAAATGTACCATTTTTTAATCTCAATGTGCTGTCCATTGTATACTGGCTGGTTCCAGTGGCAATGCCAGAGAGCATAGGGCAGGGCCTGGGGATGTGCCAAGGTGGATTGCTCTCTTGTCAAGGAAGGATTCATCATCTAAGGACAGAGCATAAGTAAAAAGGCTTCTGAGAACAAAAAAGTAATTCATTAGAGGTGATACTTAGTGGCCAGTTCAGCCTCCAGTTTTGATTTTTAACAGCGATTTCACCCAAACACAACCAAACTGTGCCTAGCAAAGACCCCATTTCTTTGCTAAAATGTAGTCTCCTCCCCCAGACTGCAGATTCAGGCTCTGCAGGTACACAAGACAGCTGACACACTGAGGGGAATGCTCAGGACTGCCTATTTGGATCCAGGAAAGGAACTGCCTATATAAGTAGATGAACCATGGGCATGGATCATCACAATTCAAAGTCCTCTCAAAGAAGAGAAGAACTGCAAAGGCACAAAACTGTTTTACGTGGGTGGCCCTTCTTGATGGAACACAATGTTCATTAGAAAAAGACTGCATCAAGGAGTTGCCACTGATTATCCTAGGAAACTTTCATCTCCATGACTATCAATCTGAAATCTTTCAGGAATAAAGAAAAATATTTTAAAAATTGAAGCTAAACTGTCTGGGACAGTTTTATAATTATACACATTAAAAATAAATAATCTGTAGTTAGCAATCTCGTTCTCCAGATTCTTCTTGTCATGAGTTTAAGCTGACCACATTTATTTGCTTCCTGATAACATCTTCTCAAAGTTGCATGGTACAAATTTTTCCAGTGCCAAAACAAAATCTGACATAAAATAATTTGAGTTTGCTTTCAGAAAAGAATAGTTTTAGATTTACACTACTTAACAGAGCAAAAGTTAACCATTGTTGTCACTTTTACCCAAAACAGAGCTCAGAACAGGCAGTAGCTCTTTGCTTTTCTGATCTGGTAAAATGAAACAAAAGCAATTAAGGACTCATTTTTTCACAACATGGAAAGCAGTTTTTACACTGCTTTCAGTTCTGCCAACATGGATGTCATCCCAAACCCATGGTGATTTTATTTTTGATCTATCTGTTTTCTTCCTGATAATCCTTCTCACACTTCCTCAAAACAATTACATGAGGGGGGGATTCAGATGTCTCAGTCCATTCAGCTTGCTGTGGTAAGTGTAGAAGCACACCCTTCAGACTATCTGGACACTCTGACTGTGCATACTAGAGGATTTCACGTGTAATAGTATATGCCATCTCCTCCAGCAGGTGAAGAAAAACACCCGTTACTGATCTCATCCCTCACAGCTCACAGCCTATGAACCAACAGATATTCTCAGTTTTCAACTGTCCTAAGGACTATAGGGCAGAGAAACATTCAGCTCATCCTTGCATCTTTAGCTACCCAAATGTCTGTAGCAAGAGCAATTAGAGAAAGAACAGTCATTCACTGTGTCAGCCCCTTGCAGAACAGAACATCGTTCCATCATGACCCCACAGCAGCTTATATGAGATACGGGAAGCTATCGTGCTGGATCTCATCCAGGAGTGTGACTCCCTGTCCTCTCTAAATCAATTGGGATTCAATCACTGGCTGCAGTGGGAACAAGAATAAACCTTTGCTGTTGCTGGGCTCACAGTAGCACTCTCCATGCCACCTGTTCTCTCTTCACTTCCTCATTAACATTCTGTAATTGCAATGGCTTTTTCAGGCTGGTTTACACTGCCCAGGGCAAACCAGAAAATGCCCACCTTTCCACCACAAAGTCATCTTCATAAACAATTAATGGAAGAGTTGCTGCCCTCAGCGAATGTCCTGTCTGTCAGGTTGATATAACCTAGGGATAGTTACATTTTCTGAACAATGATCAGTTGCTGCTAATGGTCCAGTAGACTATTAAGCTCCTGTTGGCAGGCTAAAGCATCAGCCAAACATAGCGGGCTTCTTGATTAAAATATTGAAAAGACTGCATCCTGCTGTCAATAATGGTTTTGAACTCCTAAAAGAAGAAAAATACCTTGTGGCAGAAATGTAATTACAAGAGAAACACTGTATTTCCCTGGTTTAGAGCAGATGGAGAAAAGGTCAGCTATCAATTAAGCTATATGATAATATATTCTTATACATAGAAAAGTAAAGAATCAATGAAAATAAACTCCTTTTTATGAGAATAGACACATTTTCTGTTTCACTTATACTGCAAGGAGATGAGCAAGCAAAAATTAGAAGAAAAGCAGTTCACTGGCTAACTTCTAACAAACTCAGGATAGCATTTTAGGATTGAGGTAAAACTACAGGAGTTCAATGGCATGGGTATGGAATCATGTCTAAGTCTGTGCCATGCTTATCCCAGGTAGTGCAGCGAGGACAGCAAAATGTGACATATGCAGATGGCACCCAGAAACAGAAGGATGGACACATTAGATGAACTAGGTACATGAAACTCACCAGGTTAGTTTTGCATTTGGTGCAAATTGGGGTATAGCTTGGCTTACTGAACTAGGACAGGAAAAAGTCACCTACCATTAAATACACATGGGAAATTTTTTCCCAAGTCAGCCACATAAATCTGATTTCATTCCACATAGTCTTCAAAACCTGGGACCTACATATAAGCAAGACCTGTCCTGCGCATGTTTGCAGTTTTTTGTTTCTGTTAAGCACCATCTCAATTTAAAATAATGAGTGATTTTTCCTGGCAGAAATAGTATTTTCTTGAGATGTTGATATTAAGCCTGCCATTTTATATTTAAAGTTTGATATTGTTAGCAGATAGAGCTGGGTCAAAGAGATGGAAACTCCTTGTGGTGAAGGTTAATTGGTGGAGTGAGTATGATTTCAGCTGAACAATTCCAAAAGCACTATATATTTTACATTTAAAAAAAATAAACAGTAATTAGTTTAGTTAGGATGTCATCAAAACAGTCTTTGAAAGTAAATTTTCTTGAACTAATTTTTTTAAAGATCACATTACACAAGAGAAGGAATGATTCTTCTTTATCTTTTCTGCTTATGTAGAGAGGTCCTGTCCTGAAGTCTTCATAATGAACTATGACCTCTGCTTTAGACATATCCAAGTTCATTTAATAAATAACTAGAAATTAACACAGTAAAAATATGCTTAATCTTTACTCATTAATGAACTTTTCAAAGAAAAATAATTTTTATGTACTTCTGAAATACCCCTGAGAATACAAATTACATTTTCAAATATTTTTAACACACATGCTGGGTTTCTTCTACACTATAAACACGTATGTACAGCATAAGTCATGCAGAAATAATAAATAATAAACAATATGCTCCAGTGTTTACCAGCTCCATTTTGTTGCTTATAGAAATTTATCCTTTTGAGATTATTACAAAAATTATATTAAAAGTATTCACAAGTAACCCTGTTTAAAGTTTAAGGAATTAATTACTCAGTTTATTAATGAATGACAGTTTAACCTAAAAAATTAAGATCATATGTTTACTTGAAGAGCCCATGAACTTGTCTACAACTTCTATCATGTTTATTTTCTTTAATTCTCTCCCAATCTATTTCTCTGATGAGTCCAAGCAATGGCTAAGACTCAGAAATATGCCACCGCCAAACACAACCAGTATGTGCAGACAGGGGCAAACTGCTGTGTGTCATATAAGCTACAGTATCTCGGGTAGCAAAGGTTAAGTGTAGGTAGTTCTCAAGGGAAAAAAATTATGAAAATGTGTCCCTTTGAGGACATTATTTTCTTCCTATTTCTGATTGCTCTGTGAGTTAGATCTAATTCAGACCTTAACCCATAGCTGGGCTCTATTAGTTTAAAAAGAAAGCCTCTTCCTTTTCCCTGCCTTCACTAGAATATTCATAGATATTAATTGTTGTCAAAACATCAGACTTGTAGAAGATCATTTTGCTGTTGCTTGTGCTGTGAATCAATAAGCTTGTAAGCTTTTGCTGATTTAATTTCACACATGCCAATCACTTTCAAAATTTTGACTCAAGAAGTTAAAAACCATAGTCAATCAATGCCTGCAAGCTGCTGAGGAGACACCTTGCAGCTTCTACATGGTACATTAAACACACAGCAGACTTCTGCTCACTCTAAATAACCATTAATGGCTGCATAATGTGTACATCCCTGAAAAGAACCCGAAGAAGTGACATATAGGAAAAGATAAAACCCCACTATTTCCATTTTCAATAATATTTCTAGTATAAATAAGAGAATTTATTATCTTTTTCTTTTTTTAGTGCTAAAAAACAGAAGTTTAGTTTTGGGCTCTTTCCTCCCAAATGTATCCCCCTCTACACAGTATAAAGGGCATCCAGCCTTAAAAAATGGTGCTAAGGACCACCAGATTTGACTCACTGTGCATTTCACTCCACCCTCTCCAACCACTGCTCAGTTCCTTCACAAAATAATAGTGAATTAGATCAAATGCCTCCTTTTGTGTTATTTACTAAACTTTTAAAAAATGTTCACCGCTAAATCTATCAGTAAATTTATTTTCAAACCTACCTATAAATTGAAGGTTAACACTTTGAGACAAATCCGCACATAGAAGATTGAGCGTCTACTACATTATGGGCGCTATTTATATTTATCCAGCACAAGTGAATAATAGGTTGACTTACTCCATATATAGTATTTATATCAAACATTTTAAAACTGTCATCTCAATTGTCCAGATACCAGATCTTTAAATTCCAGTGCCATCAATAGAATTCCGAAAATATAGGACTCAGATAGCTTTAATTTTTAAATTACAGAACCAGCGTAACATAAATCACTTGCATCAGGGATGAAAGAGTCTCATAGTAAGAACAATATCTGAAACATTTTGTTTATCAGTTTTTTCTGGTACAAATTAAGAACATTTATTTGATATGATTCTACTACTTGTGATAAACCAGAGCAGTTTACTAAAATGCATCCATCATTATTGTTTGGATCAGTAATTCTTTGATGACTTAAGTGCCTTGTTTTGTGTATGTTTCTGAGCAGATGGAGGGTGAATTCTGATTTTGGCAATTAGCAGATGGATCATTGAACATAATTTTTGGTTTGTTAATATATTAGTTTTTGTAAAATAGAGGCTCAATGACATATTTTAAATATAATTATTAATAATGGTAACTATATTATTCTGAGTAAGCAAGTTGCATAACTCTTATGTACTCAGTACTGCATAACTCTTATGTACTTAGGTACTTCACCTCTGGTCATGCAAAGCTCTTGCTTTATAGAATCACCCTGGCTGGAAAAGACCTTCAAGATCATCGAGCCCAACCATCAACCCAGGACTGCCAAGTCCACCATTAAACCATGTCCCCAAGGGCCACATCCAAATGTTTTTTGAATACCTCCAGGGTTGGTGCCTCCACCACTTCTAGGGCAGCCCGTTCCAATGCCTGACCACCCTTTGCATAAAAATTTTTTTCCTAATATCCAGTCTGAACTTCCCCTGGTCTAACTTGAGACCATTCCCTCTTGTTCTATCATTTGTCACTTGGGAGAAGAGACCAGCCGCCCCCTCACTCCAACCCCCTTTCAGGTAGTTGTAGAGAGCAATAAGGTCTCCCCTAAGCCTCTTCATCTCCAGACTAAACAACCCCAGCTCCCTCAGCCGCTCCTCACTAGACCTGTGCTCCAAGCCCTTCAGCAGCTGAGCTGCCCTTCTCTGGACCTGCTCCAGCACCTCAATGTCCTTCTTGTAGTGAGGGACCCAGAACTGCACGCAGTATTTCAGGTGCAGCCTCACCAGTGCCAAGTACAGAGGGAAAACAGAAAGAATCTCATAAAGGTAGCAAATGCCAGCTTGCTCCTTCTACAACAGCTTTGTATTTGAAGATATAAAATTATTTTAAAGAGGGTCTTATTTCTGTCATCCTCAGATGAGAAAGTCGCACTTTAAACAGAGCAGAAGTTTGGCAAAGGTCAGACTGGGAATCGTTAGCAGAGCTAAGAACAAACCCTGTGTTCCTGAGCTCAGCCAGCATCCATGCCCAGCTGCACAGCTCTCTCAAGCAACATGGGATCAAGCCACAATGAGAAACCTCCAGGGTCACAGGCCATCAGTCCTGGCTTGCAACAATGACAGCTCAGCTGTGATAAGGGAAGAAGATACATCTTCCCACTTATCCATTTTTATTCCTTCCTCTACCTTTTCCTTCCTTCAACTCTATTTTGTCCAAGACAGACTGTTGTGCATGTTCCCCCCTGCACTAGACTCAAGCTCCAGGGGAAAAAAAGATATCAAACCAAAAAACCACTGAAAGTCTACAAATAATCCATAACTCAGTAAAGCAGTATTACACCTTCTTCCAGAGACGGGAACTATATAGAAAATGAGAAAGAATCAGCCATTCCCAAGTAACTATGCCATCATTTATTATCACATCCATTCCTCAATGGTTAATGCAGGTCAGGGTAATTTAGACAACTTGAAGCTGCTCTAAATTACTCTTTGAACCTCAATCATTCTTTATAGCACCTAGGACTATAGCACAAGGTCACAATTTTTCCTCACTTCTATAGGCATACTAGCGATCTGACAGCTGAGGATCTTGAAGCAAATCTCTAGGAAGGGTCAGGGTACTCTCAGCATCACAGAGGGAAAGCAATTCAGAGGTGATCAGAGAGCAGGGAAGTCTCTCAATCAGGGTGGTGGTTTTGCCTGCTATAAAGATAAATTTAGTCCCTGACAACCAGAAAATGTCCTTCAGTTTGGGTTATTTCTTGGGGTCTAATTAAATTATCCTGGGTGTCTTTCTCTCTGTAATGCTCATCAGGAGACTGACAGATTCGGTTCCTGCATTTCAGGAAAAATTGCATGCATATGTCAGTGGAAAAATCACAGTCTTCAGTCATGGTTTTGAGAAGTATCATATAAATAAACAAAATCACAGAACTGTTTCCTGCAAGATGGCTCGCTCTTTCTTTTCTCCCTCTCACACATACGGGCTCCGCACTGGGCACGAGGCCTATGCAAATGTGAAAAGTGACTTTAGGGATACAAAGTGCATCCTGCTTGCACTGAGGTTTTCAGACAGTCTTAAACAGATTATTCATGATGTATTCAAGCCAAGAGAACAATATGGAAAGCAGATTGGCTATGCACCTACAGCCTGATGCCAATTTGGCTCTCCATTTAAAGACTGACATCATCTCTTGAAAGAGATGGAGCTGCAAATCAGTTTAGCCTGAAAGGAGGACACTCCACACAACTCTGTGCAGGTTGAATGATAGCATGCTCAGGCTTCACAGGAGTTATTAGATACCTATGATTTGGAGGGGAGGGGAGGAGTTTACCATCGGACAATTGATATTAGTTTGGCATCAAGGGTATTATGTGTTAGATATTTGGTACTAAGTCTATAGTACTTACATAGAGAAGACAAACAGGATATGGCAGACATATAAAAAGACAGAGAAAGTTTCCCACATGGAAAATCCTTTTTAAAATCAAAAATATATATTTAAGATGTCCATATTTTGAATAGTATTTTCAAAGATTCATTTTTCCAAGGAGAAAAAAAATGAAGATAAAAACCTAGAGATTAATAGGAAGTATCCCTATAGCGAGAAAGCTGACAGCTGCGGAGCTGTATTTTAAGAAATGTTCACATGCCCATTCAGAAACCACACAAGATTATCCGATTATCCCACTTGTTTGCTTCTTAATATGAAAAAAAAAAAAAAAAAAAAAAAGAGAGACAGAGAGAAAGGGAGAGTAAGTGAAGAAGAAAGCTGTGTGAATGAATGCTCTGAAGCAGCTGAGGATACAGTTACTGAGTATTAGGGGATCAGTCTGGTGAAAGGATTCATTATGGGATTGCAGGACTTCAGGAGATCAGAGGAACCTTAGGGACATTTTTAGATCTTGGATTCCAAGATGCCATTCCTACTGAAACCTGAGGATGACCTTAAATACTCATAGATAGACCCAAGGATAAGATTGCTATACAGTCTTTCTACAGTGATTTATTGATGAAAACTCATTATTGAGCAACTAGTTCACTTAACCAAAGAACAACAACATATACTTAGTAATAACATGACTAAGACATTGACCTACTTGAGCAATCAATTAACTTACACCAGGAGAAGCCAAAGAGTATTAAGCTCTTTGATTTTTTTTCATCCTGTTTCATCACCTGTCATGTATAAGATGACTGGGCGAGCACTGGTCTGCCTCATGCTGAAGCCGTGCTCTCACTAAAGTCCATGACAAAACTCCATTTGATTCATAGGATCATGCCTTCTCCATCAAACTTAAACAACATATTTTGATTTACTAACTCACTTGTTACACTGTCCTTCTCTTTCCTCCGAGGAGGGAAGAAGTCTCAAAAAAAGAGAAGTCTCTTCTGTCTCTTCTGCTTAATCACAGTTGCTCTGTACTGCAGCAAATCTGAAGGTAAGGTTATTGTAAGTGTTACAAAACAGGAGCTGATGTTGCCTGTGCATTAGCTCTCTAAACTGCTTTTTTCTCATAGGTTCAGCATCCAAACTAGGACAGTCTAGCTTGACTGAGATCACTACCCACAGAGACTGCACTGGCCTTTGGTGTGCTACATTGACTTGTGTGCTAGGACTTTTGGGGCAGATATCACAGAACGTCGGGCTGCAGTGACATGAGCTACCCTATGAATCCTTTCCTAGCCTGCTGTAGGAGAACTCACTTGCCTGGTTTATGCTAGCAGGAAAAAATTACCTTCAACTAGCAGTTCATTTACCCAAAACACTTCCCAGTGAACACATTTCAGGTTTGTATTCAGTGCCTTTGTTTTGGTTGGAAGGTGCAGTTACAGTCCAGACTAATGACGCAAACAAGTTAGTAGCACAACTCTCAGAGGAAGGGATAGAGGGAGGGAAGAAGGATTCATAGTAACTATTTCTTCAGTGGCTGGCTAATGAGAGAATGGACAGGCATCCTTTTCTACAGGATCACACGTGACAGCGTGAAGAGATATGTGGGTAGAATATTTACAGAGGCACTGATGGGTTTAGTGATAATTTATTCTGGGATGACACACAAACAGAAGAGTAGCAAGACAACCCTATCATGGACCAATCTGTAACAAAGCCAGATCATCTGTGTGAGGAAGGTCCCATTTTGGATGTTTGTGAGGAATATGGTGGGGCAGACTCAGCTCTACAGGACAGCGAGCTTTCCAACCACCATCAGGTTGAGCCATCTGACCCCTGTCAAACACTGCAAAGCACACATAAGCAAAAAGTTTTAATAGCTTTCCATGTATCTGTAATAATGCTGCTAAATCAAAATTATAATAGTCAACAAACACAGTGGCAGGAAAAAAACATTGAACAAAAGAGAATGCACAGAGCCCTAAGGACCACCTTTTGATCCTTCTACAGCTGCAATGCGGCTGTCCTCCAAAGGACAGGCAGATGGGCTGTTTTGTAAAAACTGCAAATGGTTATTTCAACCTACCAATCCAATCTACATATATTAAAATGCACATCAGGGCAATAAAATCACAAATACTTTGGTTTCTTTGTTTTTTTACGTGGGACCTTTCTGATAGTTGTATCAGAAATATCTGTGAATACAAATTATGTTTAACCACTGTCCCTATTTGTCAAAGATCTGAAAAGATGAAGTGTTTAAAAGGTATTTCTATGGCAGGAAAACAAAGGAGTAAATCCCAGCTGATGCTTACTTCAGCTGTAACTGACAACAGAAATGCATATCACATCAATGCATGCACACACACACCCCTCAAGTTTGCCTCTAAGAGTATATTGTAGTTTCTATGCAAAATGTAGCCCAGTGTAGCTTATAAGCAGCTGTATTTCAGCAATTTATTTACAGCAAAGTTTTTCTTTAAATTAAAATTGTCTATCAATTTCTGTGTCACGGTTAATACAAGAAAAGTGACAGGAACAAATGTCAATGTAAAGAAAATACATAAATATTTCTCAGGTAGATGATATACGTTTCCCCAGTAAACAGCTTAGCAGATATATAGGAAACATGTTTTCTCTTAGACACAGTATTGTTTTGTTTTTTTCATCTTTAACAGAAAGCCAAGATGGGGAAAAAAAATAAAACACACACAACAAGTTAAAAAATACATGCCACCATGTGCCCTAGTACAGAAAAGCAATAATCATTCAAGAGGGAAATCATTGTAGACTCCACCAGTAAGGAAACTTATACTATGAAGCTCTTTTATACTTTTAAAGGGATAAGGACATTGCAACATGTACATTACCATCTCTTGCTTTTGTAACTAAGGAGAACTGAATTGCTTGATTTCCTGTAAGTTCAGAAAGTTGTTATGTAGCTACAGATAAACAGAAGTTTGAATAAATACACTTCTGAGTCATCAATCAACCTCTCATTTACTCATTTAGTGGGAGGATGAATGTCTTTTAAGAATCTGGTGGAGCACCACAGAGGTTAAGAACATGCTCAATCTCTGTTGGCACTGCAGCACTCTTTGCTTCCCAACCCAGTGAAGGGAGGGGGATTCCTGCCCTCAGCGAGGAGGGAGCCTGCCAGCTTCCTCATGTGGCTCCGCTAATGCAGCTCTGTTTGACCTCCCCACTCCCTGCTCTCGCTGCCTCCGAGGAGCGACTGCCAATCATGCCAAATTGTGGAGTGGGTTTGCAACAGTCCATAATATCAGCATATTTCAAATGGCAGGTGGAGAGATTTCTGTGTCAGAAAAGTGAGCTGTGCTGGTTCTGTTAAAAACTAAAATGATGTAACATGCCTCCCTCTAAACTGCAACACACGGGAAGCCATCAGACACTCAGGGCCAGATTCTCATCTCTCTAACATGAATCATTTTCCCTAAAATGAACAGACGTACTGAAGCTAGCAACACATTTTATGGATTATAGTGAGAGCAAGTGTATATCTGAGCATGTGAATCCTCCCTTGAATTTAGGAATTTGTACTGACTTTGATTGCACGTAGGCAGAAGGCAGCTGCTTACCACTTACATTAGTTCTCGGTAGCTCAAATCCAGCAATGCAAACCAAGTGTCATGACCGTAATCTACTTCTTATGAACGGGAATTTTCAGAAAAGATTAAGAGAAAAAAAGGCACCCATCTGTCAGGTGTAGGCTTCTCTGTCTCTTGAAAGAGTTGAGGGAAGAAATAAAACGACTAACTGCAAGGGAAAGAAAGCACAGAGAATAAGGTGAAGCCTTCCTTCAGTGCTGCTCAGCATAGCTGCTTTGAAATCAGAGCAGTAGTGCTGGTGCGTAGCACTTGAAAGGGTCAGAGCATGATGAAGGGGAAAAGAAAGAAACAGTGATGGTTACATGGATATCCTGAGCTACTAGAGATGCTTCTGTGACTTTTTCACTGACCAAAAGACAATATTACAGTCTTAAACTGTAACAGTCTTAAAAGATACTGAAGATTGGAAATAACCACAACAAAGTCTTTTCTTGTTATCACCTGCAATTCCAATGTTCTTTGACCAGCAGAGCACTGCAGAGTGCGTCTACCTTCACAACACTTGGATGTGTAAAGAATAGCTACAAATGCCATTATAGTTACATTATAGTTACAAATGAGTAACTAACACTGGGCAAGTGATACCTAAATCATTCAGCATGCATCTACTATACTCTATACTGTATTGTACTGCATCCTTTTCTCTAGATAAAAATGATACAAAAGTACTAAGAAACTAGTAAATCCCCCCACCAAAAAAAAATAAAAAAAATAAAAGGACTAGAATACCTACTAGATCATTCTGCAATTCCAGTATGTTAATTACTTGTAAGATCAACCAGGTCTGTAAAACATTGCTCTGCAAAAGTAATAGGTACAGAAATTAGGTGAAACAAAGGGAAGGTTAACTCTCATCCATAAGCACTGTATCAGAGTCAGGATTCAACTTTTATGTCCAGAAAAGTTACTTGAAATCTCTGCTTCAACACCCAAGCCTTGAAGTCCTTTGGCAAACCTGTTTAGAGCATAAGATCACCAAGAAAGAAGTGTGGTACTGCCTAGCAAAATATAGCCTCAGATACAGGATGTTTATATACCACAATGACATCGACATATATTAAAATGTCAACCAAAAAAAAAAAGAGAAATTATCAGACCCTGTTTTCAAGATCTTTCAAAACATGATTTATTCTTGGTTTTGTATACTAAATAGGAAATAGAAATATATTTAGCAATAACATTTGTACTTTTTCCACTATAAAATGATTAATATTTTGTTTTCAAAAAGCACAAACTTGTATGTGAAATGTTAATTGGGAAAATGTGTGAAAGTAAAGGTCTTGGTTACTTTGAATTTCCTTAATGATCTCTAAAGGAAGTTTGGAGATAAGGGGATCATCAAGTTTTTAAGGAAAGAATATCACTCCTTTTTCTGTAACAGATTTGTGATTTTTCAGGTAGGCAAGTGAAATAATCATCTAGGTCCCACTTAAAAAATATCCTGACCCCTTCTCTCAATCATCCAGGTTTGATTTGAAAAGGATAATGGACTTCTAATACTACATGGAGCCTATTCTGTGATTTAACTCATCCTTACATGTGGGAGCTGTGAAAATTAATTTCAATATATTTTTAACAGATGTCTTTGGCATCGTTTATTTCACGTTGTATTTTCAGGTAGAAATGTCTTCAAATGGATTTTCTCTGAATAGTAAGCTACCTGAAAAATTTCTCATCAAAAAAATTAAACTACATTTAATTGACACAGAGAAAATTGGAAACACCCTTGGTGTGCTTGTCTGGATAAAAATCTGGAGGACAAAACAGTATAGTGCCTGTCTAATACAGATTGCCCAAGTTCCCAGAAGACTTCAGAGAATTTGACATGTAATTGCATCCCATCCTACCCTATAATAAATGCAATGCCAAATTGGTTCTGTCAAACAAATTTGACGTGACATACTCAGAAGTGAGGTCACGGAGGTTCCTGGCTACAATGTTTTAATTGAAATATTCACTGTACTTGAAACAGTGCAGAACAACCAACTGAGTCATCACTGGAGATCCTACTGGAGCATCTATCCTGCAAAAAGCACAAGGAGTTGGACTATGTACAGCTCATGTTACCAACCTCTATGCCTGAAAACATGGAATTAAAAGAAAATGTTTAATTTGAGTGGGATATATCATGCAAATGTATAGAAGGGACACCATGATCAGGACCATAGAAAAAAAAATTAGCATTTGGTAATGCACAGGTTATATTTAGAAATAGTAACAACAACAATGGAAGGACTGAAACAAAAAGTAACAGCATCAGATTTTAGGACTGAATTCTAGGTCTCAATGAGGTCACTAGCAAAATTTTCATTAACTTTAATAAGATCATGATTTCACCCAATATTAATAAAGGAAACACAGCAATTACCATTTAATAAGACATCTAATCTCTTGCCCTTGCTCCTGTCAGTAAATCCTCTCTGACATCTAAAATTTAGATAGGGAAATAATATAAGAATTATTTAATTGTTCAATTTTTTGCACAATAAAGAAATGTAACTTTGATTTTCAATATGTTTCTGTCATCTACTACGAGTTATTCCTTGAGGTATTTTTAGCCTAACTTCCGTGTTGAAGCTTGAGGATGAGGAGTTAGGTGATCCCATGGGAGAAGTAAAAAAAAGAAAGGTGGTGGAAACAATACCTGATTTGGTCAGGGAAATGTATTATGTGACCTGCCATCAGGATTTTCCTTTTTGAAGAGTTGAAAGAAAAATTTCCACTCTTTGATGGCCCAGAGGTCAACAAAGAACTAAGAGAGAGAGCAAATGTGGAGACTAAGGCAGACAAGGAGTGCTCTGGCTGTCTGCTTAGCCTGGTCTCCTTACAGTTTCCTGCATTTACAGGAATTGCTGCCATTATTTCTTTTAATCCTTAGCCCTTACGTGGAAGCATCTGGAGTTAATACTGAACGCTTAGTTTTAGCTCCTCTAGTTTTTTCTGTAGTCTGGTTAAGTCTTTCCCTATTGCAATTTTAAACTCTAAGGATATGTCTTCATTGTTGAGTTAATTCACACAAGTTAGTGTAGATCAAGGTGATGACAGGCTCATGTGACATAAATCTTGTGCAGCACAAGGCAACCAGATGACCACACAAAAAGCTCAGATTTGTGCAGAGTATAAACATGTTAGACTTGTGTTAAAAAATCCTCAGTATTCAAATGAAGGGATATTTGTTTAGATTTGTGATGTATAGAATCATAGAATGGTTTGAGTTGGCAAGGACCTTAAAGATCACCTAGTTCCAACTGCCCTGCCACGGGCAGGGACACCTCCCACTTTGACATTGTCAGACATCCAAATAATAATGGAATATATGATCTATAGTAGCATTTAATCAGAAATCCAGATGTGGATAGATCTTTTGTGAGTGACAGCATTTGAGTTAAAATTTGGGTTAGCCCTAGAGTAAAATAAGCTTTAAGTCCACTGATACCACACATTATTTGCAAAGTGGCTATGATGACAAAAGGAAGGCAGATGTGGGCTCTTCCCTCTGTGAGAGGGAGGGCTGGAGGTACTCCTTCTGTCCTCCCTGGGTCCAGAAGACGTGCCTGCCTGCTTTGTTGCCTTCCATCTCACGGCACACAAATATTTCTCTTGCAATTGGATGTCATGAGCTATAGTGCTCGTTTACAACAAAAATTTATGTTCCCTCATTATTGTAATTGTTCAGCTCAGTGCTGTAGTTTGAAATCTGCAGCTTCTGATCATAAAAGCACTGAAGTATGGAACTCACTGTCACAGCTCATACACTGCAGGATAGACATGCTCCACATCACATCAGGGACTGGGCTGTTGCCATGTCTTAGTTCTCCTCTGATTCATCTGTCTTAGTCTCCTCCCATGGAGACTGGGGAGCAAGAGCACAGGGGAGGGAAAATGGTTGTGTGCTGTCCTCAAGGTGCCATGCTAACACAAAATATTGATGCAGCTGGAGCACAAACATGAACCTGACAGCTGGATAATTCACCCTGCAGCTTTGGGAATCTCATGGAATCACAAAACTAGCCACAATTTAATTTATTATTTTTTAGCAGGAAATGCCAATTTATGGACAGCTAAATGGCAGCACATAACTGTTGATTTTGAGAACATTTTGTTTTGATGTTTTCTGGGAATGCATAGCTTTGATTATCCATTTTCAAATCCAATTTTCATCTCAACTTCTTCTATTTTATTTGGTTCATCATGTGAAAAAATAAAAAATCAGGAAAAAACATTGTGCACAAACCTCTTCCTACCCAGCTTTCCTTCTGAAATTTCATTTCTTTAGCTTCTTGAAACATTTTGCATTCATTTCCTCTGGGCATTTAAGGGGGAAAAGACAAAAATAAGCCCAGAAACACTGGATTCATATACATTTGGATATAAAGACCACCAGTTCCCGCCCATCTCTTCTTAAAATGAGATTACAAGGATGTTATCACATGAGAGACCCTCGCATCATTTTTCAATTTTCTCTAACACGGTTTTTATTCAAGTTCCTCATTTGGAACACGTCACACATTATCAAGCCCAGTGTCACAAGTTTGAGATTTGGCAGGCTTTACAACACTGTAAGTTTTGCTTCTTTCTGACATCCTAGCAATCCTTGCTGATGGTGACAGGAAAGGCCAGAAGGGAATATGAAAAGCAGCTGGGACCACGGTGGAGTAAGGAATCAGTGAAGGCTTCCCCAGGCTCGGCGAGTTTAGTTTCATATTGATGCCAGGCTTTGATCAACTCATGGCAGTAATTTTCAATTGAACATACACATTTTTACTCAGGGTTTTATTTTGTTGTCAGATCATTGGTATTTAAAGTCCTCCCTGCTTTTGGTCTCTGGTAATGAGGGAACAGACTAAGAGAAATGTAAGCTGACCTGCTTCACCAGATACTTTGGTATGTTGCTGCAGATAGAGTGGCAGGACTGGTGCCACTGGCATAAGAGGCCAGCCTAAATTAGTATCCAGTCTGCCGTATCATTCGGAGAGTAATTTGAGCTCCTTGGGTTTTACTTCTTTGAGACACCTGCCCCTGATCCTGTGGGACTCAAATGGCAGCAAGCGAGGACACAGAATGCATGCCTTCCCAGTCTCTCTGTTTGGTAAGTTATTCTTCAACTCTCCTCTGCTTTCCAGGTAATACAGGTATATTCCTTGAAGCCTGGGTGGGTCTTGGACAAAGGAAAAGATACAACATAAGGCAGCAAGTTGAAAGGATAAGAATCTTCAGGGACCTGAATAAGGAAGTGTGCAACACTGAAGAAAAGCTAGAATGATGCTGGAAGCCGTGTTATCTCTCACAGAGCACTGTAAACCAAAGGTGAGTCATGGGGAGTAAGTGTGCTATAAATATAGTCTGAACTGCTCCAGGAAATAACACATAAAAAAATCAAAACCTTTTCCTGAACCTTGGATTTAGAGAAGCAGAATGAAAGCATGAAGTAATGGAGCTGGCAGTGCTCAATAAAAGGAAGGGTTCGTTCGAAGGGGGCAGGTGATCTAAAAGTCAGTGAGAAGGAAATGAAGTTCAAGTCCTTTACAAAAGTAGTGCAAGTCTGTATCGGTCACCATTAACCCCACCAAGAAGTACGGCTCAGCAACACAGAGCAAGGAAGACAGGATCTCTGACCTTGTGCAATGGGGCAAGCAGTTCTTCTACCTTTCTGTTCAAAAGAATTATAACCCTACTTTAAGCTGGTGAATAATTTCTGCTGATTCATAGAGAGACATTTGATAATTCCACCAGTGTGAAAGGAGAGCTACAGACAGAAATATTGCAAAGGAGGCTTACAATTACTCCAGGCTTTTAAAACTCTGTCAGCAGTCACACAGGCAACATGCACTCTTGCAATAGCTTCTTGAGAAGGACATCTGAAATGTGCAAGGGAGCGTTGCATAGTTACATGAAAATCAGCTCAGTTTTGGAGCAGCATGCATGGATTTCCTTATGGGCTTATAGATGAGAGAGGCAGGAACATCCAGTGAAACAGGGCAAATAATTCCACTCCGTCCAATGCAACAAGGCAGACTACAGCCACTATTCCCAAACTGCCTTTTCCAACATGCTGAAAGCTGTTTTGCCTCTCTTGCATGCAATGAAGTATGTGAATAGGAAATGTGTAATAGGCTCAGAAGGATATCATACCAGAATTGAAGGAAAAGGGATACTCTAATCCTGGATATGAATTAGTGTTCCTGCACAATATTACAGTTAATTCTTTATAAAAAACTTGTCTGAGGCACCAAACTTCTGAATAGCAGAAAGCTGTGCTGAAACTACACTCTCCATGACTGCTCAACAAGAATAAAATGAAGATATATCACCAGAAAATGAAACAGACTTCTTCCATGGGTAAACATTTTCTCTAGGTGGACTTTCAGTTCTGAAAATCCTATACAGTGTAGTTTGGCATGAACATTAATACTGTCCTGCTTGGAATGCCAAATGAAAATGTACTTATGTTTTTCTGCACCATTACATCCTGAGAATTACCTGAAGGAAATCTATTGGTTTGGATCGATATTCTACTTTGCATCCACGAGCATCAATCACGCTGCTCATGAGAGCTGCAGTTCCTGGCTCCAGGTGCTCCTGTTGATTTACTTCCTCAGTAAGCCACATCTCCCCCAGTTCATTAATATTTTTGTAGATGTTTTGCTTCATACTCTATGACTAGTTTTAAGTTAAAGACACTTCCTACAGATTCAGGATTATCTCTGCCCTTCATCTTTCCACACTATAATGAAAGAGGTGGTGTGGAAATTATTCAGAAAGTTCCTGTATCCTTCCAAAATCCTACACATGGAATAAATTACTGCAGAGGAAAGGCACCACATATTCCAAAGATATGTCTATAGTCTGACACTATGAAAAAGCTTTTGAATAGCTCATGCCAGATAATAGCAAAACATACATTAATATAAGACATCTTCTCTTCCCCTTCCACCAAGTGGGACAACCTATTAGAGACACAGACTTTCAACTAGGGTATTTTGTCCGTCCTTTCTGCCAGCCACCCAGCAGGTGTGGTGCTCCTCTTTCCTTTTTTCAGTGCTTTCTACACTAGAAATACATGTCTAAATGATGCTGGAGCCTTTATCTATGTGGTCTTCACTCCAAAACCATTCTATTCTCCCCTCATTAATTCAGATAATAGTTTTGATTCCTATTTCCTACTCTAGATATTAATCTCTCACCATTAACAACAACTATTCTTGTATTTCTTCCCGACTACCATTCTTGTCTGTGTTCCTTGTCTGGGCTGGAGTCCATCAAGCTCACCCACCAGAAAATTTGTTTTTTCCATTAATTTTACCCTCTCTCAAATATGATCCATAGACAGACCAATTTTCTGTAGTTTGAGATAGCCATCTTTGGAGAGAAAGGTACGATTTCAGTTTATATTGTATTATTAGATGAGTTACCAGTAACAGCAGGCAAAAAAATCAAGGACTTTGACTTTTTTCCAGCTCACATAGCCTTTACTTAGAGAAGCATACTCCAGCACAGTGAGAGAAATTACCTAAGGCCCTTACATATATCTTAAATAGTACATTTTGTGTATAACTAGTGATAAGTTTGACTGTTAAATGCAATCACAAATGTAATAAAAAGTTCCTTTGGGGTCTTTTTGGGGTAGCAATAAGTACAGCAGATGTTAGCAGCTTTCAGTAGACTCAGATTTTCTGTCATAGCTGTAGACTACTGGGTACAGAGTTTGAGTGTGCAGACAGGCTTGCTTTTCTCAGTCCTCCTTTGCCAACCATTTGGAAGCAATTGGCAGATGTCACCAGAGATCCACACCCACACCTTCAAAACTCCTCACTGATGTCTTTCTTTCCTGTCGTATATTTGGCGTGGGTAAAGAAGAAACTTCAAATTGTTTCCTTTAGGGAACCTGCCCATTTGTCTGACTGGCAAATTTCCAGATGGCCTCCATCACACTAGGTAACAGCTCTTGTGGTATAGCTGTAGCCCTGCACCTGGATGCACCCATTCAGGAAATACCATAAATGGAAGGAAATATTCTGGACATAGCACAAAATAATCCCCATATTGTTCTTCCCAGGTGAGACACATTTCAGGCAGCATCACCAACATCCTTCACTTTGTTAGTGCCGTGTAACAAGATGTGAACAGGATACTGTTTCCACGTTTCCATGAAAACAAAGTCACTGTTGGTCCTTTCTGTTTGACCCTCAGAGCTACCCATCCCCTTAGTCTATCCTATTATTCTTTCACACGTGACTTTATGTTTAGGGCTTCAACTTGATTTGTCCCACCATTGCTTTACTTTCTTTCCTTCAGATCTTTTCTTATAATATATTAGCTACATAAAGCACCTCTTTTTCATTAAGATTTCTGATATTCCAGTTGTCTATTGACTGCTTAGACTGTAAGAATACCTGCTAAAACACGTGACACATGAATATAATGCTGAGGAGCATCTCTGCGAGGCAGGCAATAAGCTATCCACTCCCGGCAGATCCGCAGTTTGGATTCAGGCTGCATGCACAGGGCAGCCCGACCCACATGAACACACTGCACCATCCAGATAACTTTGCAAATATAATAACTGCTTTGTCAGCAACCACCTCCTTTCTTATCTTGTGATTTTAACTGTGACTGGCTTGAAGCCACATGATAGTCTAATTAATTAAGCCTTCTGCACACGTCACATATCTGCATACAGACAAAAGATCTCATCGCCAACATAAATAAAACCATAAATCAGTTCACCAAACACAACAGAAGAAATTCAGAGCAAAAAGTTGGAAATGTCTTTACAAGTGATTCGCAATATTACACATCTCCTCTGTAGCACTGAAGATCATATATGCTGGAAATTTTTGTTTTCAGGCTTCAGAAAAAGAGATGTTTTTCTTGCACTAAGAAGCAGCAGCAGGGAAGTGATTCATGGCAAAACAAACAAATGGAATGGAGATAAGAAGTGAAAATGCAGTTCTGAAAACAAGGGCAAAGAAAGGAAATTTTTAAAAAGCTACACTGTTTAGTAATCAGCACTGTAACTTTACATCAGTCTCCTCGCATCTTACCGCTTAGTAAATGATTGCCCATCAATGGGCCAGTAGGGAGCAGCACACTTATTTCTCATTGTGCAACTGTTGCTTCCAGGTAAATGGAAGGGACAAACACCTGGGCACAGATATTGTGCTACCAGTGCCGCCAAAAGATTTACAAAAGGTGGTTACCAAGCAACCGCTTATAACAAAAATCTAAATAGCATCCTCTTGGCAGTCAGATTTGAGAGCAGAAGAATCAGCTCCTGCTGCTGTTGTCAGGTCACTCAGGAGGTAACGTACCTCCCACCACAAGCATGACCTGTGCTGTAAACAGATTCTCACCAACCACCCTTTACATTTTCTGAAGTTGCTCGCTCTTAAACTGTAAATTATGTATATTAAAGAGGTAACTCTTAAAAGCATGGATCACAGACCGTTAAATGACTAGGCGAACATTTAAGTGGGCTTCTGGATCTCTTTACTTTTACCTTGATATTTATTCAATGGACTAGACACTCACACAATGGTGATAAGTACCAATTATGGAGCTGAGAGAGAAAGACTGCTCTGATTGGGCTGGTAAAAAGCAAAAAGGGGCAATCCTATGATGGTCCTGTGAGCAGCACTCCTCACATCAGTGCTTAATCAAACACAAATTTCTTTCTCTTCTGCAGATAACTTTATTATCTTTGGGGGCTGACCTGCTGGAGAGCAGTGTAGGAGAAAGGGACCTGAGGGTCCTGGTGGACACGAAAATGACCATGAGCCAGCAATGTGCCCTTGTGGCCAAGAAGGCCAATGGCATCCTGGGGTGCATTAGAAGGGGGGTGGTTAGTAGGTCGAGAGAGGTTCTCCTCCCCCTCTATTCTGCCCTAGTGAGGCCACACCTGGAGTATTGTGTCCAGTTCTGGGCCCCACAATTCAAGAAGGACATGGAACTACTTGAGAGAGTCCAGCGCAGAGCCACAAAGATGATTAAGGGAGGGGAACATCTCCCTTGTGAGGAAAGGCTGAGGGAGCTGGGTCTCTTTAGTTTGGAGAAGAGGAGACTGAGGGGTGACCTCATCCATGTTTACAAATATGTAAAGGGTGAGGGTCAGGATGGTGGAGCCAAGCTTTTGTCAGTAATGACTAATGATAGGACAAGGGGCAATGGATACAAACTGGAGCATAGGAGGTTCCATGTGAGTATCAGGAGAAACTTCTTTACTGTGAGAGTGACAGAGCACTGGAACAGGCTGCCCAGAGAGGTTGTGGAGTCTCCTTCACTGGAGACATTCAAAACCCGCCTGGATGCGTTCCTGTGTGATGTATTCTAGATGACCCTGCTCTGGCAGGGGGGTTGGACTAGATGATCTTTCAAGGTCCCTTCCAAGCCCTAGGATTCTGTGATTCTGTGATTATAAATGGAACATTTCAATTTTAGAGATTGTATTTTTTTTCCTTTAGTTAATGTCCAATAATAGAACGCAATAAATATATCTATACATATGTATACACATACAGATATGTATACATATAGGCTTCAGGTTTTAGAATACCACTGGGGGCCACAATATGAAACACAGACTTTCCCACTACAATGAGCAGCAGCAGCAAAATTGCATCAATCCCACAGTCCATGAATCTATAGAACATCCAACTTGATGTGCTGTTTCTAGGTCTTACTCATCTTCCGACCCCGACACACACAGAGTATTTGGCAATGGGGAACATGGAGAGGAGATGGAGATGAAGGCTTCCCAGGTCTGCCACCATCGCTAGAGACGATAGTCCAAAGAAACAAATCCTGAACTTCTTTTTTTATTATGAGGAGGATGTTAACTTCCAGGATGCAAAATTAACTTTAGAAGCTTTCTTTCAAAACTGATTAGATCTGTGTGGTTTCAGATGCTTTGTGAGAGCTTTTTTCACCCCCTCCTTCATTTCACCTTATTTAAAATTAACTTACATTCTCACCTATACTTAAGCAGAAACTGTTGCCATGGTAACTCTGGAGGTCGTCTAAATCCAGCACATGATATAAGCAACACAAACGATTCCCTACAGAAAGGGATACAGTACCCATACACAACCAGTTCTGCAAGGATTTCATCTGGGGGCAGCAGAGGTAGGAGCAGCCCTGGCACCAGGGCTCTCCGCCAGGAGGCCTCTCTCATCCTTCACCACCTCAGATGTGCAAGGAGCTGAAAACCAAGAGACTGAGACTCTGTAATAAGCTGGCAGAAAGGTGCCCTCAGAGCTGACCCCAGCACTGCTGTGTTCAAAAATCTCGACAGAAGCACAAGCCCAGTTAGCTTAGTGGCAGCCTGCGATGAGAGAGGGACAATGGTTCATACCATCTTCCTCTATTTTTGTATTTATTGCTCCTTTTGCACAGCTGCCCTGTTTTCAGGTGCCTAGTCCCGTCACGTTATTCCCACACTGGCAATGTCTCTGTCAGGCCTGCCATCGGCAGGGGTACATGACTCAAGGGGCAGGTGGCCAAGGTGGCACCATTGTGACTTGCAGAAAGCTGGTCATATCCATGTCCAGAGACATCACTAAACTGAAGCAGTCTTTGCCATCACCACTCATCATCCCATAATTTTGATGTTTGTGGGATGTACCAAATCATCAGCCCTCTTGGCTAAAATATCCAAGTCACCCAGACAAGACCTGTAGCACTGGTCCGCTCAATTTCTACACTCTCTCAGGCCATGCCTGTACATCTGAGCCCTGAAATGCAGAGTGAAAGTAGGTTCAGTCTCCACATTTCCCTCCTCCATTTTCTTCTTTGCTCAGCTCATCAGTGCTTCCATGTAATGAACAATTACTCATAAGACTAGAGTGAGACCACTAAGCCACTTCCCATGGACCGCTTAGCTGCCTTTTGGAATAGCAACAATTACTGATTTGGGCTGGAGTCGAACCAAAGAGCCCATTCCTTCACACATTCCTCAATGCATCTGCTGAAAATTATTCCACATGGCACACACATAGACAGAAATCCTCTTTAAAACACTTATTTCTTTCCCATCTACATGACTTGCTTATGTATTCCCAGGCTTTCCAGGATTTTAATTCACCTCCCTGACTATCTGAATTCCGGGTCTTGTGGAATTTCTGAATGTTAATAAATCCCTATAAAGTGCTGATTTAACAATGGAAACAAGGTTAGAACTGAAAAAAATAGGAATTTAAAGAACAGATACTATTCTGCCCTTATTGTACAAAACAAGACAAGGTTTTGTAGCTGATACATCTGAAATAAAAGCTGTATTTTTCTGTCCTTTTTCTCTTCATATTGAAAAATGTTACAGACTGTTACAGCAACAATCCCAGAGTTTACAGAAGGGCTCTTTATGACAAGGGTGTCAGAATCTAGCATACGAATTCAGGGAGGGCAGGAGCTATTTTTGTTAAACTATCATTTGATCTCCTTGGACTATCTTTATCACAGAGTATTGTGAGGATACATATAGCAACGTATAGCCTTTTTTCCTAAGAGCTCCCCTGCTTCCTATATTGAAAATTTGATGGGGGTTTTGCCTAAGCAAAGAATAGAGGAACAGGCTAAGTAAAGCTTTTTTTCTGGTTGACTTTCAAATAAATGACAAAATAAACATGAGCCACAACATCTATAAAAACAACCACGGACAATCAGTGAATTTGCCTATCAGGTGCCAACTTTCCAGCTTCTGCAGCTCTCATTTCTACTGCAGTTCATCCTCCAGATATTTTGAAATCCATATAGATGCACATATAGGACCAAATATTCTCCTACTTGTGATCTCTAGAGATTTCAGCTCCGCGGAAGCTCAAAAAATTTGTAGCTTCTGCTCACCCCGTTAGCTTGGCACACTAAGTCACACCAGAACTAATTTTCACTTTTAATTTTCTTGTATTTAATTGTTTTTATCTTATTAAAAAAATGAAAATATGCAATAGTTAACGGTCTTTTTCTTAATGCCAAGTTTATTCTTAATATTCCTGCCTCCCTATCCATACAAGAACCTCCAATTTGCTAAGCAGACCTGCTGCTTCCTGAACTTCATTGGTGGCTTTTAATCAGACATGGTGACTTTTGAAAGTGTTTCTACTGTGCACAGTGACAGGCAGTCATGAACAAAGTCAGACACACTGTTTCCAGTCCTTCACTGTTGCAAACCTTACATAATTTCATTAAATCCAGTGGAAATTAAATAAATATTGTACCAAATCAGAATGCCATACCTTTCCAACTGCTTTATCCTGGTGTGAGTGACTGCATAATATACCAGTCAATGGGAAATCAGCTTTACATTTTTACCATTTAAGAGGAGATTTAAGCAGTCTGCTGGGCTCCTGTTGAAGTGGCCCACACAGGAGTAAGGAAGGAGAGTGAAACTTGCTGCCTCTGGCCCAGGACTCATCAATAATTTCTTTCATCTTTTTTCTTCAGCCATCTTCATGGGCATCATCTACCCAGAAACTTCAGAAGTCATCAGAGAAATTAACGTATGGCTAGAAATAGTTATCCTATCAGAAGAGAACCTGGAGTAGAAGAGAAGGTCATGGGATACTGCCAAGTATGTTCAAGCTGTACTCAATAATCCTGTGACACTATTGTCATCCTGTGCCCTTGTCAAACAGCATTCCTAACTGCACAAACAGATGTGGGAGCTCTGCTCTTAGGATCTGTGCAATCATGCATGCTAATCCCAAACGGGTGCTGAGGTCTTTAAAAGTATCTCTATCAAATTAGTTTCCAGTATGTTTTGTTGGCAATAACAAACCAAGGAAGTAACTGTTTTAGAAACTGCCTTTCTCTTTAAGGACTAGGTAGTTGCAAGAAGTTCAGCAGCTGAGGGAGAAAATAAGAACTTATCTATAATGCCAAGCTCATATTCTAACCCTTTGCAGCTCCAATGCCACATCTACTCAAAAGCCTGGGAAAGATCCCTGCTTTGCTAATGTCTGTACATTATGTTTTCTACAGAGAAAAGAGTCAAATTTCCATATATCCATCAAATTCAGGAGAACTAAGCTTTTATTCACACACAGACAAAAGCAGTGTGAAAGACTAGACAATGGAGACTCAGAGAAAGCACTCAGCAAATACAGTATTCCAGTCCCTGACCCGGCACGTGAATCTTTCATATACCACATTCACTTACCACATCCTATATATACATATTTAAATTTCTGTATTTCCATGTGAACATATGCACGCATATATGTGTACATATATATGAATATATTTCTTCCATTAGTCCAAAAGAAATAGCACAATATAAGAAGAAATATTACCTGCAACTGGGGGAGATCAGAGTTTTCCTAAGGAAGATGGAAGAGTCTGCATATGAATGAAAATAGCTGAGCCCTTGCTTACCAGCTAAGACCCATAAACCACAATAATGAGTATGCTGTGACCCACACCAAGGGATAAGGCATTCTGCTTCACAGCTCAGATGAAAAGAATACATGCAATCAGTTTAACAGACCAGTTTTACTCTGCAGCTGGTCAGTAACTGAACATGCCCATTTACCACACATCAGATAAGAAGCAGTAACTTGTGAAGCGCAGGTCACACTGTCACCTTCACCCACCCATCCATACACTAAATGAAGGAACTGGCTGTGCTTGTTATCAACCTCCTTTCCTAAAATGGCCGGCTACTAAACAGAACAGGTAATCAGATGCAACCTTTCGCTTGTTTATTTATAGAACAAAGCATGTCTTGTTTAACTCTTAGCCTTAGCAGGTGTGTCAAATAGGATAAGACACGATGAATCATAGGTCTGGCAAAATCTGAAGCATGTTGCTAGACAACAAGATGATTTATTTACTGAAAAAGTGAATAAAACCTGATGAAGCTAAAAGTGGTTAAGGTTGGTTTTGCATTTTATTGTTATGGTACCTGGGTGACCATTTCTCCAGGCACTTTATTGAAGAGAGCTGTATGGAAAGCAAGGTGTGGAATAAGATGGTGAGATATGAGGTGTGTTGCATGCTGTGTAACTAGACTGAAAGACTGGGCTGTAAATAGCTGGGAGGTTCCTACTCCTGCCTCCGTTCAGGTGCAGTTGGAACACCAAAGCAGTGGTCATAATAGTAGATCTCTTGAAACCACCTAAGGAGCTGGGACTTATTTAATGAGCTATTAAATAAGGTAAAGGCTTCTGTTGCATGTTGATCTGACAAGGTGGCTTCTGTTACTGGGAAGATGCACACACGGGTTGCTAAAGTGAGCTTATCTGAGTCTAGTTATAGACTTACTTTGCCATTTAGGTGGTATTTGAAATGAGACAGGAAAAAAAGCAGTTTCTGAGCCATCTG
This sequence comes from Aegotheles bennettii, assembly GCA_013398125.1. Taxonomy (NCBI): domain Eukaryota; kingdom Metazoa; phylum Chordata; class Aves; order Caprimulgiformes; family Aegothelidae; genus Aegotheles; species Aegotheles bennettii. The sequence continues at coordinate 10,976 of VZRW01006900.1, read as the reverse complement.
AAAGAGTATTTCTGACACCTCAGGCCAACTGTCATTTTATTTCCAGGACAGATATATAACTCCTCTGTGTGGAACTTAGTAAAAAGTGGACTGGAGCCCTGGACAGGTGTCTGTGTCTGGTTCCTTGTATAGCCTCTGCCAGAATAGCATTGCCATTTTCAAGCCACACAGATAATTTCTTACCTGTGGTCTGTTCTCAGCTGCCTGAACTCCTCTGGGATAACAAAAAGCAGGGAACAAATTAACTGCCAATTATTTTTGCAGCTAGCTGCAGTCACTTTTATGATGAATATATTTTTTCTTGGCATAGAACACTTGAAATTAGCAGTTTTTCCTTTTCAGTTTATGCATAAGAAAAGCGAGGTTGTTCTTGAGGGAACATTAAACTTCCTTACATATTCCAACAATGTCTCTGTGCTCTAAAGTTGCACGAAAAACCTACAGCAAAATGTGGAGCTGAAACCCTATTCCCTGAAACTTAATCCAGCGTCAACAGTATGCAAAAATGAAACCCTATCAAATATCTTTAGGAATTATTGTTTATGGAACATATTCCTTTTTCTTTATTATTCATGATTTTTTTACCCAGGCCTTCACTTTGCAGTGGCCATCAGAAAGCTTTGGCAGAGAAGCAAGCAGCAAGAACGTATTCTTATTTTTATACATTTTGGTTCACTATTTCAATCAGAGCATAAACTATTTCTCAGAAAGACCACCATTTCCAACATTATCCACATCTCCAGGAGCATACCTTCTTTTTTCCTTAGTATAGTGAATGGGAGAAAAGACAGAAAATGTAGCATAAATATTAGAAGAAGCCCAGCTGTCTATTTTATTGTGAAATAAATTCCCTGGGAGAGTATTACAGGTCTGTCACTGGAAACACCTAAGGTGTACCAGGGAATGCATTAACAGAGGTGCAGCAGAGAACTACCTTAATCTCACAGATGGGCCAGATGACCTAAAAAAAGTTTTATCCTCTAACAGATAAGATTCTGTTATATGTATTTCTCTCAGTATTCGTCTCCTCTTTCTGATTGCAAATCCCACTCAAATGCACACTTCTCATGCATAATGCAACCTATAAGATGGCACTAACCAATTATCTTAGCCATTTAATACCTACAGTCTGTCCTTTTGGAATGCTATAAGCTTATTTTTTCCCTGGATATGTCATTACAATGGAAGTGTCACTATGCTCCTGATGACTTGCATGAAAGATGATCACAGGACTGATTGTGAATTTGTTAATTATATTTTAAATTTGCAATGCATTTCAGAAAATATTAATAAGACTGAAATTTCAATTATTAATTACGTAATGAGTAACACAATGCAGTTTTGCACTCTAATCCAGGCACATTCCTGAATAATTTAATTCTGAAAATGGTGCAGCACAAAGGGCTTGGATCACAGTGAAATCAAGCAGTGGTGGTAATGTAATAGTCTCAGGACTAAGAAATTATTTTCTTTTCTAAAAAAACCCTGAAATTCAAATGTTCTTCAGTGATAAAAATTAGATTAGGAAATGTAATCTCATCATAATATCTAATCAAAGAATAGGGCACCAACCAATCATTTCTTACATTAGTACCAGTGTCAAACCTGAACTCCTAAAATCTGCAGTTCCAAGTGTTTGACTGATAATGTTTGTTTCCTGATTACTCATCATGGGTTTTAGCTGCTTGCTGCTAGATCTTTTTTTCACAATGCCTGTTGTGTAAATGCTCACATTTACTATTAGAATATATGATAGCTGACAGGGAAAGGATGTGAAAAAAGTTGTGGAATACAGGAAGTCTTCAGAATTTTTTTACTGTGATGTAGAGAAAAACAGACACCTTTCAAAAATATATGTGAAAAAAAAAAACCCAGAAATTGTTCCTCATATCTTCCCCAGCTCTCCTCCTTAGTCCAAATGCACATATACCCAGAGTTTACTGAAAATCAGACAGACAAGACATTTGAAGGAAGCACTCCCATGCTGAAAAAAAATTACATGCTGGCTACTGCAAAGTGAAGGATTGTGGTCTCCTGACACCAGCCCCTCTTGTCTCTCACCCTTTCATCTCCCTGTCTGCCCCCTCATCAGTCTTCTTTCACTGCCCTCTGCAGGTAAAAACACCTTGTCAATGAAGGGCTGAACTGCACTGCTGCAAAACATTCCATTTTGGGCAAACTGGCCTTTTCTGACAACGGTGAGTACCCACGAAGCTCTAGGTTTGACACTGTCAGAGGCTGGGAGGATGCTAGAGGCATAAGGGGACAGAAAGCCTGGCTAGGGAATGCTTTGGTCAGGCTTCTTACTAATTTTCAATGGACTGCCACATCCTTGCAAGGATGTCTAGGATGGTGACCCTGGTGCCACCCACACGTCAGAGAATAAAACAGAAGGAAAAAGTGATGACCACATTTATTTTTTTTAAATCTATCCCAAATTCCCAATGCCACGAGAGGGAACAGAGATACAGGAGCCAGATGGAGCAAATGCTGGTGTCTTACAAATGCCACTACCGCAGGGAAAGGCATGCAGGCACTCACACAGACAAAGGGAGGGAGCACTAGCCTCAAGTGGGGAGAAATAAGGTTGCTCTGGGCAGGAGGGCTGGGGAAGGGAACAGATTGCTGCTCTGTTTCTTGCACCTGAGTGCCCTGCCAAATTGTCACTCAGGCCAGAAGTGGCAGCATAACTGCAGCCAGTTAATCCCTGCCAAGCCATCCGCAGCCAGCCTGAAGGGAGCCAACATGACCTCCCGCTCACCCTGCATGCCAGCCAGCTTCCAGGTAGCCAATGTCATCAGGAAATGGTTATTTCTCTGCATGTGCTTTTGTCTTTCTGGTGAAATATGCCCCTTGATGTTTGGTGATGTGAGCCGAGCCATGGGGAAACAAGCAGGGGTAATGTGGGTTTTTCAGTTGTTACTGCTGACTGCAAAAAGTCCTTTTAAAGCATAAGCAAGTTCTGAAATGCTGGCAAGGAACCTGCAATAGAAATGGGTTTAAACTAAAGGAATGTAGATATTTGATATACTGGATGTTAGGAAGAAGTTCTTTACTGTGGTAAGACAGTGGAACAGGGTGCCCAGAGAGGCTGTGGGTGCCATCTCCCTGGCAGTGTCCAAGGCCAGGTTGGACGGGGCTTTGAGTACCTGGGTCTAGTGGGCGGTGTCCCTGCCCATGGCAGGGGGGTTGGAACTGGGTGATCTTTAAGGTTCCTTACAACCCAAACCGTTCTATGATTCTATGAATGCATGCTGAATAAATGCTGAAAACACATACAGTATTTCTCTAACCAGATAAGTGTATTCTCCTCAGCACTTTCCCATCTCCTTATTGCAGACTTCCATACCACGTGAAGAAATCCTTATTCCCAGACTCTGGCAGAGAAAAGGTCATGAGTGTTAGTGCATATATTCGCCTCCATGAGTAGCTGCTGACAAAGCCATCGTGGTGAAAGTGTTCTGGGTGCAAGCTACAGACAGAAATAATGCAATGTGGAGTCATCTAGTCATACACACCAAGCTGTTCATTATGGTTAATTTTATGGTTATGAGGGTTTTTATGCTAATTATCCTTAATTTAGGCGAAGCTGAAGTGCTTCACTGAGTTAAACCCCAAGACTTGAAGGCACTCACTGAGTTTGAGATCACACAAGATGAACATCTTACTCCTTTGTGAAACGCCACTAGATTAATGAGCAAAAAACAGCGACAGAAATGTCTGTACAGAAAAATGGAAGTTTCCTGTCTAATACTGTTACTGAAAGCAGAATATACCCATACTTCTGCTTGTGAAAAATAAACTCCATCGAAACAATTTGCACCTCCCCTGGCTCTGTTGCTACATGGCCTACAAACCCTCCTTCTGCACCTCCTTCTCTTCCCCTTCATTTTGCCCTGTAATGTGATGAAAGCAGCACTTATTCAGTTGATATTTCTTTGACACCATATGTGCAAATTGAACCAAAAAAGGTTTTGGCTAAAAACAGACACATTTACTTCATTTTTCTTTCACAGTCATCAGAAGCATAGACTTAGATTTCTTAGGAAAAAAAATAATCAAAAAACTATATCTCTCCCCTTCCCAGGATGATTCTTGGAGATAAATCTTTTTTTAAAAAATAATAATCTTTAGCTTACACTAAGCTCTTTCTTGGTAGTGCTACATATAATGGCATTCTAAAGCAAATGTTTCCTTGCTTCACAGTGCCTTTTAAAAAATGGTAATTTGATGCAGAGAGACAAAACTGGGCTGGGTGGGGAAAGAGACTCCTGGCTCAAGTTTTATGCAGTTAGAAAAATTTCAACTTTGCCAAGCAAAAGAGCTAGAGGAGAGGATTCATGCCAAATGTAGAGGACTATCCTCCAGAACCATGAGCACAGCTCTGGTGACTGCAGAGCAAGCCTGCATTGCCCTAGGAAAATGCATTAAATGCAAAGGAATTTTTTTCCTGAAAAGCAGCAAAGTTTCTTCCTCTCCCCCTCACCTTCTTTTTTTTTTAGAGGACCATAGTTTTAAATGTCATGAAATACTGGGCAATAGCAGCTTTCTTTAGTCATCAGCTATACAAATGAAAAGCTACTATGGCTGTATTAGTTTGCAATCCCGTGTAGAAATATCACAAGAGCCATGTTATCAATTGTTGCACAATGAACATAATTCTTCAAATCCACATAATTAATAATGTGCCTGGCTGAGTACAAATAGACTTTTTTATTTAAAAAAATGCTTTCAGCATAAGTTTTGCCAAGTAAATGTCATTAAGTTTATGATTGTTGACCTAACTAAGGCTAAGACATTTCATGTCCCTTAGGAGACCCCAGTACTGAGCCGTTCAGTGTTTATGTTGCAGTTTACCTGCATACATCCCTAGACTCAATACAGTCCAAAGAGCTACTAGTATTTCTTTATGACCTGGGGCACAAACTGCAGGTATTGTCTCTGCTCACAGATTTTAAGCAAAAGCATGGAGTGATTTCCCGGTGACAGCATAGTGCTGTTCACTGGGTAGGAGCATTAATCCCATTCAGATTAAGAGGGGTTCTACAGAGAATGCTGCACTGGACTTAATTTATATACAGGTACCAACTAAAACCCAAGAATTTCCTAACAATTATATAATTATTTTCCATTCCAGGTGTGCTATACTTATGCATTATGTAAGTCTATGGTAGAGTAATTCAGACAAATGTTCGGTTTTGAAGGACTTCTTTTTGCAACGCATCAGAGTTATCCACTGCAAACAAAAAGGTGGCTACCCATTCTGCTTTTCTGACATGCAGGAACCAAATAGTTCACTAGGAATCAGCTCAGAACAGTAGTTATTATGGTTATTATTCTGACAACAGTTACGTATTTGTGCTTAAATAAGTGACATTTAGGCAGGACAAGAACCAACACCACGGTACAAGGACGTAACCTCACATCACCAAAGTCAATGAGAACTGTTTCCATAGTTTTTTCTTAAGCAGTCTGTGAACGTATGAAAGATGGGAACCTGAATCCAATGTTTGAATGAGGAGCTGAACTGTTTTGCTTAACAGAGTGGGAGGAGTGTAGAGGAACATTTTGTCCCTTCAGAGAAAAGGCTTCACTTAGTTAAGAGATCTTACTGAGTTTATAGGCATCTTGTATCATCATGCAAAAATAGCCTTATTGCTGAAGTCTTTGTCCACACCTTAGTTAGTCCAATATGGTCCTCCTTAGATAACCCACTTCTCAGAAACTTCTCTCCCAACTCCTAATTCTCACTTTCACCCACAGACATCCTGCAAATCTAAATCTGGGCAAGAAATGGAAACTGTATCTTGAAGGAAACTACTTATTTCCAAAAATATTGTTGCATCATTTGGAACTGCAATTCAGAAGTGTAAAAGCTTGCACATGAGAAAAAATATTTTCTTTAAAATAATTATCTTAGAAAAGAGGAAATTAAATCCTCCAGAACAATCCTCCAAGATCCTCTACCTCCCAGTTCTCCAAGTGACCTCAGGCCTGGGAACTCAGGGAGTTTTCCTAAGTACAGTAAACACTCTCTGGAAACCTGATTAACATGTGTGCATTCCTCCATCAAAACCCTGACAGTTTTGAAATAACAAATTATTAACAAGGATTAAACCTGCAGGAAAGGAAGACCTCAATTTCTGTCCAGGACCATATTTAATTCATCTGTCCATTTATAGCACTCTCATTCTCTACTGCATCCTCCTCCTGCTGGCTTAGGAAAACGGGACATTGACAGTTGTGTCAGCACCAGCGGTTCAACTCTTATTTGGTTGACTGCTGAGTTAAACAGCAGTTATGTTCCCTTCACGATCACGTCGCTAGCTCACCTTGGCCTAGTTTAGCTTGGCAACATTAAGTCTGGCTGTAGCCCCAGTAAGGTAATTAATTTCACACTTGCTGTATGCTTTATACTGCAGCTCTTACAGGCTAACATTCCAAAGCTGTGTGTCATGTTATGTCTTTAGGTGTCAGTGAAAAGAGTGTGCAACACAAAAGACTGACCTGAGTGCATTCAGGCCAGTGTTTGTTAACTCTGCTGCTGAACAGTTGCATACAAAAGTAAGCACTTGCATGGTAGTGTATGTACACATGTGTCAAATGGCTGGCTAGAGAGACTCAGTAATCATACTGCCATACAATTAGCCAGCTCAACTCTGTTACATATTGCATCTTTTATCTTTGACGGCCTATAAATCCATCTGCCTCAGGACTAATTCTCACTTCCCAACCCACACTTCCCAGGAGATCAAGACATGCTACGAAATAGCTTCCCAAAGACATATTTTTCCTCCACCTCTGTGTAATTCCGTATTCCGCTCCCACAGAGGCACAAATCTAGTTGTGCACCAGGCTGATATTTTACAAGCCCAAGGGCTGGACCCTCTGTTCAGGCTGAAAGGGGGCGATCACAGCTTCCCAACAGGAATCAAACAGTAGCTGTTGCATCTGCAGTTATTCAGAAATAAACTCTTATTTGGTTGCATTGGAAAATCCTCAGTGAGGGAGATGTTTATTCATGAGCAGCAGAAAGGAATGCAGGAAAGCAATACCAATAAGATTACATCTGTTTGCACACACCACAGCTGCGGAAAATCCTTAGGACTAGAGATTTTAAGGCTAGACAGGAATATCGAGAGCAACTTGTCTGACCTCCTGCGTTATATTGATTTTTACCCAGTAAATCCTGCAATCAAGCCCAATGCTTCACAGTTAAGCTAGAATATAACATTAATAAAGATCTGTAACTTTGACGAAACATTTCTAAGGCGTGGAGAGTCTACTACATTTCTTGGTAATCCATCCCACCGATTAATTACATTGGCTGTCACATTTTTGTGCTTTACTTGTAATTACATTTTTGGTACTTTCTACAGAGGAAGAGACTGACATTGGAGTTGCATTTTTTTAACCTGGCATGGGATCACAGGAGCAATTTCACAGATGCTATATAACAAAGGGAATATCACCTCCATAGTCCTGCTAATGACTCCAGTTCTCAGTAGTCAAATGACTGTGCTCACATTTCATATGAAGATTATGAATATTTGGGGCTGGAGGCCATGTTGTAGCCTGTATACAAACTGAGAGATGCTATCACAAAACAAGCCATCATTAAAGCCTATGGCTTTATACTATGCTTCATGTACATCTCTTTGCTCATAATCAGAGGTATGCATTTCACAGATTTGGTTCAGTACATATGGTCTACATTTGTTTGTTTGTAACTTTGTGGTCTTCTGGCTGTCTGCATAAAAAACATAGTAATTGATTGGAACCACATGGCTCAAGTACTCTTGATTTTTCTGTTAAGTCATGTAGCTAAACCTTCGAACCCTCCAGAAGCAGCTTGTTACAAGTCTAGAGGTCACAGCAGATTTGCCAGTTTTTATAGATTCGGGGTTTTTTTAGGAAATCAGAGTAATCTGGAGAAAAACTTCAATCAGCTCCTACTATACTCATGCTGCTTGTGGAAATTCTGTGATATTGGTAATTTTGAAAATTGTTTGCTTTGAGCCCAAGCAAAATATAGTATTCTGAGTATCATTTTTGATTTAGAAATATCCAAAGATAGAGCTGCCTGAATGCTTTAGTTTGGGTGAAATGCTCTCCTGTACTGCATTATGAAGCTTAACATGTTTAACAGTATAACAGAAGAGACACAAGTACTGCAATACACAGCACTGCTTAAGAGCTGTGCAGCCACTCATGGGACCACAGAGCTCTGACAGCCATTTTGTGAAATTTAGAAAAGACATTTTGCCACACACACGGTCACTTTGGGAATGCCAGTACACTCAAAAAGATTAGGGGTTTCTGTGTATTTCACCTTTGTACTCACGCTCCTATGAATCTTACTGCCATTGAACCTCACAGGTAAAATCTGATGGGGAAAGAGAGTGCTCTTTAGGAGGCTGCCCCTTATGCCATGGTTGTGAATTTGGATTAAGTGTGCAAAAATACATCCTTGGAGTATGTAAGAGGTCAAACTGCCTGGAAGGCCATGGGAAAAACTCCCTCATTTTTCACTGTTTAAGATGAGCTTCACTTGCATCATCTTACTATGAATAAAACCCCTCCAATTTCCTACAATCCTTGCCTTACAGAATTAGAAAATATTTTAATTTCTCCTTGAGCTGCCTGTATACTCAACAGAGTTTGTGGGCACCTGTCATTCAATTGGGTATTGTTCCCTGGCTATCTACTCTTTTGCTGATTTCATTAGCCAATTTGATTGACAAGAGAGTGTATTTTGGTTGTGTTTATTATGAAGAATTGTAATTGCTATGAAAATTCCAAAGACAAATAGGTTCAGCTTTTTCCCTAGTGTCACTGAGACATTTAAACAATAGCAGTGATTAATTTAAACTGAAAAATAAGTTGTGGTTCCTTGCAAATCCAAATGCCCTTTCCTCCCATATAAAGTCACTAATTATCTTAGTGACTTGTAAATTCCTTACTGAGCCTGGAATATTATGATCAGCTTGTTAACTGCTCAGAGAAGCTGTATGTTTCTCTAGCCATTTCCTTGTGTCAAGTTCAGCTCTCACTGACTGCAACATGCAACATACCCCGTGGCCAAAGAAGAACTTTCATTCTTCAGCAGTTGGCACATTCCACAGGTAAACAGATTTTAAAATCCTGATGTTTATAACTATTTACAGATCAGTCTTTACTATTATTCACTTCCCAAACATCAGGACCACTTATTTGCAAGTTCATGTCCCACTCACATATACTCACATAGAGAAGCCTCTAGGTGGATAAAATTTTATCCAGGGAAAAGAAAGTATCAGTTATTCCAGCATTTCCTTATGTTTTTTGATACTAGTTGTCACATTGATGACATCTGCACATTGTCCAATGCATCCATCTCAGAATTAATAATAAAAAAATCTCACCTGATTATAAATCCAAGTGAACTACAAGAAAGAAAATCCTTTAGAAATACAGTGTTCAAATGGTGATGGTGGTGGTCTTCTGTGATACAGATTTCTAAAGCTAAACACTTCATGCCGATATCTTGAAAGGAAAGAAAGTAGTTTGCATAAGGCAGATTAAAATGATTAGTCAAAGATAAGGAAATGATACAACCAGTAAGAAAAGACGTGAAATAAAAGTTGTTGTCAAATGGAGATCATATCATGTTTTTAGTTATCTTATACAAAGGAAAGACATTAACGCATACTGGAATTCCTATGGAGACTGTTACAAAATATTTTCCCCACACTGGAGGAACTACAGTAACTTGGGGCGGAAAATTCCATCACTTGTTTATCTTAGTGATATTATCCTCTCTGTGGCCAGAGTTAAACCAAAGGACAGAAGAAGTGAAACCCTCTGGAAACAAATGACGAAGAAACATAAACAGACAAAGATAAAACAGCTTAGGTGAAGAGCTTCAAAGGGTTTGTCTTCAAAGAACTTGGCTGAGGTACCAGTTTGCAAAAAGCTGTCTACCTGGATATGAAAATGGTTTTCTATTCTTAAGCACAGGATGAGACTTTATGTAACTATTACAGAGCCTCCAGCCAGAGAATAGAGTAAATTACCAACAAGAATGACAATGACAGTGGTGAATCATGCTATAAGAGATGGAAAAAGTGAGAAAAAGAAGGTCCAACAAGGAAGATTGTTTAATTCATGCAAGAGATGGAGGTAAGCAGGCTATGTAATGCACCAAATCTTTCAAGAAAAGAATAAACAGAAAGACTTTTATTATTGTAACTCCTTGATACATATGCTTTCTAACTCTAGATAAAAGAAAATACACTATACTGTTTAAAAGAAGCCTGTTTTGCAGCTATTCCCTCTAGTTGCTAATCACACTTTGCTCAGAGAGCAAGGATTTTCAGACTCAAAATGCTTCTGTAACTGTTGCAGACAGACAGCTTGGGGAATGGAGAACACCACCACTTGCCTCACCTTTAAGAAATCCAGCCTAATGTACTTGAACCTGGGGCTTCACCAAGACTGAGGAAAGAAATTCAGGACTATCCCCAAAGTGCATATTCAGGAACAGTTAAAAGGGATGGAACATTGGTGCTTTTTGTAAATGCAACGCCAAGATGGTATATGTTAAGGCAGAAGGTATGCTACATATTTCCTCTTGATATCCAGAGAGAGATCTCTCCTCCAGACATCACAAGATTAAGTCAATGAAAAATGTGAGAAAAATGTGTGAAGTGCAAGGCCACATCTAAATGCCTCAAATGTGCTTCCAAGTCCTAGTTGTCGTAATTCATGCGTGCCTGCAAGGTCACTGTTTTGTAGGTGTCTGCAACACATCTCTTGTAGGCGTCTTCTCGTCAAATCAGATGGTCAACATAAGCAAGGCAAGCTGTCAGGCATGCACTTGCCTATTTATTTTATATTTTTTTTTGGTACAAGTCTAATAAAAGTCATACCCATGCACTTTTTCTTACTTAATGTCCTTAGATGGCATCATTTGGGCGAGGTGGTGGAGTTGCTCT
>VZRW01006894.1:0-22661 GCA_013398125.1 Aegotheles bennettii | reverse complement strand
TATCTTGAGCCCCTTTACCATGTTCAGTCATGTTTTACACTGCAGGTTTGGAAGATGGCTTTTCTAGTTGCAGAGTGTGATTTTTGAAATGTGTGAAACATACTTGTGTGGTATTTCAGTGAAACATCAGTGATTGTGTGTATATTATGTTGGTGTGGTGGGGGAGAAGCTGATTTTTCTGTTGTCCTGACAGCATGCATAGAAAACAGTTTGGGCAAGTTATCTAATGCACGAAATCAACTGAATAAAATAAGAGCTCTTGTCCTTCATAGAAGTTTATGGATATTTTTTCTGGTTCATCTGATTGATCAGTCAGTTGCTGTTTTATTTACTTGTTCTAATTGGATGAAATACTTATTTTTTTATTCATGTTTTTAATGTTGCAGATCATGAGTCGGTTCAGTGGTGTTATGACAACTTCATTAACTACAGGTCCCTGATGTCTGCAGACAATGTACGCCAACAGCTGTCACGAATCATGGATAGATTTAATTTGCCTCGTAGAAGCACAGACTTTACCAGCCGAGACTATTACATCAACATAAGAAAGGCATTAGTTACTGGGTATTTCATGCAGGTATGTGTGTGTTCTTGTAGGGAACATAGGTCAGTGCTTATATGGCTCTTAACGTTACTACGGTTGTTAACAATTTATCAAAACTTTATGAATGTTACTTTAATTATGTGTGGTTAACTATATTACCACTTGGTCTTTGAAGTTGCTTGGTTATTACTCTAGCAGTACATTGTTTAGTCAAATCCTATTTGGAAGAGAAGTTGTAGGCAATCTTACTAGTGTCAAAATACCGTGTCTGGCATGACCAGTCAGGAATTGACCATTGGCCAACTTCTGAATAGCTGAGGAAGTAACTTCATAAAACCTTTCAAGTAACTGCAGAGCACGTAGTTCTTAAATTATTTGTAATCTGATACAAACAGAGGAAGTATAGTTGTATATAAATATTAATTATATGTAATCCTTATAGAAGGAGAGTATTTTCCTTTGCAGACTTTCCCATATTTATATTTCACTTCTAAACTGCATGAGTGTCAAGTACTGGAGTAGGTCTGTAATGTCAAGATGTACCCTGTTTGTAACTCATTTGCCTCTTGAACCAGGATGGTGTGGAAGCCAGTCCCCACTGCTACCACCTGGATGCTTTAAATTTCATGTTCAGTATGCCTCCGAGCTAGAATGCGGACTGCATTTTTTTGGGTGTTTGGGTTTCTTTGCATAGTCCCTTCATGATGATGTTTCCTCTTCAGCGTTCATCCCTGGAGCTGCAAGAGTCCCTTTGCTGTCTCTTGCAGACCCAGGGGTACAGAACCTGTAATGGAAGTCAGTCTTCATCCTCATTGACTCTGGACTGTAGTGATAATGGTTTTCCGAGCAGACATGCATTCTGACACACCTTGGCAATGTCTCTGCTAGAGCATACCATCTCACTTGTGGGGAACACAACCTTGTTGTGCTTGAGAGGCTGACCAGTGCCTGTGACATCTCCTGATTTTTCACTTGAGCTGTGCTCTAGTGGTATTTGAGCACAAAAGGTTACCAGCTGAAAAGGGAACCATTGGTTAGTGCTGTGCAACTTAGAATGGCAAGCAGGTTACCAGGCACACACTTGCCACATCCTGACTGGGGTGCAGATTTGGGTGCTGCATACGTTTAAACCCTGCTCCCCAAGGACATGGTGCCTTCCCCAGGGCTAGGCCACCCGGGCAGTCTGTAGCAGAAATAGGTTTACAGGAATATCAATGTCAGCAACTGCACTTCACTATAATGTAAATGGGAGATCAAGGCTGCTGGCTGCTTTTAAATATCAAAACGGTTCTGAAGACTGACTTGCTGTAACCCCTCAAACAGGCGGGCTAGTCGCTGTGTTGCTTTTGGGACGTGTTTTCTTTCTCTTCCTTGGGAACACTTTTAGTACACATTCCCACCTACACCTCTAATTCTGCAAACGTGCAAGAGAGAACAGTTCTGCTCCCCAGTCCTTGTTAGGCCCCAACTGGTTCCATGTTGTTTACCACTCCCCCTCACCCAAATGCTTAATTTAACTTTTGGGCTGAGTAAAGAGGTGGCTGTGGCAGACCTGTTTAAGGCACTCAGGTCGAAGCCAGTTTGAGTCCATCTCATTTTGAGTTTCTTTCACTCTTCAACCTCCATGATAATGTGGTACCTGTTGGACCTTGACTGTAGGCCTTCTCTCATGAATTCCATGTTTCTTTGAGTAACCTTCAGTAGAAAACAGATTTAGAACTTTTTATAAGTATTTATAAATAGTCAAAAGAGATGTTGTTTACCAGGAGGTGAAGTACTTAAAAATGAAGCCTGTATGCGCATAGTACCCTGTCTGAGCAGATACTCAGGCTCTGGCATTTGGGGGCTCTTGTACAGGAAACCTGAGTCATGAAATGCATTCATCAGTCTCTGTCCTGTTAGTACAGTGCGTGTGTGGAATGCCAGGTCTGAGCCCTTGAAAGGGTGTGCATGTGCTGCACGTAGTCTGTGCATGTGAAGTACTGAAGTCGATGGGCAACATGTGGCAGAAGTTGATTCTTCAAGCACTTAAGAGTTTAAAAATGCCGTGTGAAGTGGAAAAAAACAGCAGCAGCCATTGTTCTGGAATAGTTCTCATGGACTGTATTGTCTTATACCTTGGGAATTGCCTAGTGTCCTAAAAACAATCATCACATTTTACTGTAGAAACTTCTGTACTGATCAGGACCTGTGGTTGAGGTCAGACAGTGTGGGCCTGTATGAACTATGGAAATGGTACTAATTGTGTAATTAGTACCAAGTACTGCAAATAATGCCTGCCTCCAATTGTGTGTCAGTGACTGATAAATATGGAAGTTCTGCTGACAAATCATCTCCGTGCCCTTCATATTTAAATACAAACTTGAATTCCAGTAAATCTAGAAATCTGGAATAAGCAAAGAGAGTAGTAAAATAGTTTAAAACTGCCAACAGTTCCGTGTGTGGCAAAACTTTGGGAAAGATTGGTAATTGACATGAAATTAAGCATCTTACAAAATTTTTGTGCTATGTCCCTGGTTTCTTCTAGTTTTTATAATGCAGAACTTTTACTGACTTTTTTCAGGAGCTATTTCTGTATCACACATCAGAATATGAAAAGCACATATATGTGTATATATATATTAAAAAAAATAAAATGGGGCAGGAGTGGTGTGTGCAGAATCCCGAAGAAACAGCTCATTGAAAATAAATACATGAGAGAAATGCTGCTTTCTCAGTGCTTCAGTGATAGACACATCCTGTCTTAAGAATGGAGAAGAACTGGGAAATTGTACTACTTTGACACAATTGTAATTTGGCAACAAAACTCACGAACTAGGTGTAGGTGCTTATTTACTGACAGAAGTGGAAACATTGAGCTTGTCATTGTTAAAGTGTTAATAGACATATAGCTGAAATAATTGTGATAAAGACTAAGCAAAAAATAATCATGCTGCAGGAAGTAAGCTAAGGAAATTATTGAAATTGAATTGGAAAAGGCAAGCAAAAAGATCACCTGCTTAGCGATTGTATTTTTTTTTGAGACTGATACTACCAGTTGTTGTTTATTTGCAATCTAGTAGTGAAGGCAGAACAAGAATTGATAGTTGAAAATTCAAGTCAGAATGCAAAGGTGGAGCAAAGTCCTGTGGTGTTTTCAAATTAGGCTTGGAACCTCTTTTGGACGACGTGGCTCAGTCAAACACAGGATGTGTCAGAGTCACTGCGGAGGATGGAATTGAGTGACCTGCGCTGCACAGGAAGTTAGATGTCAGATGATTCAGCTGCTAATTAAAATCTCATTCTTGCTGCTACTCAGTCTTCGGTGCCATTTCGTGTATAGAATGATGTATATTTTGAAGTCTTTACATAATCAGGCTTCTACAATAATAGAACGGTAATAAACCTACGACATGAAGGTGGTCACCAGCGCATTTAATGGTATTCATCTTGCTCTTTGAGAATGCAGAACAGTTAAAAACTTTTTAATAGCTTCGGAAGCACTGTTGCACGTTCTGCAAGCAGAAATTGCAGAAATCCAAGCAACTGACATTGCTCCTCTGGTGCATGCTGGCTTTCTTTTTTCAGAAAGACAGACAAGAAGCAATCATTTCTCTAAACTGTCAAGACTAGCCTGCCAAAATTTGTAGCCTTAAATCTAAAAAAGGTTGGATCTTGTGATACTATTCCTGCTTTTGCCCTTTGAAGCACATTTGGATTTACAGCATTTGACATGTTTTGACCAAAGACCCCTGGTTAGGCCCTTGAGGCTCAGTGACATGACAAACAATAAATAAGCACAAGCACACAAGATTTCAGAGGCGGGGGTGTCATTCTTAATAAAATTGTGACATCCTGGAAACCTCCATTACGAGAACTTGAACTAAAAACTCTTCCTGTGGCAGCATGTGCTGTGGTGGCCACTGTTTGCTTGTGGGTTTGTCATGTTGATAAAAGCATTATAATTGTCTAAATCATCAGCAGGGCTTTCTAGGTCTGCAGAGTAACCTGCTGCAGAGATGTATGAGCTGACTCGGCTCTTTGTGATCCTTTTAGAGTCACGTCTGTGTAGCTGCTTATGTTGTGTAGTCCATAGCGTTAATCTCTCTTGCCTCTGTTTGCAGTCCTGTTCTTTGGTCAGGTAGCCTAATTCACATTTTTTTTGTGCTAATCACAGAGAATATCTAATCTAAGAAATCTAATACATGAGAAATTCCTTGATCTCGGGGTTCAGGTGTGTTCCCCAGTTTACTACCAGTACTCACTGAAAAATGAACCCATTTCATAGACATGCTTTGCATGATGCTGTGGTTCCTGTGGAAGCTCATGCTTTTTATACTCTGAAAAACTGCACAGAACCACGGGGTGGTTGGGGTTGGATGGGACCTCTGGCAGACATCTGGCCCAACCACTGCTACACTGCATTTTACAGGCACTGGAATTGGTTGTGTGCCAGGGGTTCAAAGGAGCAGTCAGTGTATATGCTGCCTCCAGCGTGTCCTTGGTTGCTCCCTTATGTCAGCCTTGGTGCTTGCCTGAGCCCATTCTGTATTCTTTTAGCACACTGCTCTCATGAGCCACTACACCTTCAGAGAAGAAGCAGAATTGGCTCTTGGTCAGCTGTGCTGGAAGAGTAGGGCCAGGAGGGAGCGGGAACATGTAGCAGCTGACAGATCATGATTGCTGTGGAGCCATGGCTTCACTGTGCGTATTCCTTTATAGAATGTTGCCGTTATGGAACTTGAAATTCTTTACCAAGCTGGGTGCTAATGAGCATACTTAATAGAAACTTCTAAGTAGGATAAATACTGTAGCTCAGCGTTGGCTCAGGATTGAAATAAATCACAATAGTAAGTAACCACTGAAAGATGACTTATCCCTGATATCCATGTTCCAAGGAAACTTTTTTTTTTAGATTAGGGTTATTCCAGTCCTTGTCCTTCCCTGGAAATGAAGACCCAGCTGTACTTTCCTGTAGCATTTCTTTCTTTGAGTATGCTTAATTAGTTATTTCAGAACATTTTTGCTTAGTTCAGAATTACACAAAGTAAACAAGGAAGACGACCCTTTACTATCATTATGAATGAAAAAGGAAATGGTATGTATTTGGGCGAGCTAGATGGTAAGACTTTTTACTATTTTAATGTCTGAGTGAGGCGCTAAAGGTAAATTGTCTTCATTTAAATTTAACAGCACCCTTTTCTAGAATGAAACTGAAGTAAATGACTTCTATAGTTTTATAGGAGGAACAGAAGCAGATAAAGCACCCAAATATTTTTGTACGCATACTCTACTTTTGATCTGAAAAATCAAACTGATTTAAACAAACAAACAAAAAAAACAAAAACAAAAAACCCAACCCACTGCAAAACCCACAAAACAAAACTTCCTTTTGGAAAAAAACAACATAATCCCACAGCAATATGCGCTGTGATTGTGCTATGTCTGTGACAGAGGAGTTTCTAGTCTGATTTGCAGCTATACTGCTATTTAATTTTGCAAATGTTGGATTGAGCTGGATGAAATTAAGCCTAAATCGTTACGGACAGTGCACTGTTAATCTCCATTTAAGAGTCTCTGTCTTCGCAGACTTGAAATAAAGTAGCAGTGTAATCTCTCAAATCTTGGGTGAAAAGATTAGCAGACTACCGAAATACTTTGTTCCACTCCTAAAGAATGTTCTGGGTATTAATGTCATAAAACACAAAAGAGAAGCACACTCAAGTAATTTATTACTGAAGAGATATTCTGACTTAAATTTGAGGTAGCTATTGCTTTAGAAGTCCTGGGATTTTAATCTGATAGATGAAATTTACCTTTGACTAGGCTAAAAAGAGAGAGGTGGGATATACCTAGGAATTAAGAAAACAAGGAAGTACAGAGTCTGTATTACAGGAAAGCTGCTAATGATGATCTGATTAAAAATGTGTCTTTTGGACATCTTTCAGCCATTGTCCATCCTGCTTAATCTTTTTACAGTATTTTTGTGTGTATATATTTAATGAAATGAGCACTGAGGTCATCTTGAATTAGCGGCATCAAAAGGTTAATTTTAGTTACCTGTTCTGTTAGATTAGCTGCTCTTACAGAGGATAATCCTTCTAAGGATAACTGTCTGCTTTACCAAATCGTAATGAGCTCGGTATCGGAGCATCTCAGCGAGGTAGGCAGTATTCCCTTTCACAGAGCAAGAAGCTTGGTCGGAGAGAGGTTAATTGATTTTTGCCAAGGTCACAGCAGAAGCGTGTTGCTGAACCTACATTTTCCACCTCTGAAGCTGATGCTGTAACAAGACTGTTCTTATTTCTGACACACCAAACTTTCCATTCTTTCTGGACTGACATTTTTTCGGGGGCCCACTGTGTGAGGGGATTTGCAGGACAATACGTGCATCAGTAAAATTACTACTGAAACACTGCACTAATAACTTCAAGGGATAACATTGCAGCCCACTGGCCTCACAGTAGCTGCTGCAGTGAATTGCTTGATGGAGGTGTCTGGAGTAGACCACAGCTGGCTTTGTGTGATGTTGCAAACCTGTCCAATAGCTACTCCCTTCCAGTACTTCTGCTTCCATTGCTGTTGTTCTAATAATGATTCTTTTGGGTGATAAGTATTTTTGTATGTTGCTTGAATTGTATACTAGAATACACACGTACTGTGGCAGTTAGCAAAAACATCTGGCATCTTGATTGTGGTCAAGTAATGTGCCAAATTTAGCTAAGGTTTGAAAGCTGGGGTGGTATATTTTGTGTAGTACACTTAACAGTCAGCTTGAAATGACTTAATTTAAAAATTGCCTGTGGTAATGAATCTCTCTCTTAGGTGGCACATTTGGAACGAACAGGGCATTACTTAACAGTGAAAGATAACCAGGTGGTGCAGTTGCATCCTTCTACTGTTCTTGATCATAAACCAGAATGGGTGCTCTATAATGAGTTTGTCCTTACAACGAAGAATTACATCCGGACATGTACAGATATCAAGCCAGAATGGTAAGCCAAAAGTCTTAAAACAGTCATGACCCACTGTGAAGTTCTTATTTCTCTTTTTTTCTTTTTTTTTTTTTTTTTTTAATTCATGCAGTTAATCATTTGGGGGATGGCAATGGCATGGACTTGAGATCTTGTAGATCACTAAAAGTTGTGTTTGTGGATATTTGTTTGTGGGAGTTGTGTGTAAAACTCGGATGCCCAGGCTCTGTGTGCAGTGTGTGGAGAGCTGCTTGGCTTAAACCAGTTCCTTTAGTATGCCTGTCGGGAAGGAGCTGCTTGGAGACACTCGGTTCTGGGATATGTCCTAGCGCCCACTTGTGTACCGACGTTAAAAGATACTGGTAGATACCTCTGTCGTTGAGGTGTAGGACCCCTCTTGGCAGCAGGTGTCTGTAATTTTTCCAGAGGATCTGAACGGGATTCGGAGCTTTCTTAAATGTTAAGGAAAGAGGTGGTAATATTGGTACAGCCTGCTTTGCTGCAATATTTATTAGTCAATAGAGGGCATATCCAGGAAATTGGAGTCCTGATGCTCTGCAGACACACAGAGGTCTGAGTTGTCCTGTCTTTAAGGTACGTGTTAGGGACACAGGAAGCTCTTCAGTAGTTGAAATTGTGCTGTTGTGCAGAGAGTTTTAAGATTGTAAGCCAGAATATGGCATATATGCATTGTCTGTAGTATTTCAATGGAAAATACGTGTTTGAGTCCTTCATTAGAAATATTTCCATCAACAAGCTCTGTGTAGCCTAAAAGGAAGGTCCTGTGGCCTTGGTTGCATTTTTAAGCTTAAAACAGCTAAGTCTGAACCGTCTTACACAAACTGTTGTTTAGGTGGACTTTGACACTGAGCAGTAGGTGTGACTGCAGGCTTCTCCGGCAGGTGCTGCAGTGCCAGCGTGGGTCTGTAACAGACATAGGGCTGGGCAGGAGCACCTCGCTGGACTCGAGCGTGTGCATTTTGCTCTGGGCTCAGTCACTGGCACAGGGTGGGACCGAGATGTAAGTGTGTGTGCGTGTGTGTGTAAGCTTTCTTTCATTTAAGGATTGTAGAATGAGCTGAAAATAATGGATGATCTTTGTTTCCCTTGGTTGTAAAATTTCTGTAAGGTGCCTCTTAAAATTTGAGTCTTAGTAACAAACTTTTCCTTTCTTGACAGGCTGGTGAAAATTGCCCCTCAATATTATGACATGAGCAATTTTCCACAGTGTGAAGCAAAGAGACAGTTGGATCGCATCATTGCCAAACTTCAGTCCAAGGAATACTCACAGTACTGAATTTATGCTTTGAACTGAAGTTACTCAGAGGACAGCTTTAAGAGATGAAAGGATGCAAAGTTCGAGTTGTGCTCTTCACTTTGGTTCAATAACGGCCTTTATTTGAAAGCTTTTTAATTTTTCTTTACAGTAAATATTCCATTCTGATTTCATAAATTAAACATTTATGCCTCCCTTTTGTGTTGACACTGTAGCTTATACTGGAAAAGCTGATCAATGTTTTGCAGTTTATTGAAAGTAGTTCTATATATAACAATGTTATAAGCATTTCTTTAGAAATGGTTGAAAATGCTTCTAAAAATGTGATTATCGACCATGGTATGCATGATCGTTGTAATTGTTGACATTCCTTTTAGAAGTTGTGAAATGTTACAACTTGTGCTTATGTAGACACAATCTTCAGCTTCAGTACAAAGGTACTGACTTCAATAAAGTCTATTTATACTAATTTTGTGCCACAGTATGTCGGTATTTCTACTGTTTTGATCAGAACATGAGAAGCCATTTAGTCTCCCATTAAACTGCTGTTTTATTGACATGGCAGTAGTTTAATATTTTAATATTAAAACTGCAGATGCTTAAGCAGCACAATTACGATGACATCAAGATAATGCATACAATGTTGATCCTTTGCAAACTAGTTTGAATTATGTAGGAAATTGTTTTAAAAATTAAATGCATGTGGAATTTTTTGGAGAGTGCTTTCTTCAAACATACTCCTAGATATTTCTTGGACAGAACTGTAGTAACACGTCCCATCGAGTGGAGTGTCTGTAATTACTCTGCTGGGCAATGTGCAGATACAGTTTTAAGATGAACACAAATAATGCTGTGACACTGTAGGTCAGATTACATTGCACCATGGTGATTTTGTGGTGATTTTTAGTGAAATACGACTTGACAGCATTTTCAGTTTGGGAAAGCTAATCCCGCGTGGAATTTATAGTAAGATTTAATCAGAAGGCTGGAGCACCTCTTCTATGAGAGAGGCTGAGAGAGTTGGGGTTGTTCAGCTGGAGAAGAGAGTAGTCCATCAAGATCTCATAGCAGCCATGTGGTACCTGAAGGGGCCTGAAGGAAAGCTGGAGAGGGACTTGTTACAAGGGCATGGAATGACAGGACAAAGGGTAACTGTTTCAAACTGAAAGAGGGCAGATTTAGATTAGATATTAGGAGGAGATTCTCTCCTGTGAGGGTGGTGAGACACTGGCCCAGGTTGTCCAGAGAGGTTGTGGCTGCCCCCTCCCTGGCAGTATTCGAGGCCAGGTTGGATGGGGCTTGGAGCAACCTGGTCTGTTGGGAGGTGTCCCTGCCCATGGCAGGGGGGCTGGAACTGGACGACCTTTAAGGTCCCTTCCAACCCAAACCATTTCATGATTCCACATATTTGGTCAGATTTCGGTTTTCATCTCCCTGGAACACGCTGAGATTTGGTCCTTCTGGTAAAGATGCTGGAGCAGCTCTTGCTGAAGCAGGTTCCCCTGGCATGGGACCTGTGTGCTTTGTGGTACTTGTCATGCTGTAGGGCTGAAGCAAACAAAGGTTATGCGTGGAGAGCTGGCAGCTAACCTCAGAGTAATCTTAGGCACTGATGTGTGGGATAGCCTATTTTAAATCATAGCAGTTGGCTGCAAAATTACTTGGAATCAAGTAATTTGAGGATTCTCATCCAATTCCAACATTTTTTTTCCTAAATTGACATTTACAAGATGGGGAACAAAAAAGTTTTTAAAACCTTTTTTTTGTTAGCAGAGAAAACAGCATTGTGAAGGAAAACGTGTCTGAAGATGAGAATTTGACTGAATTTGTGAGTCTGCCCCAAGTTTGATAAGGCAGTGAGGGAGTGGGGGATCTCCCCCACTTCAGGCACTGTGGTGCAGGTCTGGACTTTCCCACCCTATGAAGCAGTTCTCAGCAGGGAGAAGGGAGGTTGACTCTTCATAAAATGTTTAACTGGATGAAGTTTTTATTTAAAACAGAGATCCTGGATTACTTAAGCCATTTAATTTCAAACCAGTATTCCTAAGCGTACAAATGTTTACAGGTTCCAGCTCTAGAATGAGTGAAGCTCCATCCATGGGGTTTCACTGTGGTTTATCGCCCTCCTGGGGTGGGGGAGCCACTTCATGCAGTGCTGAAAAATGGCTGCTCCCAGGTAAGAACTTCTGTAGTATTCATGTGCAGCCCTTAGCTAAATGGGGTACAGCCACCTTCTGTATGACTTTCCCTGGGTATGGCAAGGTCCACGGACACAGCCAACTCTCAGCATGAAATCCCTTGAGGACCCCAGAACCAGCTGGTATAAGTGGCAGTAGCATTGGTACTTGCTAATATGGGAGCAGATGGCTGTGGCTGTGAGTGGAACTTGACATGGGAGAGACTTTGGCCTGGTTTTCTTGTTTTCTTTTTTAATTGTCATACCCACAAACTCTGCTTGGACTGTGACAGCCAACCTGGGATCTTTCACTCTCCTCTCTTTGCTACTAGGAATGCAGATACTACAGGCCAAATTAATGTCCTCTGACAGCTGGACAACCCTGCTCGTCTTCCAATTAAGTCTGTGACACCTGTGCAATCCACCTAAGGGCACTGGGGTGCACTGGTGTCACTGGCTTAATTGGAAGGCTGTCGGGTGTCCCAGCTGTCACTGGGGACAGAGCAGGCCCAGGGCCCTCTCCCCTCCTGGCAGTGGAAGCATGAGCTATGGGAAGCAGCTTGGCTCTTGGGGTCTGTCGGGGATCTCGGGGCTAGCACTCTGAGAAGGTGCTGAAGCTCAAACTGAGGAGGGCCACAAAGATGATCAGGGGGCTGGAGCACCTCTCCTGTGAGGACAGACAGAGAGTTGGGGTTGTTCAGCCTGCAGAAGACTCCAGGGAGATCTCATAGCAGTGTTCCTGTACCTGAAAGGGGCCTGCAGGAAAGCTGGAGAGGGACTTTTTGCAAGGCTGTGGAGTGATAGGACAAAGGGGAATGGGTTCAAACTGAAAGAGGGTTGGTTTAGATCAGATATTAGGAAGAAATTCTTTCCTGTGAGTGTGGTGAGACACTGGCCCAGGTTGCCCAGAGAAGCTGTGGCTGCCCCCTCCCTGGCAGTGTTCAAGGCCAGGTTCGATGGGGCTTGGAGCAGCCTGGTCTGGTGGGAGGTGTCCCTGTCCATGGCAGGGGGTTGGAGCTGGGTGATCTTTGAGGTCCCTTCCCACCCAAACCGTTCTGTGATTCTAATCACCTGGGGAATCCAGTGGATAGGATACCTGTGTGACATCTGTGTACGTGATTCCCTGGAAAACACTTCTCTTTTTTAAAAGCTGACCATGAAGGGGTGGTTACAGCTCGGGGCTGGTGTGTGTGCTCGTGCCGGGCTGTGTCCTGCCTTCGCCAGGCACCGCAGGGTGCAGAGTGGCCCCGGGGGTGGTGCGGGGGCCCTGTGCAGGCAGCGCGGAGCCACTGCTCTGATGCACAGCACTGGGTTCCAACAGCTGAGAGCGTGTGAGGGTTTGGGGCAGCAACACAGGCTCACCTGAATCACTGGATACCTTGGAGTTACTGCAAATGTAACTTCTTTTTTTTTTTTATGGTGTAATTTTAGAGCCATGTAGCAGTGGGAAGGGAGCAAGTTACCTAAGAAGTAACTGGCCCTCTCTTAAGGAGCAGTGGAAGGGACAGCATTTCTCTCCAGAGAGAGAGGCATCTTCTGGGTCCTGAAGGGAAACCACACCAGGAATCCTCCTAACTACAGTTCCCTCAGGTGTATAGCAGATGTCTGCAGGATAACTCGATTTTGAGAATAGCCCCGTTTTTCCCCAAGTTAAGTGTTGAAAGGTAAAACCTCGTTCCCACTTTTCTTACGGAAAAACTATCAAAAAGTGTTGCCCAGAGAAAGAAAAGGGGAGACCAAGGAGGAGGTGTAGGAGCGAGGCTGCTTTATCTACCAGTGCGTGAAGGTCACTGGCTCCCTCTTAGCTGAGAGCACCTGCAGCCTTTGCTCATCACCAGAGCTTTGGTTTTGGTTGCTCCTACTGCAGAGTGCAGTAAATGGGGAAAAAGTTGGAAATTGCAAAATACACAGGAGTTTGCTAATGTCAGACAGAAATTCAGCTTCCGTGCGCTTTGTTCTGTGAAATGCCACAGCTGACTGAAATAATTCTGAACTGCTTTTTAACCTCTTGCAGTCATCTGTGCTGGCAGCAGCGCTCGGGAGAGGTTAGCGTGCTTGCTGCTGGAAGGGTCTGGCCTGTCCCAGGGGGGTCAGTGACTGCCTGCCCTGTGGCTCTTCCCACTGGCCCGTGGAGCGGGGCAGCCTGAGGAACGTGTGTTCACCAGCAGCTGCCCCGGCCAGCTGTAGCTGTTTGCTGTTCCGCTGCATTCCCTGCCTTGCTAATGTTGCTCCAGAGCATTCAAACTACTAGCGAGGGTGTCAGCAGGTTTATTTGGAAGTGCTGAGGAATTGCTCCCTTAGGATTAGTTGGTTATCTGCTTTGGAACAATCTGAAAGGGAAGGCAATGCTTGTTTACCTAGTGATTTTTTTACCAAAGGGATGCTGGTGGCTTGTGAAAATACGTGGTTTGTATAAAATAAATTCTTTGTAGTGTGGGACTTTTGAATATATAGAATGGGTTAGAGGGTATGAAAACAGTACTAAATGAGAGGAGTATATTTTTTTGAAAAGAGGAGAGTCTTCCATCTTCACTGTGCTTCTGTGTAACACCTGAAAGCAGTAAAGGGCTAATACTGCTGCAAGGCAATAACTCTGTTCTAGGTTTGTTAGCTGCAGAGGTAGTTACTAATGACGGAATACATAAAGCTGTGTTTAGATAAGTACCTATTAACACTATGGAGACAAGTAGAAGTGACTAACTATACTGTGTTTAGATTTGTAGGCATTTCGCAGCATTTAGAATTTTTGTCAGAGAAAAGAATAAATGGTGACTTAATGCTTTGCTATGTCTTGATGTCATATAAACCCCCTGGCCTTTTGCTTCTGGGAGATGTGTACGTACACCCGTGCAAAAGGCAGGTGCTGAAGTTCCTTTGGGCATCACAGGACCGCACTCGCTTCTCGAACCTGTGTTCATCGCCGAGGTTGAAGGGCTGTTGGTGCAGGCTGCTTTGTGTTGCTGTGTCCTGCGTCAGTCTGGTCAGCTGTGCCTGACAGCAGTACCACAGTTCCTGATCACCTCCTCCCTTCTTGGATCGGGGCGTGTGACACAGTGTTGGTCCATGATGTGCAGTTTTCAGTCTGCGCTGCTATGTGGTGCGTGCTGGAAGCTGCCAATTATTTGCCATAAGAAACGCAGCTTAGAGCAGAAATGCTGAAATTAGCTTTCAGCATTGTCACTTCAGAAGATATCTTAAAGTCAGAGGGCAAATAGTTTTTCTTCCATCCAGTGAAGCTACAATTATTAATTTGTAATCTGATTGCTAGAATTTCCTTCATTTTCTGACAATTTAAAAAGCAATAAAAAGCCATACTACACCATGATAGTAGGAATCAGAGTTGTATTCTAAAGTACATTAATTTATTCACTTACTGTAATGTGTGAGGAACAGCCATTTATCTCGCTTTTAGAACAGCCGAAGGTTTTAATAAACATCTTTTACTGTTAGAAATATAATCTTTTACCAGTATTCTGTTGACCTTTTCAAATTATTTCATTTCAGGACTGTATGTGTGACGTGAGATTTGTGTGAAGCGGAGAGGGAAAAATGATTCTGTTTGGTCAACCTGGTTCATTTTTCTACCAATACATCTTAGGCTGGTAGCTTCCTTCCGTGGTGTGCTTCCTGGCACTGCTCGGGTACGAAGCTGGGCACCGGTCCCCAGTTGTACAAATGTCAGATATTTCTGCGCTCGAAATGAGCGACTTTAAAACCGGGATGAAACCATTACATGAGCATGTTTGCTTCTCTTTCCACTTCCCCTTTCTCAAATGACGAACTTGGGCTGCCTCCAGTGTGCAGTGATGCATTTGAGATAAGCGGTTGGCACTGAGGAGATCCCCGCTTCCAGTATCAGGGGGTTGAACGAAATTTGCTAACAGCAGTATTTTAACATTCCTGTAGCAGTGGCAATAGGCTGGTTCTGCTGGTTGGAGGTGTTCTGCTTTTGCAGTTTCAACCCGGGCATGGCAGTTTCTCAGGAACACTGAATGTATGTTGGACAGATGATAAAGTGATTTTCATTTGTGTACATCTTGGCTCTGAGTGATTCTTTAAGCTTTTTCCAACTATGGAAGCTATGCAGTAGTTATGTTGTATAGAAAAATAAAACATAGCACATATTAATGTTGATAATAAATATTTCCTGTGGCTCTAAACATTTATTATTTTGGGTTGGTCTTATTCTTTCAGCTAAAGTAGGCTCTTGCCTTCCATTTGAATTCAGTGTTTATTTTGTAAGCATATCACATTAATGTTCCCAGCCTCATTGCTTCCAGCAGCATAAAGAATAAACACTTAAGGCATCGAGCACTTACCGGGCTCCACAGAGTGGAGGGTTGCTGGTGGACCTATTTCCTCACTGCTTTGTCTGTTTAAATATTCAGCCATGTAGTGAAACCGCTTCTGCTTGTATTAGTAACCAGGTTTTTTTCCTCAAAAATATCAACCTTTTCAGCTTTATGAAGCTGCTAGCATTTGCCATCAAAATTCATGTGTGATTTTTAAAGACTTACAAACTAAACTTGACCTTTCAAACCTTGGAGTGGTATCTCTGAGGCTGTTTCATTTCGCACATTGAATAGCAAGTAACTGATAAGCCTTTTCCTGTGACGGGTAGTACTGTTCTTTCCAGAAATTTGATGCACAGTGACCCTTTCTTGAGAGGCTTACACTTTGTGCAGCAGCAGGAGGTTGAATGCAGTGTGATTCACAGACTGCTCCTGCGAGCAGCCAGCTGTCCGAGAGGGTATCGACAGATTCGTTCCAATGCGTTACTGGGTTACGCAATACAATGGAAGTAAACTTAAAGTACTGCTAATATTACATAGTTGTAAAAAATAGTTTTATTAAGAGCAGAAATCAAAGACAAGAATTGGCAAGAATTTAAAATTCCAGTCTTAATGTTCAAAATAATATATACCCTGATTGTAATTTCTTTTTCAATAAATTTATGGGCAATGAACAGCTTCTCCCCATAAGCAAACCGGTGTTAAACAAAAATCCATACAAGAATGGAAACAAGAACATTAGCATATTTATTTCACTTTGGATGTTAGATTGGGGTTGTGCTTCACGTGTTTTTGCTCTGAAGCTCCTGGTTGGACTTGCTGCTATGTAAATCCAGAAGTTCAAATGTCTGCTCTCCACATTTTTGAGCATTGTCAAATACAAAGTTCAATGGCAATGTGGTGGTAAAGCTGTGATTTTTCTGCAGCCTACATAAATCCTGTTTGGTTTTGGAGGCGAATTATGGAAGGAAAAGCGAATAGGAAAATATTCAATTATATGAAACGGTAATGGCCTACTTCATAATCTTCTTCATAATCGTATTTGTTCTTCACAAAATAATTGCCTGCAATGAGTATTATTTTTGCAAGTGAAGCTTAAGAATCCAACCGTTTGTAGTCTGCTGGCTTGATTTGAGACTAATGTTTAGATCTCTCATTAGGTACAGTGAGGTTTCAGAAATTAATTTTCTTTTTTTAGCAGTCTCTTGATCAACCTAATCTGATTATAAAAACAACTTTATCAGTGCTGGGCTGTCCAGGCTCGGAACAGAACTTCCTAAATTAGAAACACAGCAGCAAATCTTTTTTCTTACTGCTTCCAAAACTTTGCAGATTTTTACTTTTTTAATGTCAGAGACATTCTAATTGCCTTTCACTGCATTCACTTTAACCTGCTTTAAGAAAAGCAATTATTCTTTCCCTTGATTTCAGGCAGTATGTAGCAGAAAGGACACATGCTTACAAGCTGAAATGCAGTGTCTGGTACAAATGCCTGCCTAGCTCAGAGTAGGTTTTCTCCTAGTGAGGTTTGTTTGTATTAATTGGGTCAAATAGGATGATGTCACTGAAGGAATCCAAAGTTAATGATCTGTCAAATCCCTTTGAAATACCTATCAATTATTTCTGAGGGTTTGCTGCCTCTTTGTGGTATTTCTTGTGTAAAAATGGAATTCTGTATCGATCAAAGCTTTTCTTGGGATTGTGCAAAAGACAGTTAAAAGCAATTTCCCAGAGTTCTATGGCATGTGACTGGGAGTTTGCCCTCGTCCTTCCTCCACACTCCTCCCCACACAATAGTGTATAATGCCAAAGGAGAAGCCAAATATTTTTTGAATGTCTGTAATACACTTTGTCATGATGAAGCGCTACTGGCTTATCAATAAGCTTTGAAAAATGTGCTGAATGGCAGAACCTCCTACCTTTCATTATCTGAGCGATGACAAGAGATCTCCTCATACCTTTTGGCACATTCATTCTTAGATGTCACCTTTACCATGGTTGATAAAACAGCGGTGAGTCGACTCCATTTGTATCACTGGGTATTTTGCTAACGATGTGAACGTACCCAGAAGCAGGCAGAATAGCTGTGGGGTATTTCTTGGATATAAAGATACTTACGCTAGAGGCCACGACAGGACAGCCATCTTGATTACTGCTAATGTGGGTTATTCTAGGATTCCACCCCCCCCCTTGATTAGTTACTTCATATAGTTACTTCATAACTATAATCACAGAAATCACAGAAACATAATCATAGAAATGTTATTTTTGGGAAAGTAGAATCTGATAGGGCTTTAGTAATTTATTTACATTGTTAATTGGTGGTGAGACTATAAAAGTTATGAACTACCTCATAAGTTCATGCCTGCCTACGTTTGAATGGCACGTATTCACTGGTTGGTATTTATAATTTTGGGGGTATTGAACTGATGGAGATTACTCATGTTGAAAAGCTGCTGGAAGGCCTGAACTAGGAATTAAATTATCATAGTGGCTTCATTTTGTTAACAGTCTCATTGAAAATATCGTGCTTGCAGGACAATCAAACTCATCAGTGTTCTGCTCTTCCACTTCACCAGACAAAGTTTTAATCAGTGGCACACTTGATCTTGCAGAATTCAAGGAAAATAATTTCCTGCATTTTTGAGATGAGCAAAGATTCATGTAATCTAGCTTTTAAACTCCTGCCACTTTTTTCTTTTCTTTCTTTTTGAATAATCAGCTTTACTTCATTCAGTTGCCTATTTCATGTAACTTCAATTATCAAGATGACCCAGTGCTTAGATGGAATTAGCTCATGGATGAAGAGCAAGCAACTGAATCTGAACTCGGTCAAGGCAAATAATTGACTGATGCGAGATCAAAACATTTTGAGAAATGTACCGTTTCCTCTGAAGTTGCCTATTTGCAATTGGTCTTTGCATTTAGATGGCTTTAGAGAACCTTGTTACTCATTCCTGACGGTCTCACATAGCAGCATTTACAAAAAAATACTTTCTTACTGTTCTCTTCTTCTTGGAGCTGCCCTCCTGTCTTAGTGGTCAGTCATCTAGCTTCAATTATCTTTTGGCTGAAGCACACAGTGTATGCAATCTTTACCATCTAGCAAACATAAAAATGATTTATATTCCAAGTCTTGCTTTTTTTTTCCTCAAGACCTAACAGCCTGGACTCAGCTGTAGGATGAAGACCATGAGTGCCAAAGCCAGTGCCAGTTATTTAATCTTTGGTGTAACTGAACTTTCTGAAGTAAGGGTGGAACTTGTCTGTGCAGTCAGCATGCGGTAACCATAAGTACAAGAGGGTATAACAAATTTCAACTAACGAGTAATCATCTAGACTCTCGCTACCTTCTGCTTTAATTGCAAGGACCACTTCTTTGGGTGTTTCTTCTCTCACCATAGACAGCAAAGACTCCAACACAACACTGCTGCCTTTTTGATGAGAGGAAGGACAAGCAGATGTTAGTCACCTACTTTAGTGTGCTGTTTGACAGTATTCAGATATTTCAGTGATAGATACAATCATGAGAAGTATATTGCACGCAACATAACAGGACTTCAGAAAAGCTGGCTCTGATAAATTCCTATACCACCACCATTCAGTGGAGGGAAAGTATCTATTTTCTGTATTTGATTAAAGACATTCAGCTTTCTGAATGCTATTTTCTTTCAGGAGAACCTCGTATTTTTTGAATGGTGTCATGTAATTGGAAGCTTGGGAGTGTTATTCCAGGGTGCTTTAGAAAAGCTGTATTTTTATTAACCTTGATCTGTGATGCCAATATTGGGAAATCTGCACATATATAGCTCTTGTGATTGAGGCTGATGAATCCAATGTGTGGAAGCTGTTCTGGGAACTGCAGGTCTCTCAGGTAGCTTGAAACTGGGCTGTCCAGCCATGTGGAGGTGAAAAAAGCCATTTGCATTTTAGCTAGAACACAGCAAGAAGCCAATGAAAAAAAACAGAACACTGAAATGATGTTTTAAAGGTGTCTCTGGTTGCCGTGTTCTCATCCACTGGTGGTGTCAATCTCAGTTATGCCTAATCTTACTTCTTTTATATTATAGACACGAGTTATCTTGAAAGTTAAGTAGAAATCTAAACACTGAAATCTCCACTTACTTCTGCTGTAAGTAGGTTTTTGCTCCTCTGGGCCTCATTGCTTTTCCAAACATTGTCTAACAATGTTGCTTGACTTTTCCAAGGGTCTGGTACTTAAACTGTTGATCTCAAATATTAAAAGGATGTAATACCCAGCTCCAGAGATGTTAATAAAGCAAAATGAAATCATTTGATGGAAGGTGCTAAGGAAGCTTTAAAGTATTAGCCTAATAGAAAACCTATCAGTGGACTTTTAGAGCCTTTACTCTTCAATTTTTATGGACTGTCTTAATTGACTTTGAAAGGCTTTGATGCACTTATGAACAGACTAAGTAGAATTGTCCTTTTTTTTTTCTTTTCACCTGCAAGTAAGACACAGGGACAGCTTCTAATTTTATTTTAGAATAGCTGATATTAAAGGCTTTTGCCCTGTGAGAAGGGATTTTCAACTAATGAAGTTAGTGAAGTCAGGAATAAAAAATTTTCCATGTGTCTGCTAAGGCTGGAAACTTGGGGGAAAAAAAGACAATAGTGAATGAAAGAATAGCATCTATAAAACATTTTGAGTTATTTAAACAAGCTTTAAAAATAGTGGGGACCACAGCACTCAGTTTAAATGCTACACTGAATATTGGAGGGACACTAAGCTGCCTAAACAAAATGTACACGGCCATAGAGTATCACTTTGTGTTGTGGAATCTTAAATTGGAGGCTACAGCTGAGCTGAATCCCGATCCCCTTGGGACTGTTCTGATACAAATCTGCTTACATGGAACATATAAGCTGAAGATGAATGTCTTTCCTCTCTCAAATTCTCATGTGCTTCTCAAACCAAAGACCTCCAGAAGCCTTGCTTTCCAGGGAACTTCTCAAAAGATCACTCTGCATAAAGAAAAGAACGATGTGTTCATGATGCTCTGGCTTTTGCTTGCAGCAGTGGGGTACTTTTACTCTTTGAGAGGTCTCTCCCCAAACTTGGCACTTGGTAATACCAGATCTGTTACTGGCTCAAACCAGCAGACCCCGGCCTTCCTCTTGTCTGCGCACCAGCCACAGAGGAATGAGGATGTGCTGTCTCTGAGAAGACAGGACCAGCCTCAATCGGAAAGCCTCACCCTGATTCACCTTTTTCCCATACCAGACAGGGTTTGCAAGTGAAAAAACTTCAACACCACCCCCAAAAAAAACCCAAAACAAACAACCCCCCCCCCCCCAAAAAAAACACAAAACAAAAAAACAACAAAAAACAATCAGGTTCTGGTTTATTTAATAGACTTCAATCTTTAAGCTGAAAACATGGAAGCAAAGAGCAAACCAAATTAAATTCTAGGCTGAGTTTACCAAGATGCCTTTCTAGCTGCTTCACTATCCTTTCCCCTTGTGCTGTGGCACATCCCGACTGTGCAGTATTATGTTCTGTGTGTCTCTGAAGAGATGGGAGTAATTTTTCCTGTTCTGTCTGCACCAGGCCTTCCTTTCAGCACAGATGGAGTATTAATGGTTATCCTGAGGTTACTTTTGTTATTCAAACATTTCCTGGATTTTGCCGTTTCCTCCACCCTCATCAATCCACTTGTTCAAGTTGCTTGAAAGAGTTTGTTTTATTTTATCTCCACTTGACTCCTTCCTGCCCATAGTACTGAATACACTTTAGCATCTATTCTATGGAGCTGTTAGCACACTGGTGTATTAGACAATGGTTATTTGTGGATTTTATTTTGTCTGGTTTCACACTTCTAGGAACAGAAGTGACATCCAAAGTTCTTTGCTTTGTCACCAGCATCACAGTAACAATGATGTTAGCATGCTAAATCATGGGACAGACAAACAGGTTATCAGCTGCTGCAGTAATGGCTGGTTTACTGAAAACATCTACCAGTGGGCTGGAGGAGCACTACGTGATGCTATAAAGAAGTTTTCAGATCCTGTTTGCTGCCAGCAGAAGTGTGCTCTGCAGAGGCCTTGAGTAGGTTCTGACTCGTTCACAGCTATAAGAAAAGACTTCAGCTGGATCTCTGTTAGTAACTGATCACTGTGCAATTAAGCTTAACCTCCTGGCAGGGATGGTCCCCCAGGGGCTGCTCTCTGAACTTCACATGAAGAGATTTTGAGCTACAGCAAATGGTTAACAGCAGGATGAGGAAAAATGTTTGAAGAAAAAAGAAAACCCCCAAACATTTAAGAACCCATAATCTGTCCTGAGGCTTTTAAAGAATACTGCATTGGAGGGGCAGGTAGCATGTCTGTCACTGGAGGAGAGGGAGTAGGGTAAGTGCATAAACACACGAGGCATTAGGGGAAAAAAAGCAGAAAAACAGAAGGGAAAAGGAGAAGAGAAAGAAGAGTCCAAACTGTAGGATTTTCAGTTAAAATGTAGGAACTTTGGTTCAAACCATAGAATTTTAGTGCAAACTTTACCCGAACAGCTTAAATAGCTCAGAGGTCAGGGCTGTGCTGCAGCACAGCTTCAGCACTAAGACTTAATACGAAGGCGAAGCATGCAATGTCACGTTGCCCAAGATCTGAGAAGTGAGTTGCTTTAAACACTGACCCCTCAGAGGGAAAAGAAGAAAATAATTGAAGAAGGAGGGTGAAGTAGAATTTTATGCCTTAATTGTTGCTGTCTGAAAAGTGGAAATAAATTCTTAAACGACATGAGGTTTTGTGGGCCACCGATGAGCAGCCTTGACTGGCTGAAGTCTCTCAAGGAAAATACTGAAGCAACTTTAGAAACAAATCATTGTGGCCATAGTGAACACCTTGTTCCTGATGCAGTTCCCATATTCTGTTGCTGGGAACCTTCCTGTTGTATGTTTACCTGGTTCAGGGCAGGATGAAAGGCTCTTTGACCTCGTATGGAACAGAGCTGCCTGTCACTGATGTTCCTCTGGCTGCTGAATTCAGGTATTCTTGGTTAGCTCTCCTTCGGGCCAAGTCAACTCATCAAACAGCTGAGTTCCTGCTACACTCATGATGTTCCCATGCTCATGCCATATGTGGAGACTGAAGAAAATAGGATTTCCTCAACAGCTAGAATGGTCAAAGAATTCCATGGGTATTGCTAAATGATGGTTTCTTCCTTAAGGTATCAGGTGAGAGGGAGCAAGGGAGCTTCGGTGGGCTTCTGGTCAGAGTTGTGGCAGAACAGTGTCTCCAGTCTTCT
Source organism: Aegotheles bennettii (assembly GCA_013398125.1). Taxonomy (NCBI): domain Eukaryota; kingdom Metazoa; phylum Chordata; class Aves; order Caprimulgiformes; family Aegothelidae; genus Aegotheles; species Aegotheles bennettii. Next base: position 153 of record VZRW01006894.1, on the reverse strand, counting down.
CCATGCATGGCTGTGGGCTGTTAACGAGTGTACTGGCTGCTGCTTAAGAAGCCACTGGCCTCCCAGTTATGATTTGGAAGAAAAATTTGTTATTTTTTAAATGAAAAACATAAATTGTTATATGGAATAGAACAACGATTCTGAAAAAATACC
>VZRW01006881.1:0-31304 GCA_013398125.1 Aegotheles bennettii | reverse complement strand
TCTTGAGCCGCTTTACCATCTAGATAATCTAGATTAATATTCACTGTGAGGTTCTGTATGTCATATCAAGGACAAAAACTCTTCTGGTGATTTGGATTTCCTTTTTCTGCTTGAAAGGCTGCTGAACCTTGGTAGTGAAGCTCCGTGTGCCTGACCCAGGTTCAGTACAGACAGGGCCAGCTCTCCTTTGAACTCAAATAAACCTACCTCCAGCCATGCTTCAGATACAGAATACAGAAAACCTGCTCAGTAATGGAAAGTTGCATCTTGCTAAATAGTCATTGGTGGCATTTGAGGAACCTGTTCCTGTATCTGATGGGGAAACCACCTGCATTTTTCACTTGCCATGTAGCAGCCGTTCTTATTTGCCACTGTCGCAGTTAAACTCATAGAAATGCCTATGATATTAGGACATGCACTAGTTTGAGTAAAGGCTGGGATGACCTATTAGTAAATTATCCCAAGACCTCCATGTATGGCAACACACAAATTAAAAGCCGGTTTATCAGCTTTGCAATGTTGTGCTTGCTTCCCTAGTATCTCTCTGAGAGCTGGAAGTAATTAGGAAACCGCACTAGCTCTAATTCATTCCTTCATGCTGGTGGATATCTCTGGGAGGATAAAATTAGATCAGCAGGAGAAACTCCTTGCATTCCTTGCTGAGCCATAGAGAAAAGCTGAGGGATGGAAGCCTCAACAAATGTGGATATTGGCTGCAATGTATTTGAAATTCATATTTAAAGCCATTGCACATTCTTTACTGTTCTTTTTATAAATCTCTTGGCAGGAAGCCTAAGCAAACAGCCCAGCTGGAGTTACTGATTGTAGCTCCCAGAAGCCATATTTGCTGAGACCCAGTGCCGGCTGCTTGCCTTGAATTGCTCAGTTGGAACAGCTCATCCCCCCCACCTCGCTCCTTGCTCACTCCTTACTTGCGTTCCAGCAGCCGCCACCAGCAGCACTCCCATAAAACGTGAATCCTGGAGAAGCTGGACACTCAAACATGAGTCAGGCCTTCGGTGTGGTCTGTGGTGGGATTGTCTGACACAACTGAGGGGACAACCTCTGAAAAGTTGAAGGACAGAGCCCATTTGGTATTTGTGCAATTCGGTGCTCTTCTGCAAAGGCTTCACTATGGGTGATTTTCTGCTGTAGTGAGGAAAATGCTATATGGTATGCTGAGACTCCAAAAAACCTTGGCTTGTTTAGCTATACCTCGCTCTGTGCCAGTTAGAGCTTAATCTGTATGTATGCCTGATCTGGTTCAGCTCCAGTCCAAATACAACACATCCTCGGCACCCAAGTGGTTACAATTTTTTGTCTGCGTTAGGTTCACACATTCATGCCTTGTTTTCCTTTGGGCTTTTCCCATGTCCCGAGCTAAAAGCAGACCCCTGTGCTTGCTAAGTTTTTAAATGCTTCAGTGTAGCACTAGACCATATTTTTTCTGTCTCTACGGCAATTCAGTTCCCAGCTCTGCTTACCCACAGATGCTAGCAGCACAACTGAAAGCTTTCTCAGGTAGTGTGATGAACAGATTGTTCTTTTATTAGCATTTGGAAGCCTTTTACGCTTTTTAAGAAAGTGGGCTTGTGGTAGGAGCAGCAGGCACAGAATTGTTCTTCTGGCTCTTGGCAAAAGCGAGGTGAGAGGCACGGGAAAGTTTAGGCAGGAGGGGTCTTTTTCTGTCACTAACACAAACCCAAGTCCTCTGAGTACAAAGAAAAGATGCACTTTAATGTTTCTAAACTGCAGCTATGCAAAGTAATATGCACTTTTAATTCCAAACGGTGGCCAGAGTCATAACTTTCAAAAAGGACACATGTCTTATCTTCTTAAACTGGCCTTGCAAATTCCTTCTCTGTCTTAAGGACTTCTCGGATGATTCTACTTGTCACCTGTCTGTAACAGCTGCAAGTGCCTGTTTTGGATATTTCAGAGGTGCAGCAGTTGTTTGTTCTTTCTGAGGACAGCTGTCTGACAGATCAAAACAGAAAGGAAATGATCAAAAGTGGAGACACTTAAATTAAGGTCATTATAAAGCAACATTCTTCCCTCTAATTTTTCGGTTCGTGGGTTAACTCCTGGCTCTTGCTGTGTATCTGACATCCTATTGATTAGGCTGTAGCATCTCAGCTGCAGCAAGTGCAACTTCCTCATTTTTTTTGTGCTCAAGTACAGAGTTTCCCAGTTATCTTGACTTCTTGTCAGCAGTCTGTAAGCATTTGCTGCTTGGAGAGAATATGTATCGAGATCAGCTGTCCTTATGGTATGTACCATAATTAGATTTTAATTCTTTTTGTGAAACAACGAATGTGGCCTCATGAATTAACTCGTGTAGCATACAGAGCTGCTTCTCCCCACTCAATGTGCCTCCATTACTAATCTCTTTCAACCAGGAGCCTGCGATTTCCATTACTGGGTGACTCCGGATTCCTGGTTGAAAGCAAACATTGTTGCTTTACCAGAGGAGGGTTCATTCCTTTCTGCAGCAGCTTATTTCCTGCCTTCCTAGGTGAGTTCTGGTGTAACACGTATCTGATCTTCTCACTTTTGAAAGGATTGAAGGTTCCACCTCAAGAACAACTTCTATGGCTAGTGGAAAGTAATATTCTGTCGTGTTAAGAATTTCACTAACTTAATGAGCTAAATAGATTTCCAGCTTCAGTTCTGGATGGAGTTCTCTTTCCACTAGAGTTGTGGTTTGGAAATGTCTACTGATATAAAGTTTGTGGTCTTCAGCAGTCCAGAGCTGCATCCGATCTTGTCATTTCCCTATGATGTGAGATGTGTGTCTCAGTTTATTGGTCAGGGTGAGCTACAACCCAGAGAACAGAATTGCTCTCTGTTACTCCCACACACACACTCCCGGGGGAAAATAAAAGGGGAATAAGGAAGAAAGACTTAAAGGTTGGAAATTAAAACTAGAACGTGTCTAGTAGAACAGGGAAGGGATAGGAACACATGGGGGAAGGAACAAATGTATACAAAACCCGATCTTGATGATCACTGATACAAGTGTCCAGAAGTCCCTTGTGGCAGAGCTGATGTGGGAAAAGGGTCTAAAACTCTTCCCAGAACCCGATAGATTTGGATCCTGCAGAGCACGTGGTGAGATGATGACAAAGAGCGCAGCAAGGAAGAAGGGAGCAGGAAAGGGGGACTTCCTCTCCTCCTGGCTTTTATTGAGTATGGGAGGAAATACAGACCCCTCTCTGTTCTACCCTCCCTAAGCACCCTCCCTCTAGGTCCTCTTATTGATACCATAAAATTAGCCTGTGCCCCTCAAACCATAACAATATGTGTTACAAATGATATGAGAGAGATGTGGTAGATATAACAGAGAGATGTCATTTTAGGGCCTTAAACTACTTTTATTTTTTTCTAAGAAGTGGTTGCAAGACCTGATAGACTTGAACACCCTGTACTAGATCTGTGCGTGATACGCAAGTGGGAATGGGTGGGACTGTAAATAGCCAAGAAGAGGAGAGGGAAATTTTCATGTTTCTGGACTGAGTGATTAAGTGCTGGTTAAGAGTTAACAAAGAATTCTCAAAAGTGATGTTTAAAATAGGGTTCTAGAAATCTAATGTATGATATTTCATAAGGTACTCCTGAACAGGAGCCAGAAATCAGTGCTATTTCATATCATTACTGCTGTGTGGTCGGGGACCTCCATTTTTTATATAGTGGTGCAAAAGGGTGAAAGTTTGTGATGGGAAGTTAGAGTCTGTTTTTGAAAGGTATCTAGTCGTTGTGCTTTTCAAAAGTTTATCTTTTAAAACTTGCAGTACAGGAAGAAGATGAGGGCAGAGGGAATGTAAGATAGATGTATTTTTGTACACAGCTTGCCTTCCTTCTTTATGAAAACCTTTCATGCGTTTAGAGGTGTTTTATACTTGGCTTTTCAGGTTGATTAGCTTTATTACAGCCTGCTCTTCTGAAATGTAAAGCTCCAAGTTGCTTCTTTCAAGTGAAGATGTACCATGTCAAAATTTATTTTGAATTCTAAATTTATTTTTTTAAAGGCAAATTATCAGTATTTTTCCCCTCCATCTATAGACACAGAGAAACAAAACCAGCAGCTATCTCCACAGAGGAAAATGGAAAAAGAAGTGATTTAAAGAATTGCTAAGTACTATAATTTGGTTGCAGGCATTGAAATTTTTTTATGATGGGGCTCTAGCTTTAGAGAATGGATCAGGTTTTTCTTATTCTTTTATATTTGACATCTGTAACTTCAAAATTGTTCCTAAAATAGGAATAATTGATTCATTCCTGAGACCAGAAATTAGAATTAGCTAGGAAGGGCGAAAATTGAGAAATAAGTTGGTTGTGCACCTTTAACAGGAATCACTTAAGCAATTATTTTTGTTGTTTAGCTTCACCACTAGGCCTTTTCTCTTTTGAAGTTAGGAGGATTATAATATCTGTATTCTGCAGTGGGTTCTTCTGCTCAGTTTGTGTGAGATATTACTTAAGCCCTCTTTGTCTCGGGTTTCTCTGAAACATTAAAATTGCCTTCTAAACACTGAAAAAAGCTTTATCAGCCACAAAAGACTTGGGGTGATGCAAAAAAAAAATTCCATCAAGACAAAAATGCAGGGGGGTGGACCTTAGTTCCTTTGCAGCTGTACAAGAACTTCTAGAACTCAAGAGATACAAATGTATGTACAAACCCACACGAACAGTACAGACTTGGTTGCAAAAGAGCTTAAAAACTGCTGGAAAATAAAGCTGCTCTTAGACCTCCTCCATCTGGGAAGTTGGAAGTTAGTAGTTGTACTCCAAGCAGGGATGAGATCCTACAAGGCAGTGATGGCCTTAGTCCAAAAGTGAGTGGGACTAGTTAAACTCAGCTGGAGCAGAGCTGCAACCCAAGGTCATGAAATCAGTGAGTGAGGGATGCCATACAGACAGACAGGGATGCCATACAGACAGTGTGCAAAATGTGAGCTGGGCTACCCCTTTCCCCGTTGCCAGAGGAAGATGTTTATGTTTCTCATGTGAATAACTCAGGGTGGGACACACCCACATTCCTTGTGCAACGGACAGCTAGGAATGAAGCAACAGTAGGTGGATTGTGTGAAGAAGGAAGGTTGGGATGTTTGCCGGGAAGCCAGTATCAGCAGGACAGGCAAAAGCTGGTTTTGCACTGGGTGTGGAGTGTGGGTACCAGTGGGGGGCAAGTCGGGGACTGGGAGGAATCTCAGACCTGAGGGTGTGGTGTCTCTCCATCTGCCTGGCTCTCCCTGGGCCCAAAGCAGGCTGCAGCTGCTGCTGCGAGAGGCAGACAGCCAGACTGTGGCAACAGCCAGAGCCCCGTGCTCAGCCTTGGGGACAGGAGGCTTTGTGTTGCGGGTGCTGGGCCCCTCATAGCTGCTGGGACAGGCAGCATAGGCAAGGGGAAGCAGTCGGTTTCCCTCCATGCACCTCTTGTGCGCTGCTGAAACAGTCCTGAGCCAGTCTTTGCATATAGTTGAGTTTGTCATGTTGGTACCTTAGGTGCAGTAGCTGAGTGGTTGTGTGTAGATTCGTCGTCTCATGCTCCTGGTCACCTCTTCCCTGTGCTGTGCTCCCTCTGCACTGATCACCTGCAGTGGTTTGAACCATTGCTGCAAAGGGGAATTGTCTTTCATTTAAGAAGATGGAAACTCATCACTTAAATCTCATTTATCATTCGTTCTATCCTCAAAACTGAAGATATTCAGTTATTAAATACGGGGAGAACATGAACATCCTTCTTAACACCTTAAAATCCAGTCAAGAAGGCATTTTGAAGGCTGATGTTTGAACTACATCTAGCAAGGGGAAAGAGCTGTCACTCAGCGCAGATCTGTATAAATACTACTCTTCGGAAGACAACTGACAATTGTAATGGGGCTAATTCTTCTAGCAGCATTGGCATAACACCATCAGGGCTGTCTGGCACAGCACAGGATATTTCTTCCCTGGAAGAGAACTAATCCTAAGCAAAATGGGTTTAGTGTGAGTTATATTCCTTAAAGTGCTATTACAGCAAGTAAAACAAGTGGCATCATTTTTCAGTGTTTTTAAAATAAGCTACCCTGAAATCAGTATGGATTTATTCCTTGTCTCTTCCCACAGTATCCAGAAGGATCTTTCCTCTTTCAGACAAGAATGTATCTTCATTTAATGCATATTATGTATGGCACCTGCTGTAGAACAGCATGTACGTTTGATTGACTGTCTTGAACCAATCGGTCCCTGCCCCCAAGCAATTCCAGCTGACTCAGCGGTGCCCCTTAGGGATCTAGATCAAACTGTGATGCTAGATTTAACACATTCTATTTTTCACTAAATGATGGTTTAACTTCCCCTTTCATATGAAAGTGTGATTTCTATTCATATTCTTTTTTCATTCATAGTCTGAGTAATGCCTGAATTTTTTGTTCATGGGCATGAACTCTTGCCTCGTTTAGCTGTATAAGATGTCCAAAGGCTGCCTGTAGTGGCTCAGATTTTTCAGATTTGTAGTTTAAAAATCAGAAGTCAAATTTGGTTGTAGTAGGAGTTAGTTTAGCTGGAGCTGCATGAACAGATGATGACCTTACTAGTATTTTTCCATAGCAGAAGCAGATACTTTCCAAAGCACTTCAGTTCAGTGGGGGCAGAGTGTAAGTTCTGTTTATTTTCAGTGGCATCTCTGTGGTTCTGAAGAGTCTCATCCAGACTTCATAGGCTGTAACTGGCTAATTAAAAAGCAGGATTTAGGTCAGCTACTTTCGGTTTCAGAGTGGGATAAATGCTTATTTTGGAACAACTGAAGGAGGAATGGCTTTTAGGACAGCAGTTTGTTTGGGTAGAGACTTTGGGGCAACTTTGATTCAGAACTGTAAGCTTCACCAAGAAATGGCTCTGAAGCAAAACAAAATGTTTTGAGCATCAAAGTGTCACTGGATCCTGGGTTCTCCTGAAGGCTGTAGCTACTATTTCAAAGAGCTTTATTCCAAGGAAACAGTTCAGCCAGCCCAACAGCAGTACATCTGGCTTCATTAGGGAAACTTACTGTCTGAACTTAAATAAGAACAAGTAGGACAGAGCAGGGAGTCCTTTCTTAATGCTTACTACTATTGCAGTAGTCTGATAGGCAGTTACTTGCTGGCAGAAATGTTAAAACTATTTCTCATTATCTGGCTGACTCTTGCACTGCTCACTGTGGCACTGTTATCAAATACCAGAGTGTATCAGAAGTGAGTCTGGATTCACTTGAGGTGGTTATCAAATCCAAATCTTGGGCTCATGGGAGAGTTGCTCCCTGCAGGAAGAGATGCAGATGCTATCACTCGCCCACAAACACTTCATTAGTATTACACCGTGTACTACAGGCAGGGGGATGGGCTGTGTTTCGCTAAAAACAGATGATTATTTTGAAAAAGGGGGAGGGAATTTGTGGCAGCCTTTATAGCAGGCACATAGCTGAATTTTATACTCCCTCACATTGTCATGGTATTTCACTGAATCTTTGTAAGTGTAGATAAGCAGGTAATGAACAACAGCTGCTGAGAGCTGTGGGCTCAAGCTTTGGGAAGTGTGACATCAGAATTCAGAATGAGCTTTGCTATATAACAAGTGCTTAATTATAATTTTTAAGCTTCTGGAGTCTATACCTTTTATGTCCAGATTTTTTTTTCTCTTTCAGCCAGTAGCTAATCAAACCCAGTTTTGTGCTGGCTTTAGTGTCTCGGTGCCTATCTTCTGTACTAAGTAAGACTAAGAGTGCAGGCAGCGCGTGTTTGAAGTAGGCTGAAGTGCACTTACCTGGAGTGCAGAGCGGGGCAAGGACGTGCTCACTTACTGCCTCTGTTCATTACCATTGTCTCAGATTGCTGAGCGCTGTGAGGCAGATGTAAAAATAGAAAGGTTCTATGGGCTGTTTAGTTTTTTATTCAGCTCTCACTGGTGACGGAGCCTGCATGAGCTGCTGTAACAGAAGATCACAACACAGAGTCCTGATGTGCCTCCTTTCATCGACGCTGGGCCCCTTCAAGTAGATCTGCTCCAGAGAGGAGACAAATGCTTTGAGCCTTCTACTCACATCTGAAATCGGTTTGGCAAGCATCATATAGCAAATCCCCTTCCTACTGCCTTTATCTGCGTTGTGACGGAGCAGTCCCTGGGGAAGTATTCAGTTCTATCAGTATATGGCAGTGCTCCCTAGCACCACAGCAGATGTCTGCATGTGCATTAACAATGAGAGAGGATGAGCTCCAGCTTTGCAATCTAAGGCCACACAGGGGACAGAAGTAAGGCACAAACAAATGGCCAGAGATCAAGACTTGTGTGAGAGGGAGCCTTGTGGTACCAGTAAACAGCTGTTGGTGAAGAGGTGAGCTGATTCTGCCTGAATAAGCAACCTTTTTTCAATATACTGCACCTGAAACAAGTTTGGGGGTGGTCTTCTCTGAGAAGAGTCTATTTTAGACAAAGAGAATGATTCTGTATTTTCTTCCTATCTATCCAAAACAGAGGGGCCTGAACCACACAATATTTTGCAAATGAAAAGACAGATTTTGATTAACAAAAGCATTTACAAATAAATGTAGAATTAGCACTCACTGCTACTCTGGCACCAGTCAGCTGTCTTAAAGAATTCAAGTGCAGTCAAGTCTTGGAGGGAGACCCAAGAGCTGCTGTGCCTTTCTCTCCTGGCACCCAGGTACAGAAGCACAGAAGGTGGAGGAAGGGTAGCAAGAGGTCTCATCTCTGCTCAGAAAACTGATCCAAGCTGGTCCACAACCAGTCTGCCCCAGTGATTTTTTTTTTTTTTTNTGTCATGGTGTATCAGGTGGCTTTGAGCACTAAGATTCAAATGTGCCCAGCAGGAGCATTGACTTGCCTGCTGTAAAACAAGCTACTTGGTATTCCTAAGCCTAAAGCCCTGTGGGATAGAGCAGGGCTCTGCTGGAGTGACTGTTATTTAACAGCTTCCATTTGAATTAATATTGTGAAATAATACTAATCGATGCAAGTGTTATTGGTGGATTACATTTCCCTGTGCTTGCAGGGGTAGGGAAGTATATCAAGTGGCTGGAGAACAAAACCATACTGAAATCAGTCATCTGGATACAGTTTAAGAGTGTTTGAAGCTCAACTGCACATGCTAGGGACTGCTGCTGGCAAAACCATACAGCCCTTCAAATTCAATTTTCTTTGAGCAGTTTGCCTTCAATCCGACCTTTGTAAAAGATGCAGTACAAAATTGATAGGTTCTGAACTGGTGCTTTCCTTTGCTGTCACCAAGCAAAATCTCAATTATTAAAAAAACCACACACAGCTATTATTCAAAATTTTAATGCAACTTTCTTTTAATTTTGTATTAATCAAATTTTTATTCTTTAATACAAGGTATTTACAATACCCTGCAGAAGCAGTGCAAAGCCACAGTGTCTTGAGCCTATCCAGGGCTATGATTCAAGTTAAGAGTACAAATTCAGTGCAGGGTAGTGCTTGGGCTATAATTACTTCTACCCAGCCTCTCCTTCTGGTCCCAGCTAGAGGTGCCTGTGTGTTTCAGCTGTTCCTCACATGCTGCTGGCACAGGGGAGCTGAGGTTCCTCACAGCCAGGGAGCCTGTTGAACAGCCCAGGATGGAAGAGGAAAAGGCAGCCACCAGGAGCCAGCTGGCTAGTTCAAAGGTACTGTAGATCATCGATGCTGACTGATGCATTCATGCAAGTCAGATCTTGCTAGGCTGTTTCCCATTCTTTATGTGAGGAACCTCACACCTACACCAACTCAAGTTTTACCGCTGCTGTGAAAAATAGCTTTTCCTAACAATTAAACTGTTATTAGTTATGTTATTAATCATAAAGCTTATTTTTCAATTTCAAAGCAAGAGTCAGTAATACTACAGAACAGATTTTAGAGGTCTGTGCTTCTAAGAGAAAATAACCATGTAATCTTCATGTTGCCTTCTTTGCCTAGCTGAACAAAAAAAAAGACCCCAAACTCAGCAGGTCCCCATGGCAGTGTCTCGCTGAGTTATAACGCTTTTTTCTTGCTGTCCTCTCTCATATCTGGTCAAGAATAAGATTAATTACATGGATTGCAGTAGGGCGAGTAAGGCCTGTATGTGTGCTAAGCTATAAGCAATTACCCTGCTGTTTGTTAGGAGAACTATTTTCCTTTCTTTTTCCAAAGTTGCTCTTTCTCTACTTTCCCAACAAATTGCAGAATATCTTCAGCAAGAAGTTCAGGTTCCTCCAAAGCTGCGAAGTGGCCACCTCGAGGCATGAAATGGAAGGAAACTATGTTGGTGTACTTCTTCTGGGCCCAAGCCCGGGGTGTGTGCATGATTTCATTAGGGAAGGAGGCAATGCCAGTAGGTACTTGTACTGTGAGCCTGAGAGACAAGAGAGAGAGAATCATTTTAATCCTTCAAAACTTAACTCAGCAAGGAATGGAAAGTCCCATGGAACTGTTGTTCTTCAACAGTTGGGCACCCTGGTGTTAGGCAATTAAAATTTGACTTTCAGATCCTAAATTTTAGACTAGACAACACTCCCATTCCTGGAAAATAATAAAATAAAGTTTCTGCGTATGTTGCTATTAGGGCAGCTTTGCAAGGGATCCAGGGCAAGAGAGTTAAAAGCATGGAAACTGAGAAGAGAGCCCTAAAGATGGTGGATATCAAGTTTCCTCCTGCTGCATTCAGGGCTCAAGAGTCATGTACTGAAAGAAAAGCACACAATTTGACAAGGGCTGGAGAGAGATTTACGGTGAAGACTACAACTAGAACATGTGGAGCCTGGCAGGAGAACCAGAGGGTAGGGAGGGGAAGAATTATCTTGAACTGCTGTGAAGTGGGAGGAAAGGGGAGGAGTAATAGAGAGTAAATCTAGAGTAGTTCAGAGAAAACATCTCAGAATGTGAGACTTTACCCTGTAAAGTAGCTCTTGTCTTTAACTGGCACAAATGCACTCTAGAGACTGCTTTGCATATTAGCAAGTCTAGGAAAGCAACTGGATTTGAGGGGAAGACTACCTTACAAAGTGGAACAATCCGTGCTTGTTATAAATGGAGCAAATTTTTTTAATTTAAATATCCCACACGCATAAGCTGCATTGTTAGAAGTGAGAGACTTTAAAATTCAGATACAAAACTTGTTGGGCACATTACTTGTGGAAGTCTGAAAACAGGGTGCCTAATCTTACGTAGGTTTTTGAGACTCCTTCCTCTAGGCACCTAGAAGCTCATATAGCTCAGCTCATGTAGGCAGAACTGGAGCAGGATACTGCCCATAGTGCAGCCACAACAGCTTCGAGAACTGAGTCAGCTTCCTGGGAGCATCATTTCACAGCTAAATAAATACCACAGCAGTGAGCTGTGGTTCCGAACACCTCAGGGCAGGTCTAAGCCTTCATTAATACTCAAGCTGACACAAGTATATGCAACCAAGCTGCTGTCTTAAGTGTCTGCACAGCAGGAACATCAGTCTTAATGACTTTCAAATCACTCAGTTTGTCAGTAGACTGAAATTGCTTCAAAGGTAGGACTTAAATCTTTTGCAGAAATAGGCAGGCTGTGTCCAGAAAAGTACCAGAACTATGAAACAAACCAACTATAAACAAAACTGACAGTGTGACTCAGTCACAGGCTTATTTAATAACTAAAGTAAAATCTGGAAGTACTTGCGCATGCTTTTCCCTAGTTGGTTACACCATGCATGGAAGGTCCTCCAGCAGTGCCTCCAGTCACATCTCCTTACTGATGGTTCAGGATTCTTACCTAATTACCATGTTTTACAAGCACAATACAGTACATCAACTACCAGAGCTGTCCTGTGGAGGAACACTGTGATACAGCATTGCTTTTCCTCAACATTCAAAAACTTGCAGCAGCTGTAAGACATAAGCAACACATCTGCAACCATAAAATTAAGTTCAGGGCAAAATATGTAAAAGGGAAAAAAACCCACTTACTTTTCATGTTCCTGTGTGCCTATCCCTTTCTGCAAATTTTCTTTGTAGAAACGCATTGAGGAGACTATACAGCCTGACACCCAGTAGATCATGATATTGGTGAGCAGATCATCCAGGTTAAACTTCCTGAATGGGTAAGCCCAGAGATTGTTTAGTTAGAACTGAACGACATTCTGCATTACTTTAGCAGGGACTTGACTTTGGTTTGGTTTCAGACGCAAACTGGGAAGTGACATTTTAACTTCTACATGGAAGACAGACTCCAACAAGCACCTTATGCTCCAGCACAGCTGTCTCTACTGCCCATGGACTAGGAGGATAGGAGCAGAAGAGCACACAGAACAGCTTGTACCATTTATTACTCATAATTTGAAATGCTACCATGAGTCTTCAATAAAGCCATCACACCAACATGTGCTGTAAGCAGGCCATGTTTATATCAAATTATTAGCTGTATACAGTGCAAACATTCTATTCAAATCCATTGTCACTGGACCTTTCCGTAACATGTCCCTTTGTTCCACTCCTGCCAGGTGCCTCGGCCATTTTCAATGGGGAATTCATCTCAGATTTCTGCCCTACACTGAGAAGGATCCTTTATTAGCAAATGGTAGGTAGATGAAGCAATATTGATCAATTTAAAGTAAATATATAGAGAGTTAAATATTAGTATTAAAATTAATCACAAGTTCTGTTTCCCAGCATCCTAACATAGGTTAAACTTTTGTTTTTCTGTCCTATTGAGATTCTTCCACGTAAGTCAGTTTTTAATCCCCAGAAGTGGCAGGGTATATCTCTATTCTAGGAGATCAAAGCAGGAAGGGAGTACATCAGCCTCCATGGCCTATTTGCTTCTTTGCACGCTGTAATACAGCACTGCACCACTTATGTTCACCACAGGCTCCTTACCAGACATGAGGTGATCAATTCAGACAAAGGTCTTTAGCTATGACTCTGGGCTTAGTCACCTCATCCAAAATGGCATAAGAGGAAACGCTTACCTCTCTACTCCTCCATCCTCTAAACTATGGAATTCCACATCAGTCCATGTTGAAAACTTCTCCAAGATGTATGCAGCCAGTCCTACAGGAGAGTCATTCAAACCACAGCCTGAAAAGCAGGAGGAAAATATAACTAAAACTGTGATATCCAACTACTGAACTCAGACTGTCACAGAAACAGCCCATTATAACACAGGGTAGATAACTTTACAAATCTATTCCAGCAGTTGTGTTCTTAAATAAATAAATAAAATAGTAGAACAAGCTGGAGCCATTTATTGTTGAATCATAAACTGATAGTATCTGCAAACCAACAGGCTCTGCGTTAGCTCACACTGTATGCTTTTTGAACTGATGTAACGGTATCTGATTTTTGCTAGCTTTTTTTTTTTTCTTGTAAACTAATAAGATTAAGCTCTATGTGCCAAGCAGCGTTTGCTTCCATTAATCTGGAAGCTGTCATGTATTAAACAGCATTACCGGTCCAACCTCCACCTGCCTACACATGACCAGGAGAATTTGCAGCATTATCTAACAGCAAAAACGTTTTAAGTATTATTAGAAAGTCATTAAGGAAGAGCGAGGCTTTACTAAAAGGTCCTTCTGAACGAGCAATAGCCAACTGCTTTCATATAGAACCAAGCTTAGTACACTTTTTGTAGTTTGTTTTGCTTGAACAGAAAAACGCACCTGTAACTTTGCTAATGCATCCCAGTGCTGTGAAATACAGGGACCATAAATTGTCCCAGCTGCTCAGAAAAGCATTAGAAAAAGCTTTTTCTGACAAACAGCAATGTATTTTAAGTTTCACCCATACAACCCAGCCTTCCTGAAAGATGCCTAACACTACAGCTAGCACAATTTCATCAGTAATTGCTATTTAAACATGATAGTTGAGTTTTTGTTATCAAACAACTACATTGATAACTGAAATACCAAGTGTTTGGACAAGTTATATTGAGCATGTTTTCCAGATCTGCAGAACTGGACAAGGCAATAGCCTGTTCTCATATACTTACTGTGAACAAAGAAAAGTACATTGGTTTACATATAGGAAAAACTGACATTAATCCTAACAGTACTCTGAATATGTTTCAGTCAGTTGAAAATGAACCCAGATTCCATGCAGTTTTCCCAAAGAGTAAGTATAAAGTCAAATCCATGCCAGCCAGTTTCATCAAAAGCCAGCTCTGGAGCAATCAAGAGTATAGTACTAGCAAGCACTGTATGTAGCAAGTGCCAGAGACAACTTCCTGACTTAGGACAGCTTCTGAGGTAGCCCTGCACCACCAGAAGTCTCAGGAAGACTGTGGTAGTCTCCATGGTCGTGCTTCTTCCAGCTACCTTACGCTCCCTTCTTCAGAGTGTTTTTCTCCCTACAGGAACCTGCCACCTGTCATGCTCCTTTCTTCTTTGCCCTCAAATAGCTAGGAATGCTCCCAGCTCCAGCTCCCAAACCATGAACTTTTCTGCTGGTTCCTAGTCTGCACAGTCTACTGTGGCAGGCCACACACTACTGGTAGGGAAGAATCAGCCAGAAAAATAGAGCAAAAGGAACACAACTAAGCATCTTCCAGCTACCAACTTCCCCATCTTTTCTTAAAGCACAAAAGGAATTACAGACTCATAATTTTTAGAAACCAAAACTCAAAGGAAGTAAATTTATTTAAAATCCATAAAATCATAATTTTGCCTACACATTTTAAGAATATATTCTTTAGGTGAGCTTATGGAAAACCACTGAGAAATAGTTTCTTTAGCTATATTTTTAATAAAATCCACAGTGAGTGAATTGCTGCTGCACTGAACTAAAATATATCAGTATTCTTGACTTTCTTGACTCAGTTGTCCAATTCAGTTGCAAAAGACATTTTTAAAATAGAAACACTTAATACCCAGATACTTAAAGCAGTTAAACAATCTGAGTGACTAGCTCATCTAGAAAGAACATTTGTAGGTATGTATGCTTTCTTTTTTTACAATAAGAAGTGAGAACGAAATTTGATTTCACTTTTCAGGTATTTCTTATGCCTATAGATAAGCTACATTGCATGCTGAGACAGCTAAAATCTTCTTGTAGTTTACATAATTTGAATGTGATCCATTCTTTGTGAAGACACTATCTTTTGCTCTCAGCATAGCTGCATTTGGAATAGAATTACAGTCCCCAGTGACAGCAGCAGTGGAAAAGTATTAAATAAACTATTTTATTTATGAAAGTTGAAAATTAGGTCAGTGGCACTTAGAGCACGCTCAGTTTTGATGTGCAGATTCACCACTTCTGCATGCAAGAGTGAGTGTAATGCTATATACCCATATGTAACCTTTTCTGGCTTGGATACAGAAAAGGAGCCCACCTTTCAAAACCTCTAACCTTCCTACTTCAATTTCCCTGAAAAAAAAAATATTTTCTGTATCTTTTAAGCAGTATGTTTTGTCTCTATGAAAGTACAACTAAAATGAACAGACCAAGTATCCTGAGATCAAAAGGGTTTTTTGTTTGTTTGTTTGTTTTACCAACAGTATCAGGCTTTGTAGCCTGTATGTGAGCGTAGCCAGACTCCAACAAGATCCTGTAGAGCCCCTTTTTCAAGAAGGGAAACATCCGCCTAACATCTTCATCCTGGAAACCAAAGAGCCCGGGAAGATAGCGGCCCAGCAGAATGGAGAGCAGCTGAACGAATCCCATGTTTGTAGCTGTGGCTAGATTTAAATGGAGACCTTTCATATTGCTGCAAACAAAGAGAGAAAGAGATCCCACAAATTAACAAAAATAAAATGCGATTCAAAGCTGCTATATTTAAAATGTTATTGATAAAAATGCACATTTAAATTCCGGCCTACTAATCACATCATGACCTTAACTGGACTTTGTAGCGTGGCTTTTCACACAAAAATGACAAGTTAAAGGGGCAGCTGTCCATAATCAGCACACACTCCTGGGCACTAAGTCACAAATCTTCCTCTTGTTGCAAGTGCTTATCCCACTCCAAAACCTAAAACTACTGCACAACTGTTTCAAAGAACAGGTATATGGTATAATCTAAGGTATGTAATTCTGGATCACTGCTTAGCACTCAGCACTGAAGACAGAAATACACAGTGCGCATAGGAGGACTTGGACAGGAACTCTCAAGTGCACAAGAAATAATGATTTAAAGAATAAAACAGCTCTGCATGCCAATCATGCAACACTGTACCAAGGGGGTACTCACTTGGGAGCTATCTGGGCCAGATTGGTGCAGATGAGCCAGCCCCAGTCACCACCTTGTGCATAGAACTCCTTGAATCCCAGCCTGAGCATCAATTCATAAAAAATAGAAGCAGCACTTACAGAATTAAAGCCTGCATTAAAAAAACAAAACAAAACATAACACCTTTGCATTAATTCCAGCTACACTTCTCACTGTGCAGCATTTATTCTCCCCATAATGGCAACATTCAAGTCCCTAAAATGCTACAAGTCCGTGTTTTCTTGCCTGTCTGACAGACCATATGGAAAACCTTGTCACATTATCCAGGCAAGGTCTAGAGAGCAAGCAGAAACCGTGAGGAGAAAGTCCAGCCTCCACTGCAGACAGTATGGTGTTCTCCTAACCCCACCAGTTGCCCACATGTTTGCCCATGTGCGGGGTTGGCAGACTCCCTTTAAACTGCAGTCATACTCCAGCTGAGCCCTGTCAGAAGCACTGGGAATTGCCCACGTGCCGTTTCCACTCTGTCTACTGTGAGCACAGTCTCATATGATAGTTGGAAACTTTCAAGTTCCCACTAGCAATGCACTTCTCCACTAAATGCTGACCAAATCAATCATAACCAAGGAAGTAGAGAAAAGTAAAATTAACCTTTCCCACATCATTCACCTGCATGCATAATTAAATACTAACTCAGTATCAATTTAAATACTACCTTGTTCCAATTTGTTGCAGCTTGTGCTTGTATAATTCAGAGCACAAGCTGAGCAAGCAGGTATTTGGCTGCAATTGACCATGCAGATACAGGAACTGATTTGTTTCAACTGTTGCTTCTTACCTACCTGTAAAATGCTGTTGAATATGGATTCAAAACACCAAAAATGAACAGTAACAATATAAGTTTACTCTTCCGGCTCACCCACACACAATTCATTGACTCAATTACAACTCATGAGTTGTCACTTTGGAACTTTTTATAGTCCTTCGTAAATTATCTATACATTGCTCCTGAAACTAATTAATGGTGTCACCTGATGTCACACTCTTATCTCCCTCTTCCCACATGACACACGGAATCTTTGTTTCTACACTGGGGAAACAAGAAGAGGCAGGAGTTACTGTTCTGCTAATGGGGGCTACCTCACCATGCCACCAGACTTGTGCTAGTTCAGTTTCTTCTCCTACATCATACCTTTCTTGTGGGGTGCTTCCGAGAAACCATAACCAGGGATAGATGGGCAAATGACTTCAAATATATGTTCCTCACTGAAGCCATGGCTGGCAGGATCCGTCAGGAGAGGGATGATTTTGTAAAACTCATAAAATGAGCCAGGCCAACCATGAACCATTAATAATGGCTTTGCAGACTGGCCTTCAGGCAGACGTGGAGGCTTTATATGAACAAAATGGATATCAATGCCTGTAAAAATAAAATAATTAATAACATGGCCAAATTCACCATGACACTGAAACTAATCACAGAACAGATTATGAATAAATCTTTTCTGAAGTCTTTTTTTTGGTGAGCATACAAACACACTGCATTTCTCTGGATCCATTTATCTAAGGACCTTAAAGTACTTTTATCATGGGCAATTAACCATCACAACAGTTAAATGAGGTTGGCATATTTCTGTTTTAAAATAAATTGGCAAATGAAGACAAAGAAGTGAAGCAATCTACTACTGTAACAGTGACTCACAGAGCTTAAAGGCAGAAGAGACGATTGCATCATTTAGTCCAAGTGCCCTTAAATTTTACCTAAATGTCCCTATGTGGCACCAGATAGGCTTCAGCCAGCCACAGATTTTTCTTCCTGAAAGGCATATAGTTGCAACTTGAAGGCATCAGGAGGTAGGGAATCCATCATGACTGGCAGCTGTTTGTTTGGGGGTGTTAATTACTTTCTCTGTTTTGTTCACGCCTTACTTTCCATTTGAACATGTCTAGCTTCTGTCTCCTGCCATTGATCCTAATGTTGCAGCAAAAGGAATCTAAAAAGCTTTCCGTAAGTATTCTCTGTCTGTGGAGGTCTCCTGTAATCAGGTCACACACCTTAAATGCTGATAACCCAATCATGCTGAATCAAGGACTTGAAAAAATGCCTTGCTAAAGAGAGTTAAAGCGTTCAATTTTGTAGCTCTTTTCTACCTTTTGTCCAAAGCTTTCAGTATCTCTTTAAGTGAGTAAACCAAAGCAAGAAACTCTGTTCTAGTACCAGTCGTCTCATTGTAAAGGTGAAAATGAGAGTCCTATTTCCTTCGTGCTCCTTACAATACATGAGCACTGGGCTTCACACAGCATTGCGCCAGTTGCTCCAGGTGAACTGCTTTTCCTTAAACTCATTCAGGACTTTGCTCTCCAGGAAACAGTAATTTGTTCTTAGTATAGCCTGAATGCCTCGCTTCTTGATGCATTTAAGCATACTTTGCTCACGTCAGCTCACCAGCAATCCCACCCTCTTTCTCTGACTCAGATCTCCCCATCCTTGACGACTCTGTGGATTTCTGTATTCTCTGAAAAACTTTCAAGTGATGACAGAAACTACAAATCTGATATACAGCATGTTTGATCTTGTCTTTTCATGGCTCATCTCCCCAATCATTCCTAACACTGACATTTCTCTTCCTATTGCTATACATAGTGCATTGTCCTTAGCTTCTTTTCCCTTTCTGGTCCCAGATGATGCCTTTTTTTTTTTTTTTTTTCATTTTTAGGGGAAGACTGTTTGCTTGTATCTTTTTCAGCACTAACTGTGTTGTATACATTTAAATAAAACCTTTATGTTCTAACCACTGTGTAACAATCACTTTATTGTCCCAAATCCATTTTAAATATTACAAACTGCCCCATTTCAAATAATGTAGAATTATGGGTGCAAGTAAAAATGTAATGACAAAAGCTCAAGCTTGAATTTTGCCATCATGTGAGACAATTGCCTGCTGTGCTCTAAATTGACAACTGTACCTCCAAATGACCCAAGCACAACCTTAATTCACAGAATCACAGAATCTAAGGGGTTGGAAGGGACCTCGAAAGATCATCTAGTCCACCCCCCCTGCCAGAGCAGGGTCACCTACAGTACATCACACAGGAACGCATCCAGGCGGGTTTTGAATGTCTCCAGTGAAGGAGACTCCACAACCTCCCTGGGCAGCCTGTTCCAGTGCTCTGTCACTCTCACAGTGAAAAAGTTTTTCCTGATATTTACATGGAACCTCCTATGCTCCAGTTTAAAACCATTGCCCCTTGTCCTATCATTAGTCATTACAGACAAAAGCCTGGCTCCATCATCCTGACACTCACCCTTTACATATTTGTAAACATGGATGAGGTCACCCCTCAGCCTCCTTTTCTCCAAGCTAAAGAGACCCAGCTCCCTCAGCCTCTCCTCATAAGGGAGATGTTCCATTCCCTTAATCATCTTAGTGGCTCTGCGCTGGACTCTCTCAAGCAGTTCCATGTCCTTCTTGAATTGTGGGGCCCAGAACTGGATTCAAGCACTTAAAACATCCAGTCTGACCAAGCTGCAGCACCAGCAGACCTTAGCTAAACAGCCCCTCTCAAAAGGTGTCTGTGCTTTGGATGGAAAGACAACCACTCACTCACACCTGGACAACTACACATCAACCCCAAGGGAAAGGCATTCTGCCTTGCTAGGCCTATGGATGCTTGAAATGGTGCAGCAAAGCACATCTGCCATGCTGAGTAGGGACAACCTGAGCAGCCAGCATGGCCAGGTGAGGAGGGCTGCCAGACTGATGGCATCACCCTGACAGCAGCAGCTACATGGAGCAAGAGGAGACATCTGTGGGCATTTTGCATGATTGCATGCAAGTCAGGAAACGTGTACATCTTAAGATCCAGTTCTGTTTCCAGTTCCCTGTGCTTGGCTCCTGTTAACATCAACTGACAATCCATCCATGCACAAGGGAATTCCATTTGTCATTCCTTGTCCTAAAGGCTTGGGTTACAATGAAGGAGCTTCTCACTGCTTCAGCAGCAGTGCCAATGATCCACATCACATTAGCCAGGGAGGCAAGGCCCATGCATTTTTTCCACTGAGATCCCTTGTAGACAAGACTATGTATTACTGTTTACTTTTCAAGGGAAAAAGCAACACACCTTGAATCTTAGTTTTGAATTGTGGGTACTTGTTGAGAACTTCAACTTGTTTCTTCCAATTGAACTGGTTTTTCCAGTAGGAGACAACCTTCCTGAGATACACCGAGTTAGTCCCATAATGGAAGCAACTGTCCTCCAGTGGCTCAGTGAATCGAGCCTGGTCAAGTCTCCTAAATAAGTCCTAAAGGGAAAAAGAAAGGAGAGACATTACAAGCACTTGTGTTTGCCATCTTGTGCTCTGCTATGCATATTATGCCTAAGTGAAATGAGAACAATGAAAATAACATCTCTAATGACACCTGTGCATTTTGCTCCCTCAGCTGTTCCAATTCTTTGTCTCCTCCAGATGGCCTCCTTCCTCTTCTATTTACAGCTGTTCTTAAACACACTGTCTTTGTTTCACAGGGCTGGCTAACTTGTTTGCCAGGCTGATAACCACAGAGGACAATACACTCTGACAGCACCGTGGCTTCACAGTGTAAGTCTTGCTGCTTTTCCACGGTACTTCATTCCCCAGGTCACCTGCAAGCCCAACCTCACAATGCATGGATTTGGCTTAAACATTTTCCTCTCCTTCCCAAACCAAGGGTTTCTGGGTGTCTTCACTGGGAAACACTCTGAAGGGTTTTGCACAGCCACAAAATTGGTGAAAGTAGACTGAAGTGAGTTTCCCAATCTAGAATAACTATTAAAGTGACCTTCCCACTGCACTTCAAGGTTATAGGGGATGCTGACAATACTGCAAAAATCAGTCCAAAAAATCACTCAACAGTGAAGGACAGCCAAGAGCCCCTTCATACTGCAAACGGAACCACAGAATAGTTGAGAGTGAAAGGCAGGTCTGGAAATCTAATCCTGCTCAAACCTCTGTGGAGTTTAAAACTGAACAACATTTTCTAATACAGTGATAGAGGTAGCTCTTATTTTGACTAAGACAAGTTAGGTGTGAGCACTGGCTCATGGCTCACACTGAGCAGGCAGTCTCAGTCTGGGCAAGATGTTACTATGTGAACTCACTGGTTTTGGCATTTAACACATGTACAGAAAGCATGGATTTTTAAATGAAGTTTTTAACATGTCTTTATACACATGCTTTTTGTCCACACTCAACATCTTTTAAAAAATGTTTTAGTAATGTATGCTAGTATAACTTTAACTCCTAGTTTACATAAAAATATATTTAGAAACTGAGTTTTCTACCAATGGATTATGTTGCAATAGCTGTCATAATACAGAATTACACGTTTCAAAAAACATCTGTAAGTTAGAAATTACCTAGCTTTGTGTCTGCAGTGTAAGGGGAAAACATATTGGACATCAATGTTCATTGATGTTACTAAGGAGGGCAAACAAAGTGTTAAAAAAAACAGGCCTTACTGAGAAAATAGGAATCCATTATAAATGAATAATACAAGCAATCCCATGAGAACTGTCTGAACAACTACCCCACACAGATCTATGAAATTGTGCAGTCCCCGACTGTAACACACACAATCAAAATCTTGCT
This sequence comes from Aegotheles bennettii, assembly GCA_013398125.1. NCBI lineage: Eukaryota > Metazoa > Chordata > Aves > Caprimulgiformes > Aegothelidae > Aegotheles > Aegotheles bennettii. The sequence goes on along the minus strand of VZRW01006881.1, from coordinate 9,532 downwards.
ATCTAACAAATTCTGCAACGTATGTGTTTACTGTAATTACCACTGTGGTATTAGTGTTGACCAAAGTAGATCATTAATTACAGAAGAATCAGCATCCAACACAGCTGCAAATATAAAGCAGTCAAGAAAATGAGATATTCATAATTGCTTTTGAAAGAAAAAAACAAAGACATTGTTCTTATTCTGGCCTACACAATCAAACTGAGGAAGATGCACAAACAGAATTGAGTAATCTGTAATATTATTTTTATGTTTATTAGGCTTTACAGAGTAGGTTTATTTACTAGCAATCTTGCAACAGCCAGCTGGGAATAAAATTGTATAGCAGAATGTGAAATCTGCCTATCCAGGCCTGTCTTCTGAAGTACTGAAAAATCCATTCCTCCAGGTCCTGGACATCATTACTCTCTCTCATAAATGTAACTATTGGTTCAATTTAAAAATTAATTCCAAACAAGTTTGGCATTTATTTGGCCATTTCATACTTCTCTCTTCCCAATACAGTGATTTGCTTACGCTTAGCTCTTCTTCTGTAGCTTCCACTTTAAATGGCCTAATAGTTGTATCTTCTTCCCTGTCAGGCTTTTGTCCCTTGCCCCACCATCCCTCTTTGAAGGGTAATGTCTCTTCTTTCTTCCTGGAAAGTAAGAAGTAGGTGATAACTGCCCCCAGAACCAGGAATACTTCAAGCAGCATAATGCCTGCGAGAGAAGAACAGAACTCTGGTAAGCCCAACCAGATAGTTCAGAGACATGCAACTTACTTTATAAAGAATACAGAGATTTACTCGCTTACTAAGATAGGATTCAATCCAGATGATGTCCTGTCATTCACAGGTCATCAACACTTTTGTAAAATTTCAGAAGTAGGATGTTTTAACCTATGTAACTCAAATAGGGAGGAATTAGGTGTTTTACGGAAAAAGGCATTTAGTGAAAACAAGACCTCAAAGCAAGTCAAGAGATCACATGGCTTGGTAATTAAATAGTCCTCTGATTAAATGCACCACGTTGGCTTCCTCAGTGGCCACTGACTGCTGCTAAACTTCAAAAGGAGGTGACTGTGGTATAATTCAAGTTTAATGCTTTCTCTTCCTCTGAAGCTGTAAATTTCCCACAAATTCCAAAGCAGAGCATCTCCTCAGTAAGGCTCACATATCTACTGTTATACATTTGGAGAGAAAAAACCCAAGAATATATATAGAGAATAAAAAGCAAAGAGCATGAGGACAGCCATCTTGTATCTCCCAATCAGGCTGGAGAAGTGGGGCAGGGATATATTTACATAGCCCTTGAACAGCAGTGCAAAGGGTAGAAGGACCTTCCTTTCTTTCTCCCTCTGAATTGTTTTAGAAAGAAAAAAAAAAGGCCACATGCATGCTCTCCTGTCTCTAAAACACCCTTCCCTAAGTGATAAAATTCTGTCGAAGTGAAGAACAACCTGATTTCAGAGCGTATCTGCATAACCTGACTGCAGGGCTGCTGTGCTTTAATCAAACAGAACACCTCAACAACAACAAAAATTATCTGTTTGAACTGTTTCATGCTGCAAGTAGAAAAAATAGTTACTCAGACTCTCTTTAATAGCTGATGTTTTCAAGCATCCCTTTAAGTATGAGAAATGTTTGTAAGGTGGCTTGAGGAACAGTAGTGTTGTCATTTTAATGTGACAAACATTCATTTGCTGGGTAATTGATAAGACAATTTCAAAACTTCTGTAAGGCAAGCAGTTTATGATACAGAACAGTCTTCATTCTTTCCAGAGCTGGAAAGTTTTGTTGGTTTTGCTGCTGCAAAGAGTCAACAGAGTGGACCACCTTTATTCCTGGATCAAAACAGGAATTGTAACACAAGTTAATGGGAGCTCATGTGATTATTATGGGAGTAAAATTTACCTTTCTTGTAAGTGTCTTTATGTGATGGGACACATTTTAGTCAACCTCAAGTTTAATTTTCTAATGCCTGACAAACAAGAAATAAAATGGTCAAAATAAGCATCCACTAAACCATTTGTAGAAAAGTCAGACACTATACAGATAGGACAGCAAGCTATAAAAATATATTGCTGACAGTTGCAAGTGCTACAGACTTGAAAAGTCACCTGAAATTCCGTAATCCTCAGAGGCTGGAGAAATATCAATAATAGACACTGAAAGAGCTTGATCTGTTTATTTGTTTCACTAGTCCTTCTATAATTTCTGTTGTTTGAGGAGGTGCTATTTTTTCTCCACAAAGTTCTCTGGAACACAAAACAACCACCTTTTCCCACCTCTACCATACTCACGCCGTAACTTACCCCAGAATTAAAATGTTTGCCAATTTTAGTTTGCCTCAACACATAAACCAACGCAGTCCTAGGAGCCTCCAGAGCACAATTAAATTTTACTGCAAAGCAGAACAGGAGGGGCTTTTAGAAACCCCAAAGCACTTTACGTAGAAATAATGCCTACCACAGTGTTTAATAGCATTTCTGTTACTAAGTCTTCACAGAGACCCGCAACTTCCCTGAAATCCCAGCACAACTCAGGCCATGTCGAGACTACAAAGGTTCACCAGCAACTATGTAAACACCACATGCAAAAAATTCAAACTCTTGGCCAACTTCACTCTGTTTACAAAGCCCCACAACAAACAGCCGTGCCAGGAGAAAAAGAGAGCTGCTGTCAGTGCTGGTCCCGTTGTTCATGCAGGATGGCTGGTACCTAGAAAAACAGAGGACCTTCTCTCCTGGTTGTGATGCATCAGCACCTTGGCCTCTGCCAACACGGTGACAGAGGCACAGCACCCAACACAGAACAGCTTTACCCAGGAACAGAATCCCAACCCATTCTCTAGCAAGAAACTTCTATGTCCTAAATCATTGGAGTATCCAAAGCTACAAAAATGTTTCTGCTCCCCCCATACATTCTTAAGGGGGCTTGAGAAATCAGAACTTCTGCAGCAGAAGACATTGGAAGGATTGTGTGCAAACACGGGTATTTTGCATTTGCCCTCAGCGTGTGTGCAAAGAACTTGCTATGTGGAAAGATATCCATTTTTGCAATTAATTCCAGAAAGACTTTAGGGTGAGCTTGTTTACAATCCAGCAATAAGAGCCAAATCAATTTCGGGTTTCACAAAAATTCTGTCTTCTATCACAAAGAATTGGGGCTAGTGACAAACTGATTTGCATGAGATGTCACTTTGACTTGGAAGAGGCCACCCCTGACACTGGTTGGATTATTTTTTGCTAACAGAGAACAACTCCAAGTTGTTCTCTATATTCAATCTCTCTCAGTTCCCTTGAAAGCGCCTGTAAAATTCCTAATTACAACAAATGCAGGGGCCTTGAGCTCCAACTAGTCTAATTTTTTTTCTGAGTGCACAGGATGAAGAGGAAGGGCAAAGCGGGTCAGCAGTATTTTAACTTGCACTAGTTCTTAGCACACTCAAAGGGATTGTTTTGCTATCGATGAGTTACTGGAATGCAGCACATTCCTACCAACCTCTCCAGCCTGTGCTGAGAGGAGACCACTCAGAGCAAATGCACTCCATGATTTCCCAAGTTTGCCATTCAAGTGAGTTCTCTAAAACTCCCGTGTGTTATTTGAACAGCAGAAAGCAGCCTCAGTCGTGATGCATCTGCACCAGAATTTCCTCCACTAATCACTACTGAGCTGTTGTGAGATGGAAGTTATTAGCCCCTTACACTTGTTCCATGATAGGGCAATACAGCACCACAAATGTGGAAGGAAAAACAAGTACAATCAAACTTTCCTGGACTTGCAGTTTTCAGAGATGGAAACAACAAAGCACTGGCATTTTTATTCTCTGAAATCTCTCGATGCAGCCATGCTATTATGTTGCCTTTACAAATGACTACTTCAAAGGGAGTTCATGTTTTGGTTTGGCTTTTTCCTCTTTTTATGTGACCAAAGGCATAACCTTAGAAGGAAATATTTCCATTTATTCCACGGTCAAGTATTTAAGCTCCAAGACTTTGCTGTACCCCATGGTGGATATTGTTTGTAGACAGCACTTAAATACTTTCAATAGTTCTTTTATCCTAAAGAGTCCAAGGAAGAATGTTTCTGTTTTGCTACTTTAAAAACATGTCTTGAAAGAAAAATGTGGAAGTGTGATGGATCCAGTAACTAGTCCAGAAACTAGCTGCTCTTGAAGAAGGCCAAGTGCATCTCAAGAATTACATTGCAAGCAAACCACAAAGATTTTCTTACAGTATCTTACTGCTCCTTGTTTAAAACACTCTTGTTTTTCAGCATTTTTTGCATTTTGATTTGCACTGTCCTCTGTTCGTGCACTAACAGCAGAGTGAATAGCTCCACAGGAACAGAGCAATTATTATTGACATCAAAAGTATGTCCTGTTTCGTGCCTTGTCTTCATCTGTACCCGGTAACAGATGCCCCGGAGAACAGTGCTATTTATTTTTTAGAGAGGTCATCTATGAAATAGCTTAATGGTAAAATTAAAATCCTGTTCTACTAGTAATCATTCACCTTTGCCTTGCAGCACTAGAATCCATCTGAAACATGTTATTGCAGAAATAAGAAATTGGAAAGGCTTTCAACCTTACATCTGGAAACCTGTTTTGGCCCAAATGCTACACAACCCAGCTACTATGGCTGGAATGACGCTCAATACCCACAACTCTGAGTAGTGCTATTAAACCACATCAGTGCAAAACAGCTAGCACATGGGTAGAAGCTTTAAGAGACCACACTGCTTTCAGACACGTACCAGAGGTGATTATAGTTTAGAGTTAACAACATTTTCTCTCCAAGTTTGGTTTACTAGCAGACTGCAATGTAACTCTGAGCACTTAGCATATTCTGACACTGTCACATACAGGGTTTATTGATTAATAATTACTCTGCAGGAGAAATAACAGCTCACTTTAGAAGTGACGTTTACATTTATTTTTGTTCTGTTACACAAACTCCCTCATTAGGTTTTACTGGAAAGGCACCCCTTTCCCGCAGCATCTTTGTTTACAGATCAGCTGCCTGAAGAGCAGCAATTGCAGGTTACTCTTCCCAACAGACCTGAAGGAAAAACAACCCACTAAAGGACTTCAAAAACTCACAGCACCTATAACAGGGTCCCCTAGCACTGACAGCCCAGAAGGGACTAAGACATGGCATGGTCCCAGAACCTTCACCCTCAGTCCATTTCCTATCATCTCACATTTTTGTCACGATGCAACACCAGAAACAGACAGAAAACCATGAAGTGAAGATGTTTGTGTAAGAAAAGCTTCCGATTTATGTAGTTAATGGAGCATTATGACAACCTTGAAAATAGCTTAGCAACACAGAAATTGCTCTGCATACAACTGATAAGATCTCCCAGGTGAGCACAAAATGATGCATTAGCATTGTAGGACAGGAGGAGAGGTAGGCATTGGATGAAATAAAGCATCCTACATGGGAAATACAAATCCAACAGTTGCTGGCTTGTCTCAATAAGAAATTTAGCTTTTATATTTTTTATTGCCGTAGGGAGGTGGCACAAAATGCTGTCTCCAAAACAGCAGGAAGAGATGATATCATTCTGTTCCACAATCTTTTTCTATACTGTTCGTACTCGGGAATTAGCTAGTACAGCAGGAGCCTAATTAGAAGACTATAACCAGGGAAAGGGGTCACCTCCCCGAAGAAGGAGAAACCACACTCTCTCTCCCAGGGGGATGGCTAGGTCTTTCCCAGAAGCAGGGCACACGGCACCTGGGACAGGGTTGGGGGTACGCCTCCATCACCACTGAGGAATGCCCCATGCCTGTAACAGTGAGGCTCTGTTCCCCTGCAGGTGTTCATCTGCTTTACCCCTTGGACAACAGAGCAAATTTAAGGCTCTGGAGTTACCTGTAGGCATCACCCAGAACTCGTACTTACAGCAGCCAGTCCTTGAGGCACTTCATTCCAGGGGAGTAGTTGAGGACCTTATACAACATGTTCCCACCTTGTTTTTCCTACCATACGATGTCAAGCGGTATCACCTCTTCAGAACTACACTGAAACCTGACACGCACTGAGACCCAACCCTAGCTAAGCATAAAAGAAAAGTGATATGGGACTAAGGTCACTGTTACCCACTTCCTCAGCCAGAGGAGCCGTATCTATGCAACCACTGGTCGGCCAAAGCTCATCTCACAATCGTGATTTAAAACACTGCATGCCACATTTTTAAGAGGAAAATATTCAATATACAAGAACAAATATTTAAACAGCACTACTCGCTCTTTCAAATCCATGCCCAACACATTCTTATGTGCTGCTTAAAAACATGCCTTATTTATCTTAATTTTCCTTATTTTCCTTCTATTATGCTTGAACAAACCCACTTCCTTCAGAGTCTAAAAAAAGCCTGCGGGCTGCATAAACACAAACTGGCAGAATCAGACCTGGGATCTGTGTTACGCCCGTTATTGAGACCTAATGACTGTGTGCACAATTCCGGGGAAAGGAGAGCTACTCTTCATCCACAATCATTTCTGTTCAGGACTCCACGGACAGAACTGCTGCTAAAGGACTCTTAAATCAGCACTTGTTCAGTCACCATCATTAAGGGTGAAAGAATGGTTTAAAATTCCACAATAACGCATTTGATAGCTACAACATTAAGGTTAGATCATGCAAAGATGTCATCCCATTTATCCTACCCAGTCTTTACCCTATTTAATGACACTCAAATTCTAACAACAGAGGTTTTTTGCATGCGTGCAGAGAAGCAACAGAAGCCTGGAATACAACTTGGGGGAGAACACAGCTGAAAGCTGGGTCTCCCAGACAGAGCTCTCTCAAATCACATTACAGTTAAAGAAGGGAAGGATATCACATCAGTAAAAATTTTTGAAAACTGTCCATCCAACTTGGAGACACGGTCCAATAAAATAGACTCAAAAAAACATCTTGAGCTTTACTTCACATTTAATTCCTAATGTCTGAAAAGAAATTATGAATACCACATTGTTCTGTTTCACCTTCTACCAGAGTTTCTAGAGATAATGAGGTTAACTAACCTACTCATCCTATGCCAGTATCTGCATTTTACAGAGAGGGATGGAAAAAAGTACAAATGAACCAAAAGAGTTAGATATTACAGATAAGGAAATGAGATCGAGATAATCATTCCTCAGGCCTTAAAGGAAATTCAGGCACTGCTTTTAGCTTCACTAAATCCTCCAATACTAAAGAGTAAAAGGTTGACTTTCTCCCCTCCGATGGTATTACAGCTAATGTTTTGCCAAGTCTGATCTCTAGATAGGACTCGGATTCATCCTGAACTGATTAGTGGCATGGCAGAGCATGTGTCCTTCTGTTTACTGTGGGATTTTCCATTAGTCTAATTCTCTTAAGATTCTTACATGAAATCAGAGAGGGAAAGATCTTCTTTAACTAGCAGCTTTACAACCGTCTTGTATTAGCACTGTTAGAAAACTGTGCTACTAAAACCTTTAATTATTAACACATGCAGAATTTCCATGTACATGTTGCCTTAGGTGGGGAAAAAAAAGAGTGCAAACAGTTTGAAGTCTTGCACTCCAAAGTATGTAAGAACAAAGTACATGATGATCTTTCAGTTACAAGAAGGTGTGGAGATGGAATTGATGAATATAAAGACTGCCAGAGGAAATCTCTGGCAATCTGCAAGACAGTGAGATGAGGTGCACACTGTAAATTTAAATTAGGATCATGACTCCCAGGTAGTAAGGGCAGTATGAACAAGAACATGTATGACAGTGTAAAAAGAGATTATTTTTTTTTTAATAAATTGTGGCTATGGAAACAGGAAGAGATAGAAACTTGTTATCTCTCTATGAAGACTTCATTCTCAAAGAGAAAAGGAACTTTGAACGATGAGAGAGGAGAGGAACAGATGGTAGTCATCATTTTCTGTCAAATAACTGCAACACCAAAAGGATGTGCCAGAGTAAACATGTAACAAGAACAATTGTTGCTACTTCATCTCTCTCTTAATAACTACTAAATATTTAAATTCTTTTTGGAGCTAAGGGCTTCATCTACAAAAGTGCACTACCTTTACCCGCCAGATAAGTGCAATTAACATGACAAAGCAGCCAAGAGGACTAGGTCCTTCAACAGAGCTTTATTTTGGTTCACAATACATAGCCATCTAATCTGAGAGAAAGACTTTTTATTAGACAGCAAAGCACACCCAGGGTACAGCTGTGGTGGGCAGCCAGGGCATACAGAACAAACTGGTAGAGCAATAGTTGTGTGTCTTCATTGTAGGGTTCAAAAGAAGAAGAAGAAAGATCGATTGCTGGGTGTAATAAATATGAGGAGAATTGCTTGAGGTTGAGAAAGAATGAAAAAAATAAGTTTGCTGAGCCTTTACTTGTCTGGTGGATTACACCTGATTACACCTAATCATCTCCAACAGCGATGTTTCAGAAGTCGAAGGAATGTTAGAGAACGGCTCACTTTCCAGAGAAGAAACCTAGAAAATGGCTCCTATTCTTCACCCCAGTAGGATCCCTCCTTAAACGTGATCACAGATAATTTCCTTATTCTGGCAAATGCATTAGAAGATAGATTCATATGCTACTGAAAAAAGCAGCTAACAAAGTATGGCTATCATGATTCCCACACAAATATTCCCAGCCCTGCCAGTCAGAAAGCATTTAATCAATAACAATATGCTTAAATATGTATCAAAGCTGATAATGCCAGTTTTAAAAAAAACAACAAACCACAAAACCCAGGGTATATTCAAATTATTGTGTTAGTCATCCTGCCACATCCAGCACGACCAAAGATATGAAAGCAAATGCCATTTTAGAAGCAGATTTTTGTTCTTTACTATTTACGTAAATATCCATTTACGTTTTCAATGATGCTTTTAATTAGAAATAATGTGTTTGAAGGAAGAATCCAGGACTTTTTCAGTAGTAGTATTCAGAAGGGAAAAAGGTATTTTCAGCATTAATTACAAGCAGACCAAAGCTCTTCAGGGAGAAGCAAGACGCTCTACTTTCCAACCGACTTTTCTTTAGGGACTTTCATGGTAATTAGAGATCTATTTGCCACATTTGGAACCTGCAGGTTAACGAAGACTGCCCTGGTTCTGGAATTGTGTGTTGCATGAAGAAAACACTCTTGCAGGCTCAATGAAGCAGTGCACACTCTACCACAAAGGTAAGGCTTTACCTCTGCTCATGCGGCCACAAAATTTGAATAATCCCATTTTAATACAGGAAATGTGCATAGGAATATGTTAGATAATCAATTCATTTTGCCTAGAGCTATAAGGTATACTCTACCTACCACCCCTCTCCCCGCTTTGCTACTTCTCCGGTGACAAATTACTTAACAAACTGTTATGGAAGAAACAAGAATTTCTGGGGGTATTACCATTCCAGAATTATTACCCCAAACCTTTTTATTTGCCTGTTGTAATTACTTAGAACAAATTGCCCATGTATATTCTATCAGGAAGCCAGAACTTGTTTCACAGTGCTAATCGCACTAAAACATTGCACTTACATGTCTAAAAATCATAGAATCATAG
>VZRW01006879.1:75689-93408 GCA_013398125.1 Aegotheles bennettii | reverse complement strand
GGCTTTACATTGTTGCATTTACTTGGTTGATCCTATTGGCTGCCTCAGGTTGTGGGGGAGAATAGGGGTCCTATCTTCCCGTACAGCGCGAGATCTTCCGAGCGCCTGTCCCTAAACTACTACAAGCTATCCTGTTTTTCATTAAAATAACTTCTACAATAATTAATAGTTTCTTCTTTCAGCCAGGGCTTCCAAAGCTGTTTGTGACCACCCCTTGGCATCCCTTAAAGGAGCCTGAGTTATTCTGAAGTAGAGCTACAGTTGAAAAAAGTTCTGCATTTCCAAGGCCAAACATTGCACCAGTGACAGAGCCCAGGGAGAACACACTACTCCCGTGCCCACTGCACCAGAGGACTTTCTTCTTAATTCTTATTACTGCAGTATAGTGTAAATGAAACATGGATATAGTATTTTATCCTAGTGGTATTTTGCCTATCAGGAGTAAAGGTTGGTTTTCTTAATAAATGAAACTAACTGATTTCTTGAAGTCACACTTGTAACAGATTATATGCACACTAGTGATACATTTCATAGGAAGCTTGCTTTAGATTTTCACAATAATGGGTCATTGGGCCACTCCTGCCCATAGAAAATGGCACGGCATCTTCTGTTTTCTTACTTTGGCTGTATCACCACCGATTCTCATTATGAATTTTTCATACATCATGTGTTTGTGCTTTTCATGGAAAGGGAAAACATCAGCACCTTCTGGTTTGGGTAGTGAAACAGATGGGCTGATTTTGCTGAAATGAAGATGTTGTGGAAAAGTACAGGAAAGTTTAGGAGCAAAAGCGAATCTGCCATGGATCCATTTCAAATCCTGTTTTGGCACTCCAAGATTAACTGTGATCCAGCTGTGGAAATGACCCAATTATTTGCCCCCTAATCTTTTGCAAACTGAGTTCCTGGAAGCTGTGTTCCATCTGCCTTAAAATCTGTGTGTTAGCTTATTTTTCACTAAGACGCACTGCAGCCTCTAAAGATGGGCAGCTTTGGGATGCAGAGTGACTGTGCCGTATGATACCTCATTTGACTATTAGACAAGCTGTTTCTTTATGGACAGTATACTTAGTAGATAATCTAATAGATCCATTTCCCCTTTAATTTCTTACATTGGTGATAATTAGTATCAAAATCTGGCTTCATTGAAACACTGCTGTTGGCCCCATCTCCCATTGCTGCCTCTGGGATCAAGTTTCATTTTTAATGTTCTATACTGAATTTTCATTATTATAGAAAAAAATGTATTTTTTACTATAAAAAAAAGTTGTGGGTTTTTTAATGTATTTTTTTTCTTTCTATATAGAAACATTGTCAGGGCTGGTGCTTAAGGAGAATTTTGTTGGAAGTCTCGTATTAGCAGAAAAGTGGTGTTGTGATCCTGCCAGAAAAAAGCGTGCCAGTGTACTGTAGATGCTGCCACAAAACAGTTTAGCAGGATCTGGGCTTGCTGTGTTTTCCTTATATATATTCTGTTTGCCATCATTGCTATGGGGTGTTATTTTGAATAAAATGCCTTTTTAAGACACTTTTGGGTTATCCATTAACTCTTTAGAAGCTGGTTACCTGTAGTAAGCATAAATTTTAACAGGTGCTCTTCTAAAAGTATTTCCATCAGGTTTTTGCCCTATGAATTTCTGGAGAAGCTGAACTCATGGAAGTGCAGGACTCACTGCTGTCCTGCTCTGCCTCAACTCTGATAAGAGAAATGATAGAGAATGTGACATCAATTCACTTGCTGCTGTCTGCAGTGGAGCATAGACATCTTGATGGAAGGCACCTGAATATCTTTTTGGACTAAGGAGGATTGTTAAGGGTCTCTCCCTTATTCTGAGAGGCCTCAAAAATGTTCCAGAATCCCATAAAAACAGATTGCCAGACAAACAATGCCAAGCTGAATTAGTTTGACTATTTTGCTTCTGTGTTCCTGTTGAAGGAGCGCATTCATCTAAATGAGACAGCATAAATGCAAAACAGTGGTTGGGCTTAATGTTACAATTTATATAAAAAATCCTAACTGCCAAAGACTTAAAAGGTTCAGCATCTGATGTATCATATACTGTCTGTCTCTGCGGAGGGATTGAGGGCAGCATATTCCAGAAAAGCAGCAATAAGATAAAGGCACTATTGAAGTTACAATACTTCCTTTTATTTGAGAAGGTTTACACTGAAGAGTAACTGACATGTCACTGAGTCCATCTACATTTCCCTCCTCTCCACCCCCATCCCCCAATTTTGAGTCTTTCTCCTATTTAACATGGGGTTTTTGTTTATTTTTCTATTACGGTGAAATCTGAGCGCCTTTTAATTTTCAGTGTTTGTATTCCTTATCTCTGGTAGACAAAGAATTAAAGTTATCCTCATTTTACAGATGGGACATGGATGGACTAAAAGGTCAGGTTCACAGAGATATGTAAATGTTTATATTTCCATTGATTTCAGTGGCAAATCTCCCACCTATATAAGATGCTTAAATATGTTTTTGGTCATGGACCTTAGTGATTAGCTGAGATTTTACAGGAAGTCAGTAGTAGCACAAGGATCTGAACCCTTTAGTATTCTTTGAGTTCATCTTTTTTATTGTGTGCTTGCTGGGATTATGTGAAGTCTAAGCCTTCCATTCTCACCAAGCTGGTTTTAGCATAATGGGACAGAGGTGGAAAGGGCTGCTTTGATAGCTGTTTGCCTTGGGCATTATAAAACAGAGTTGACTTTTAAAAGGAATTTACAAGTGACCTAGTGCTTGCTGGGAGATGGCCACAGCTGCTGGATCAAAAACTAGAGGACATACAGCTTCAGGACAGAAGTAAAATCTCTCTGTACTTGTTAAAAGAATCAGTATCAGAAGAATTGGAGGGGGGTGAAGGGAAAGCACAGATAGTGATAGTTTCTGTATATTTATAACTTTTGTGCTATTGCGCAGCTGAAAACAAGGGAGGTGGAACCTGTGTTCATAATTAAACTCTAATTCTCCATGTCAGAGGGTGAGGTGACCCGTTTGCGCTATCTACTTTTCAGGACAACATATGGTGTGATTGATACTGGCTCTGAAGAGTGGTCCTCATGCAGCTGTGATGATGGGGATGTGAATATAATATCAGTTCTCTAGGGAAAGATATAAATTTAACATTGGGGGATAAAGTGAATACAGTATCAATAAAAAGAGATTGCTGCTATTTTTGTCACTTGTGCAGTGACACTCACAGTATTGGCAATAACATACAGGTCAAAACACCTTCCAAAATGTGATGAAGAACCGTTACTCTGTTCTTCAGCTTCACCAACTGGGAACACAGATCTGATTTTAAAATAAATAAATAAGGTCTCTTGCTTCTACTTTGATGTAAGGGCTGTTGATACAGTAACAAAGGTTATTTGAATTAATTCTGGAGAGGAGTGTAGATAAGATATAGGATAACAGGATAATCATATTGATTGTTAAAGTAAGGGTATTTTCTTCCCCTGCATGAAAAAAAACCAGTCTTTTCTCTGTTAAATATAAAAAGAAAGAATAAAGGAAAGGCTGTTTAAAAAACAATATAGAAAAAATAGCGGGAAAAAATATTAAAAGCTGCCTGCCATCAAATATATGGTCTCTGAGTTCAAGAAGGTAATATGAAACAGGGCTACTAATTTAGGCTGAGGTTGGTTTACTTGCCAGAACAGCATTTTTTTTAGTCTTTTATCTTGAAGGATAAACTTAAAGACATTTATTTTTTCAGTAGCTATATCTTTATAGTACTTCCATTTCTGGTGAACAAAGTTGTGCAAAGCGAGGCAGACTTTTCTTGTGTACATGCAGATTAGACACATTCTTTTTTCTTTTAAGCTGTGAGCACAAATTTAAATAAATAAATTCCAGAACATAGAATTGTGATTCTTTTAACTAAACTCTGCAGTATTTTCATAGTGCTTAGAAGCTCTACTTATGGACTTAGTTTTGGTTACTACAGTATAGTATCAATACAGACAGCTTCTGGAGAACCTGAAAGTTATGAGACAGCAGAAGGACCCTTAAAGACCAATAATATTGGTCAGTATACAGACAGTGATTTTGCTATGGCAGGAGTCCCACAGAGATGAGGAAAGTGTTAGGCCTTTGCAGGAGCCCTACGGAGGAGAGGAAAGGGTGATATGTCTTTGCATGAGCAATTCACTGTCAAGACTTGAACATAGAGCTTTAGGCAAGAACATTAGATACCTAATGTCCGATGCATGCTAAGGCATTTTTCCCAGTTCAGTCACGCCTGTATTTTCCAAATGACTGGTGAAAGGAAATCACTGAGTTACACCTGGGGTTTCTGACTGATTTTTTCTATCCATTGAAATTCCAGGAGAAAACTGAGAAATTAGTTGGGGATTTAAATGGTGAAAATTCAATACTGCAGCCTCATTACCATTCTTTTATGGATTCCCTTCATCTAGTATCTTGATATTACCACTTACAGCAGTAAAATTGTTTCAGTTTATTAAACTAAGTGTTTCATAATGTTTAGTTTGAGAAAATCAAAAGTGCATGCTAATGTCACTATATTGACAACCCTTCATCCTTGCTGCTGAGCTGCCTGTATTTGTTACCATTCAATGGGAGATTCTCTAAATATTAGAGACTGAAGCAGTAGCAAAGACATTTCTGTCAGGTTACTGCTGCTTAATTAGACAATGTTGCTTTCAACAGTTCTGCCCAGTAGTTGTACTCTTTAAATAACAGGCTTTACCAGTGGCTTGTGTACATTTTGACTTGTGGAACATGGTCTCCAGTCTGAGTATTTCTAAAAATGCAGTACATAAATATTCAGAATAATTTTAAAAGTCTCCTTTTCGGTTAGAAAACTGGCAGTATAAAGAAGAGTTTTGGTTTGCCTAATTTTGAAACATGTTTACATATATTTTTTAGAAATAAAACCTATATGTTGCTAACTAATTGGCTGTAGCTTGATTGACAGACCAAAATATTTTAAACTGCAAATTCTAAATCTAATTTCATCTGTTCTAAAGAAGCTTGACTGATTAAAAGCATTTCATTTTATTGCCACGCAATGAGTATGATCTTAGTGCCACATTTTTTTATCTGGCTTTTCAAGGCTAGCAGTGGAAGTGGAGCCTGTAGTCCTGAAGGGAGACAGAAAGTTACACAGTCTTCAGAGCATAAAACTTTAGTGTCTCACCCCCAAATAGCAATGACAAAATATGAAGAATAAGACAGCTTATTCCCTGATCTCCTTTTAAAATATCTCTTGAAACCAACTAAATAAAAGTTATCATCATCATAAGGGTGAGTGTCAGATAACGTCTATCAGAAGGACAAATGGTTTAGAGTGAGGATGGTAAGAATGCAACTCTATCATCTCAGGACTAACCAGCTTAGTGTTACTGCAGGTGATCTGAAGTCACTTATTGTCATATCATTTGGGCGGTATGAAAGTAGTTGAAGTTAAGTTAATATCAGTTTGAGTTTCTCTTTTGGAGAAAGAGGTAATATGATTTTTCTATAGCTGAATTACTTGGAAAAAAAAAGTTTCTGATGTGTCAGCCTTTCTTCTAAAGGGTTGAACGGGCATAGAAGCTGAACTTATGTGTCCCTAGATGGAAGTGTATTGTCAAGGCATTTAAGGAATTACGCTTTGCTGCTTCCCATGCCGTACTTGTTTTGTGGTTGAGGTTTTAGCATCTAATGTTGACAACCAGCTAGAAGTCACATGAGTCTTTCTGGTGGAGAAGGAATGACTCTGTGTGTAAGTGTTGGGGAAAAAAGTTTCTGTACATGAAATAATAATGCAAATTGCAAATGGATCAAAGAAATGTGCAGGTCCATATAAATCTACATACTTTGATTGTCCCAGAAATTGAGAAAATTCATGTTCCTTATTGGTTCATCTATGTCAGTTTCTTAATTCTGGCAGTGCTACGATGAGATATGTGAAGGAGATGCTGGAGGTTCTGTAATGTGGAAATTTTCCTCCTCCTGAGTTAGCTAGCAGTGGAACAGTACTGCAGAGTAGCTCTCCTATGTTACAAAGGAAGTCTGTTGCTCCTGTCTGATATAACTTTGGATATCTTTATATTTACTCAAACAAATACCTAATGTTAGTCTCCTACTGGAATCTCCATGAAGTCACATTGTCAGTAAGTTCCTCTCATGTATTTACCTGATGTGATATTGTTGGTTTGTTTTTTTAACATAGTATTGTAAAGAAGGTCACTGCCTGCCTATTGCATTAGTTTAGCTCAGTCCTTCAGTATTTTTTGAACTTCAGTTTGGCAGAAAGGCAAGGTCTCAAATATATTCAGTGTCTATGAGCTTTGTGGAAATTGGTATCTGGGTCAAGGAGAGACTCCTAAGTGAATACCCCTACCGAAGGAGAGATCAGTCTGTGGTTTAACTGTCTGGACAACACACAGATATTAAACCACCCACAAGATGCAGGGAGTCACCTGAAAGAGAATTAACATTTTAGAAGAATGAGAGGAGTAAGAGAAGATGAGAAATTGAGATACTGGAGGAGGAGCTGTGGTGACATAAGGAGAATGGGACAGAATTGTAGGAGCAAGCATCAGAGAATCATTGAAGGGCTTTGGTATTTCTGTGGAGGTGGGACATGTACCTGAAGAAAATAAGTCTTCATTAGTCTTTATTCTTGATTGAAGAGTAACTTGTTAAATATATGTTCATATTCTACATTTTGACACAGTTTCCTTCCCTTTGTAGCTGGTACCCTTTTATAACATTTCCTTTTACACCCTTCTCTCCCTGAGGCTGAGAAAAGCCATTCCAGTCTTTCTCCATAAAGACACTATTTCTTTAATCATTTTCATTGTCTGGTCTTGAGCCTGTTCTACCTTTGGTTTTAGATAAGGAGGGCAAAACTACTAAGAGTATCTAGTGAGGGCATTCAGACATTTTAATATTTTAGGACTAGTAACAGCCTTCCTGTGCTCCTCAGCATTTTTTTACTCTCCGTAGTTGCAAATTGAGTTTTACATTTCTTTGCACCCCCTCCCCCACAAAAAGATCAGAATTAAGTTGGTTTCCAGCAAAGTACAGACCTAGGTTATTTTGTCCAATTTATACAAATTAGCATTTTTCATCAGTTAACTGCTTTCTCACATTCCCACACATTGTCAGTAACCTAATTCTTCGCAATGTTCTTTGCTTTTGCTTAATCTGAAGATATCTTTTAGCTTGTGAATATATCCATATGACCTGTCACATTTCCCTTATATACCATTATTAAATAACGCAAAGATATTAAGGGACCTTTTATGTAAGCAAGAGCACTGAAATAGAATCATTATGTATATCCGTTCAATTGCAGGAGGAAAAGGGAATTCTCTTTACTGCTATTTTTAATTTAAATATCAACATTTTATATAACACAAATGTTTATTGCTAGCAAGTGAAAAATTTATTGATAGAAATGTTTAAGATAAACAGTGAGGGGAACATTCTTTCACGTGACTAAATGCAATCAGAATATTTTTGGTCAATCATTTCTTGAATTTAATCTCTGAAAATTTGAGTCAACACTACCTACAGTTCAAGGAAGAAGGTAGCAAGCATGTAGCAGTTATAACCGAGTGCTTGTCAGAGGTGGTGGACACTCCTCCCTCTCTCCAAGCTGCCCAGTTCACCTTTTATTGCCTTTACTAAAATTGTCCTGCACGTGGAAACCTCCTGGAAACAGATATTGGTAGGAGTTTCCCAACCAGTATGACTGCAGCTGAGATCCATGGTGCCAGCAGGAGAGGATACTTTAACCCCTATTCATATAGCTCCTTTTTTACTAAATGAAGATGTGCTTTGAGAAATAGAATACATTTGACACTGTATTTACCATTCATGTCTACTATGAACTGAATTATTTTATAGACAGACA
This sequence comes from Aegotheles bennettii, assembly GCA_013398125.1. Classification (NCBI taxonomy): domain Eukaryota; kingdom Metazoa; phylum Chordata; class Aves; order Caprimulgiformes; family Aegothelidae; genus Aegotheles; species Aegotheles bennettii. The sequence continues at coordinate 85,531 of VZRW01006879.1, read as the reverse complement.
CATTGTTCACTCACGTATTAATTTTTTTATATGCATCTCACTTCTTCTGACAAGCCATTAAAATTCAACATTTAAATGTCACACTTTGGCATGTAATTTGCTGTCATGAAAACAACTATGGATTTATTTTCTGGTGAGATTCTCGTTAAGTATTGAGCAATATGTCAAAAGCAAAAAGTGTTGTAATTTCTTAAAGGGGGAAAAAGGAGAAATCCCCAAATGGTATGGAATATTAAAAATTCCCTGCACCAATAAGAAGAGATTCTATGGCATTGCTTATTTATTTTTTTTTTCAATATGGAAAACGCAATATAATTGTTCTGGTGGCTTGGAGTTTTGATATAATTTTGAATGGATCAGATCAATAAAAATGTAAAAGTTAATTATTGAAGTTGAGTTCAGTCAATTTTTGAGTGGGAGACCACCAGTGATAAACTGAAGATGCTGTACAAAACAGTTGTTTGGTTGCTATTCTTTTTTATCTTTTTTCTTCTTTCTGAGTCTATTTAAACATTAAACCAATAATCCAGCATGGCTCTAAAGAGGAGCATGCTGTTTCAGGCACAGATGTCACTGTGGAGTATAATGCCTTGATCCCCTCTGGATTTTAAAGATGATAGACACCTTTTGCAAGAAGAATATAAGTTTCAGTGATTGACACAAACTTAATTTGGAAAATTTTCTTTCCTAAATTCCTCCCACACCCATATAAAATCCATTATACTTATTTAATCGTTGTCCTTATCAGCTGTTCAGTTTTGCTTTGTAATATCAGACAGACACTGTATTCTAGCCCACATAGGGCAACATATTTATCTCAGCTGAAAAAAAAATAAAAATCTATCATTTTCCAGTGCTTTCATACTAAAAGTTGTTGGTAACAGTAATAAAAATTAATTTATGCTTAATAATTTTTGATTTAATAATATTTTGAAAATCCAGCTAACAGCTTATTTTTCATTCCTATTTTATCCATAGAAATTGCTTTATTCCTTTCATTTTCTTACCACTATATATGAAGTGAAACCAAACAGCGTATTTCTTACTTTGAAATATTTTTACTATAAACTCTTTTCCATGATATACAATAACATATATAATAACAGAGAATGAGATCACTTTCTTAGATAAATGTTTTATTATCTTCCAGGCTTCTGTAAACTTCACCTTCAAGTGATTTCTTGTTCTTTTCTGTTTTTCATTTTTCCTGGAAGCTATAACAGTATGTGTAGCTCCAGTGTGACTACACAACAGATTTTCACATGAGACGTACTTTGAAAGATTTTTAGTAACATTTCCTTTCTGTCAGGTTACCCTTTCTTTCAAACAGTCCTTTTAGAAAGTCTGTTAAAATGTGTGTGTCTAGTGTCAAGAGCATCAGATACAGGCAGGGATGGGCAAGAGTTCAAAATGACCTGTCACTGTGAGAGGGAAGTGGTAGAGAACATTATGCTGCTTTGAAAGAAACCTGTCTGTGCTAAAGACTGCAAGAGCTCCTGTATGGAAAAACAGGGAGGAAAATGCACATCTATAACATTTTTAAGTGAAATTGTGATTTTTATTTTTAATATAGAATAATTTTTAGAAATTAAATTAATGACAATGGTTGCTACAGAAAACTCCCAACCTTTATTTTGCTTTTAAAAGTCCTTCCACACTCTGTTACAGAAATCAAATATAAAACAGAGAATAAAACCTGTCTAGTGTAAGGAACGATGCCTGCATTTTACAGGCACGTCAGCCCTCTTTTGGGATGGGGTCTGGGGATTCAACACCCAGGGTGCTAACCTCATTATTGTAGGCAAAGAGGTAATCATGTAGGTCTACAAAGAAGTTATAATTGTTAGAGGAGTTAATGAACAAAGCTTCCCCAGGCCTGATTGCTTTTACAACAGTTTACAACATTGGCATCCTGATTGCTTTTACAACAAAATCAAGTTGCAGTTTTATCAAAGTTCATATTCTTTGAGAGTCAAGACTGTTTCTGGCTGAATAGAGACAGAGATAACATGAAGAGGAGAAAGTACCATCCTCTGCTCTTAACAAGGGAAAGGCAATATGTTAAACTGAAAATGAGAGCTGGAAAGCATCTGATGCCCTTCTTAATTAAACCTCAGGTTGAAACAGGCTAGCCTGGACAGGGTGCTCTGCCTGGAGCAGTGACTATGAAGAGCCTGGTGAGAAGCAGCAGGGGCTATATGGCATCTCCCCATGATTGTGATAGGCAATTGGGCCATGAGGTTTATGAGATGAATTCTGCTATAACACTTACTGCTGGTTATCCTGCTCAAAGCAGATCAGGGTGCTGGCTTAAACCTGGGGTCTTGATGGAAAACTGACCTGCTTGGTGGCCTCCATTTAGAACCTGTCAGAGATCAAACCGTGCTGTGGCAAGTAGAAACACCACAGTAAGAAATTACTTAGTAGCATAAATAGCAAATAAAACAGCATAATAAAATAAATAGCTGTCATTAAGAGTATCCCAATTTACCTTCCCTTTTTCATTGAACCCAGTTTAGAGTTTTAGTCTATTACTTTTCCCTTGTGTTGTTTATCTGGGTTTTGGAAAGGGTGAGATTAGTGCAGGAAGGAGAAAATTTTGTACCCTCTTGTGCTTGCTATACAATGTAAATACCATTGAAGCAAAAACATTGTTCAGAACACTCTAAATCAAGCCTCTATTCTCCTCCTACATCTGGTTACTGATTTTCCTTCACCATACAGCCACAGAGATGAATACACAAATATTTTTATTAACAGGTCACCAGGTTCAGCTTTCAGCGTGCTCAGACACTTCAAGTAAATCCAGGTAGAAATTGTAATGTTAAAATAATTAGTTGAAATTTCCAAGATGTTTTTGTCTTTGTTAGACTATTCTTTTATGTCTTTGCATCCTAGTTAGCACTGAATAAGGTAGCTTGGATTCAATATAACGACGTCAGCATAGTGCTCTTCCTGGGTTAATTAGCCCTACTAAGCTCTGTGGTGCTTTGTTTTGTATGCATTATAGCTTAGCCGGTGCCAGTTGAAGTATTTATTAAGTATTTATTCATGTTAGTCTATTTGCTGTGTAGATATGCTATTTATGGTCAATATTTGAATATCTTTGGCCTTTTGTTGGCATTAAAAATGTGAAACCCTTACCTTAAACTTCTATCAGATTTTTCAGGTATAATCTTTGTGCTTATCCTGTTTATTATATTTACTTAAGTTTTGCTTTGTGTAAGTGATTTCATCATATTCATCATTAGAAGCAGAGTGGGTTGTGTATTGTTGCTTAAATAGGTTTCTGAACAAGTCCTATGTGTATGGTTTTCCTGCTATAATATGAAAGGCTTAACATGTTTGTTGGTCTTCTTCCCTTTTCACAAAGGGAATATTTGAAGTTTATTGATAATTTACTATGGGAATTTAAAAACTTACGGTAAAATTTAATCTATATGCAAGGAAACCTTACCAGGCCCATATCTTCAAATTCACCATAAGCATCAGTTGTCCAGTACTTTTCCCTGAGGATTTTTTTCACTGGGTGTGATGTTGAGTTTACATGCAAGAGCTTTATTTGCCTTTTATTTACTAGCAATTCTATAGGCTTCAAGATTTGTGATCCAGTTCCATATGGGCTGTCCAGTTTACGAAAACCTGCATACCAAAATCTCTGCCTTTGCCACTGGTTTCAGGAGAGAAGCCAGTGCATGAACAGGCCCGAGACTGAATGATGAATAGATTAATTCAATGTTTTCCAAATTAGTGAATCAATGCTTTTGTATTTTGGCTGAATCCTCCTTCTCCATCTCTAATTACTAGATAATTCAAGATTTAGATGCCCTTTAAAACACCTCTTTTTGCCACTTCCAGCTATAAATGAAAGGGCTAGCACTGGGTGCTTCCCCAGGAATGTCCTTTAAATGGGAAATGAGGTTACCCCTGAGCACAAGGAGGAATTTTACCTAGTAGATTTGGAAGGAATTAAACTGAAAGATTTATGGGGTTTTTTTCATAGAAGAATGGTGAAAAAGAAGTTTTGCCACTGATAAGTGTTCTTCTGTCCACATCTCCAAGGTTTATAATGTTATTACTGGATAATTGATCCAAGCCTTTGCACTGCCCATAGTGGATCTGAAGTGCTCACCAGGGAGATGCTCTGATTAGAGCATCTTTTACTTTTACTTTTCACAGAACGTTCTGCATCCCAAAACACAACCTCTTTCCTCCTATTTACATGGCATAGACTGATAGTTAATGCTGTCAAAATGCTGCAAATGAGCTTCTTGCTACACTAACAGTTTCTAGGAGTCATAGATTATATTCCCAGGCCTAAAGCTGTTTACTGCATCCATCATCAATACCATTAAATGGTAGTTCATCTAGTCTGCTTTAAGGGACACAAGTGAATTTTGTCAAGGTACTCTCAGACAAATGATTGTACAATATTCATTTTTTTCTCCACAGCTATTTATAAATACATTTTAAGGAAGAAAGTACCGTGGGAAAAATGATTGGCTTCACACGAAGTAACAAATGAACATTACATTAACTGCAAAACATCACATTAATTTAACAGCTGTGCAAGCAATTGGGCACTGCCAATGTGGACGTTGTGTTCAAATTGTACTTCTACACCCACGTGTGTCCAAATGCATTAATGATAATGTCTCTAACTGCGTGAACACCTATAAAATTTTAGTACTAAACAGTCTTAATTCAGAACTAGACATTTATTTCCTCAGCTGAGAAGTTGCGGCCAGTTCAGATGACTTGGACTGAGCAAGACCTTGATTCTGAAAGGCATGGGTAACTCCAGTCAGAACGAAGAATGCCAGCTCCCTTCAGAAGCCATTTGCCATTTTGCAGGAAGGAGCTCAATGCCTTGCACTGAGTTGTTGAAATCTGTGTCAGTAAAAAAAGGCTCTCTTCTCCCATGGGCATGGCAATAAAGTAAATATATCTAAACAAGTTCTTTGAAACATTCCACAGACTTTTCTGCAAGATCATACATTGTTAGATGAAAGAACTGTTTGATGCCATTTTTTTAAAAAAGATTTACTAGTAAGATCAAATCCAAAACCAAATTGCTTTCAGTACAAGATAGTGTGATGGATCATTTTCTGGCTTATTTTCTATTTTCAGACCTCAATTTTTCAGCTTTAGTACTGTTCCAAAGAGTGAAGCATACATATAAAAGGAAAGGCGGGATTTTGACTTTCTCTTGAAATGCCAATTAGGGTACTGAAATTCTTTTTAAGAAAGAAAAAGAGAATGATCTTAGAACCCCAAACCTAGAAAACATTATTCCAAAAGGAATTGGTGTCCTGTGAAATGGGGACAGGGTAAAAACCCAGAATAGAAATTATTATGTAAGAGAAATTAGCGTTTGTCATTCTGTTTCCTAATGACTTATTTTAACTGAGACAAATTTTTGAGGGAAGGAAGGGGAGAAATCCAGAGAAATGTAAGAGTCTGATATGGATTTAAGCTTCACATTGGTCATCATTTAAAATTGTCTTTGAAAGTAGTTACCTGAAATGGATTATGTGACTGCTGTATTTGAGTAACCTGTGCATTTACATTGTGACGCACTGGAAAGGCAGTTACAATTCCATTAATATGTTTGTCTGTTTTCTTAAATTTTTAATAATGTGGCAAAATGTGCTACTTTTTTATCTTAACTTGGAATAAACTAATTAAGGAGTGTCATAATAGCAGTATTGAGCCAGAACAAATGGCAGGACAAAAGTAGAACTTTTATCATCTGTGAGAAATTCTAACATTTGAAAGACATTGTCTTGAGGAATATGGATTGATGTATGGAGGGAAATTTTAATCATTCCTAAATAAATTGTATATAACTCGTCATTTTAGAACTCCCAGAGGCTTGAGAAGCACCATCTACTAGAAACCCTCAGAGTGTCAGCTCCCATGAATTGAAGAATTGCCAGGAATGCCTGGCTCTCTGCTGGCAGGCTGGAGCTCCCAGGGCTTTTCTTCCTTGGCAAATGGTTAGAAATGCAGGTTTCTGTGAAATATTTTCTGGAACATTTTCTAAATAGAGACCCTGTGTCTGAAAAGTACTAAGCTAATACAAGATTCAAATCATGCCTCCCTTTGAGTAGTCACTGTTGTCTACTCAAAGCTGACAGCAGCACAATAAAGCTATGGGCTTTACTTTTCCAACTATTTTTTTTTAACGGTATGTGGAATTGTCTCATTAGGTACCTTACAGATGTAAAGCTGAAATATTGTCCAATAGCACTGAGGAATTACACCAGGTATGTTATAGCTCCCTGATAGAAAATCACTGCTTCCAATGAGATGGAAAGAAGAGATTGTTGATTGTTGGAGTGGGGAGAGAAAGCATTTGTGTGAGGGAGCATTAAACTCTAAATTGCCTTAATATTGGTTAAACTATTTTGTCTGGAAATTGAGCAAAACAGATAACGTCCTGTATGGCTTGGGGATGTCATTACAAAGAATGATCATACTCTAGTATGGCCAGTGATCATGTGGTGATTGCCCTTGTGATTTTCTGGTAAATTTGATGCAATGCAATTAGATTTTCAGTGACTTGGGTGTGGGTCATGTCTCTGTGGTTATTTGCATAGTCAGAGTTACTCTTACATGGCAGTGTTTGGTAACAGTTAAACTAGTGCTGTGAACCACTGTGATCACTCTCTGCCTTTGATTAGCAGGAGGAATGTCTTCCTGTGATGATATTCACATATCTATCTGAAATTTAGCATCTTATTGGTGATATTTTTCACCAGTAAAAAGATTTCATAAACTCCATTGAAACAATACTGATTCCAAAGTTTTGATTCAGAATCTAAGATACTTAAAATGAAAAAATTAAAAATCAGCTGTCATTATTCATTATGTAAAGTTGTCATGCAGGTACATCAATGGGAAATACGTTTGTGAATTTTTTATTTTTTGAAGGTCAATAGAACAACAACGCTAAATAAGATCAAAACTCTCCATTAATTTACAGTGATTCTTACCCGGCTTATCTGTTCTCCTATTGAGATGGATAGGATTGTGTTCATAACTTTGCAAGAATAAGATAAAATAACCTCTCTAGATGATGAAGGAAGCAGTAGTTTCTTTTCTATCAGTGGTTTAGCTGCTACTGTAAATAGTGTTAATTTTTGCATGAAGACATGAGCTCCTTGTGTTAAACAAGGTACAAACACATAATGAGAAATTGCTCCTCCCTCATTGACTGAATCTAAGAAAACTGTGTAAAAAATAATGTTACAAATGATAACAGTGATGTTCCAAAAGCCCCTGGATACTCAGTGGTGCTATCAGACACACTACCCAGGTCGCTAATACCTGTTCAATGAACAGCAGTGTCCCTCCTGTTAGTCCCTACTTGAGATCTCTATCAGATGTTTCATGAAAAAACAGCCTGATGTCAATCCTGGTTTTGTACTTTCTGCAAGGTTATGCTCCCAGCTAATAATAGGATATTTTTTTGATTCCTCAAAGTATAATTGTCATGGAGTTCGAGCTGTCAAAACATATTATTAGGATTGTTGGAGGAAGAATATAAAGCTTTGAACAATCATTAGGTGAAGCTGACAAAGATACGTACATGGAGACACCTATTTTAATGTAGAAGGTGAGATATGATGAAGGAGAACAGCAAGACAGGAGACTTCAGTAAGGCTGTTTGCTATGTGCCCCTTTCTAAGAATGCTGTGAATCATCTTAGCATATTTCAACCTCTGATCTGTAACTCCTCTGAGCTGTTCCTGTGTGTTGTTGGTGACTTTAGTGCTGTGGAGGGCCAGGCTGGATTACTGTGTGCAACTGAGTTACAGAGGGAAATACTCTGTTTCGGTCAAGAATAATAAAGGCATAGGAAGACAAAGCTTCTCTACTTGCAGATGGGGTTTAGGATTAAGGTGGGTGGAATCACTGCAAGTTTATAATTTCTGCAACTAAGGTGGATTGTGTTGTACTGTCAATGAGCAGAAGATGCTGCTGAACCTGAGGCTGGCTAGGTGTTTTTGACTGGTTTACCTGTTTGCAATCACTCTGGAATCAATGTACTCTTCAAGTGTCACTACATACTCGAATTTCAGCCAAAACGTCAGTAATTATTGCAGTTCTTTTATGATTATCAGTAATTTTCTTCTGTTGTCTGTTTCCTTTTTGAATGAACTTCTTTGTAAACATTGTACCAATCAATACTGTGAAGACTTAAAAAAGGGGAAGAGGAACTGAACATAATATCAGTAATCAGAAGGTTGTTGCATACAAAGAACATGAAAAAGAGGTCTTTCTCCACAATCCATGTGATAGAATCCTCCTTTGTGTTTGTTTGATTTTACTATGAAGTGGAGAGTTGGAAGTGAGAAGTTAGTGACAAGCATGCTGAGTTACCACACACTGTCCATCACTTTGGTGAAGGAAAAGAAGGCCAAAAGGGATTTGACCTCAAACTGTAAGATACATTTTCAGACCTACCAGGCTTTTCTGTTCTGTATTATTGGGATCGTTTCCTACTGAGGCAGATATGGGCAGAGAAAACGAGTATTTTCCAATATGTTATTGTTGTGGTTTAACCCCAACCAGCAACTCAGCCCCACACAGCTGCTTGCTCCCTCCTGGTGGGATGAGGGAGTGAATCAGAAGGGTAGTAGTGAGAAAACTCGAGAGTTGAGATAAAGACAGAAAAGGTAAAGCAAAAGCTGCACAGGCAAGCAAAACAAAACAAGGAAATCATTCACTACTTCCCATTGACAGGCAGGTGTTCAGCCATCTCCAGGAAAGCAGGGCTCCATCATGTGTAATGGTGACTTGGGAAGACAAGCACCATCACTCCAAATGTCCTCCCCTTCCTTCTTCCCCCAGTTGTTATTGCTGAGCATGATGTGATATGGTATGGAATATCCCTGCAGTCAGTTGGGGTCAGCTGTCCCAGCTGTGTCCCCTCTCAACTCCCTGTGCACCCCCAGCCTCCTCACTGGTGGGGTGGTGAGAGGAGCTGAAAAGGCCTTGACTCTGTGTAAGCACTGCTCAACAATAGCTAAAACATCCCTGTATTTATCAGCACTGTTTCCAGTACAAATCCAAAACATAGGCCCACACCAGCTGCTATAAAGAAAATTAACTCAATCCCAGCCCAAACCGGCACTATTGGAGGAAATTATTGATACCTCGAGAAACTTTTTCTGGTCTCTTGCTGGGACACATAAAGTTCAGTTCCCCTGATCTCTCTGGTTTAAGGCAGTCAGGAAAATAATGCAAAAAACTATAGAGTGATTTAAAGGCACAGAGGAGTGACAACTTCAGAAAAGTAACTGAAGTGAGCAAGACTATAGCCGAGATTTCATAGTGAAGTCCTTATAGTATAGACAGTTTAGTGTGTGCCTACTAGACAGTTACATAAAGGCTTTTAGATTTACTCTGCAGGGTAAATGCTGTTTATCAAGAGAAGGTCTGAGCTACTTAGCACAGAGAAGTTGTTGAAAATCAGGGAAATGGAGAAAAAAAATCAGGATCTAAAAGTTGTAATACTATGATTTGGAGCAGGATGGCTCTTTTGAGCAGGGTCACATCATGAGCAGAGAAGTCAGGGTCTGAGAGCAGCAGTCTCTTGCACATCTGTGGGAAGGAATCTGAAAGCTAGATTGAGAAGACAATAAAATTTCCTTTAACATGGGAACTGTGATGGACATTTTGGGCTGAAGGTGTTAGGGAAGGGAGTGGACAGAAGGTTACTTCTTGAGAAATGCTCATTTTACTGGGAGTTAAATGAGAGCCTTGTACAGGACCAGCATCCCCTCCAACCAAATTAAAGGCAATCTGTACATTAAAGAAGTCAAGAATATAAA
>VZRW01006879.1:0-75682 GCA_013398125.1 Aegotheles bennettii | reverse complement strand
GGGGGGGGGGGGACCACACATAAGATATTTCAAACACTTTAATAATTACCCTGAAACTAGATTAGAGTGGAATCCAAAGAGAGATATTTTATCCTCTGTGGAGCAGTATGAGTAATTCTTGTTTTCATTAAAAGTTTTTGTTTTTTTTAATGATGGTACATTTACTTTTTTTCCTCATAAAAGATAAGAGTTGATTAACAGTGAAGTGATTCTTCTGTCTTCTTACCAGTTTGTTCTGGAAGTTGTATGGTCTGGCTGTTTGCACCATGTTGGCTGGTTCAAAGGCCAGGTGCTGTGTTCAGATTGAACAACAGGGAGAAGGTTAAATGCTGAAGGTAATTTTGTGTCCTTTTATTTGTGCAGGCTGAGTATTTACATCTTAGCGTAGCCTCAGAGCTGCCCCTGTTTGTGTTCAGGAGATGACTTTTCCGAATGACTGGGTATCAGCACGAGTGCTATCAGGGCACTCCATACACTGGTTTTGTATCTTTTTTCCTTAGTGCGTGCTATCTGAGACATTTCTGCCAGCTGAAAGGAGTCATAAGGATTTGTCAGTCTTAGGTAGTTTTGCATCAATTGGATGAACCATCCAATCTGTGCTTTTATTATCTTGTTAACCCTCCATTAATTTACTACCCAGAACATTAAAAACTAGCACAAGCTGGGAAATAAGAAGAAACCGAACAGTTTCAATATCCACCTTGTTTCCTTTCAACCTTTTTGACCCAATAGAAACCATTTGGAGTTTGAGAACAGACTGGATAACCTTGCTTGCAGCATTAGCAAATACATCAGTGAGTTGTTGTGACATTATGTACTTCACTGTCCCTTCAGAAATGGAGTTCAAGTGAAACAAATGTTGGAAAAAGACATATGGCTTATGGAGACAGGTTTACTCTCTAGTGAAAAGTAAAGTTATTAAATGAGCAGTGCCTGCCAATTGCGGAAAGGTTGGCAGGGATATGTTGGCACTGTATTTTTTTATTTATTATTTAAAAGGCCTCACGCAGGACTTCTGAATATGGCCTTAAAGCACTAGGCAGTGTAAGAACATACAGGGTCAATGCACAAATTAAGTATTGTGTTATGAGCAGGAAGAATATGATACTACAAAAAATGTCTTGGAAATTTGGTATATGTATTAATGAAAAGATACCACCTTAATAGATTAGAAAACTCTTTTCTAAAGATTAAAACTATATAACAGGAAAGAACGACTTGTCTAACCTTTTCTGAAGTCAAAGCAGAGAGTGTTCCTTATTTTTCATGGTAGTTGCTGTGTAAAGTTGGTTGATTAGCAGGAAAAAAATCTAACAAGCGATTGAAATTTTTTCTTAAGAACAGTTGTCCTGAGAATCCAGAATAATGAAGTTAATTTTGGAATGGCTTGAAGAATCTTACATTGGTGAAGAAATTCATCACATTTCCAAAGTATAATCTAGCTGCTAGTGAAAAGGAATCCCCACATACACGACAGCAGGTTCTTCAATTAAGAATCCAGCTTATTGTTAATGAGAATGGAATGTATGTATTTATCCTCTTACTTACCAAGATCCAAAATGCTTTCATTACACTTAAGTAGTCCATGGATAAAACCAACAGAACAAAACCAAATATTCTTTCCAAAAATTAAATAGTTCTGTAGAGATACATACCCTACAATACTAATGGTGTAGTATGTTTAATATTTTTAACATAATAGTTCACTGAGACAACCATGTCTTCGTAGAAAGCAAATTTCAAGCAGTAAAAGCATGTGGCAGAACTTTGTGTAACAAAGTTGCAGCTGGTATCCCACACAGAAATTTCCAAGGGTTTGGGTCTGCAAGGGTGCAGTGTGTGTTTGGTACCACTGAATGATCAAAAAACAGCCCTGTAGCCACCTACGGGCACATCCAGAATCACTCTGTTGGCATCAGGCCACAGGAGCTGAGGTGATTAAGTACAGTGATCTGACTATGGCTCTTCTTACACTCAGAAAATGTTGCACTTTCTCTTTTATTTCAATTTGTGGCAAATACTAAACCCTGTATTTATTTTCTCATATTAATTTGACTTTATTTTAAACTCTAAGCTATTACCTGAGAATTCTAGTGCTATACTTCTGTGTAAAAATAACACGATCATATGGTTTGTAGTTTACTTTTAAATGTGTTGGAAAGGGTTGCTCTTGTACAGTGGAAGGTTCAGCTCTTTTGCAAAGCCAAAGCCTTTACTCTCAGTGGAACGAAATGTATCAACATTGGGAGAAACCTAGTCCTATTTAAGGCTGAAAGCCTACTAGAAAGGACAAAACCCCTGCATTTTTAAAGGGGAAAAAAGGGGGGAGAAAGCCATTCATGAGAAGTATAAAATGTAATTTTGTTTTAAAGCTCACTAAAAGCTATATAGGTCATGAAGACAATCAGTCTTTTATTCTTTGAAATAATTCACATTACAGCCCTATGTATTACCACCCTTATCACAGAAAAGCCTTTAGATTTGTGTTGGCAGATAATTACAAATTGATTTCTGGACCCTCATTTTGACAATGGTTTTGAAAACCTTTTCGTTTTTTTTCCCTTTTTAAAAGCCTCTTATGATTTCTCCTGCATCATACTGAAGAAGGACTGTCATGATGAGCTGGCCAGGTGTACTAAACCATTTATACAAAAGCACCATAGAGTACAAGACCCAAAATATTCTGGAAATTAACTGTGAAATGCTGCAGGTAACTGCAGTATACTTAATTTACATCTATCTTCATCTTTCGTATTGTTCAAACTTGAAATAATTTTACAAGTAGATGGTAATTTAACAAATGGGTAACGTAAAATTTTACAACCTACAGGTTGCTGCTTTCACTAGCCTGCCAAATCTTGGTTTCCTTACATTTTTTCAGCATTTAACACTCAAAAATCCTTCAGGAACCAAAAGGCTTAATGCTTTATTGCTCATATTTACTGTGATGGGGTCAAGTCTATCTCTGAAGATGCCACTGCGTGATTACCAAACTCTTGGGCTGAAAACTCAGTTTGCAGTCTAAGACCTGTTCTACAGGTAATAACCAAGTTTAGAGTGTTAATCTCTGCCTGTAGGAGTCAACAATTAATCACTGAGCATGTTACAGCTGAAAAACACATTTAGGTAAAGTTGAGGAGTAGGAAGGGAGATGAGTAACAAAAATAACTAAATATCTTGGCATAGATTTGTTGCGTGCACAATCTGCAGTCAGTTGGTGACAGCAAATGCAGTAATCACTACTCACCACCTGCTCAGCTGTGCTATTTTTAAAGTATAACTGAATGACAGCAGTAGTGGGGGTTTTTTAATTGTTTATTATTCCAGAGAATTAAATACTCAGCATTTGGGAGGCATCTAAAGGATTCACAGCGCTAAGAATACCCTGAGCATGCAGGTATGTGAAGTAGCCTGTACGACATGCAGTAAACACTGGCATAGAGTAACTGGAGGCTGAATTGAAATTTTTTAGTATTACAGACTTTATTGATTTGGTTTTGAGTTGTTTTCTTTCCTAACTCAGACTTTATGTATTATTAAAATGTCTGCAGAACATCAAGTATGATACCATTTTTTGTAGGTTTATTTTTCTTTCAGGGGAAAAAAATAATCTTTTAGCTATATGGGGATGGTGGCCATTAGCTTTAGCTAATAACCCACATGCATGCCTTTGAAGTATGTTTTTTTTTCCTACAGCTCCCAGAAGGATGTAATTTGTAAACAGTATTAAGAAAAGCGTATGAAGTGCCACTGTCTTCAATAATCTGTAACTCTCAAGGGAGGATACATTTTGATCATGCTTCTTGCTGAGCTTGAACCTAAATCTGAATACTACAAAATTTAGTTTTCTTTTCCTGTTCTTTATTTTTTTCCTATGTATTTATAAGTAATTTCTTCCATTAACCATTTCACCTTCCTTTTACATTTCAACATTCTGTTTCTCTATCCTTTGGATAAAGAGAACGTTCCACTTTAAAACAAAATAAAATTTAAAAATTACTTCTTTAAAATGACCAGTGGATTACATAAAATTATATAAAATAAAAATAATAACCCCCCTAACTTTTTGTGTAATTAAAATAATTTAGGAAAGCAGGATGTGAGCAGGTTGAGAGGCACTTTACATTTCTCAGGGGTAGATCCTTAGCTGGAATTAATTATCAGAGTTCCATTTATTTCAATGGACATTTAACAATTCACACAATTTGTAATCTGCCTTCTCATTTCCTCCCTTTTTTAAGAGTATCTGTCACTTTTGTCTGTCCTCCGTTCTTTCCTGTGCCAGAACATGTGTATTTGTGTGTATGTTTATGTATGAATGACACTTGTCATAAGCAGTCTTTATTTTTTCTAGACAAGACAGTTTAGGTTTCTGAAGTATCACTAATTTGTCTCCATGAGGATGTTGCTGTTCTGTTGCTGACATGAACTGCTGCTACAGACATGCCAGCAAAAGGCAGGCATTTTATGCCTGCATTTAAAGTGTTTGAAATTGTGGAAAGAAATACAAGAGAATGATCGAGGAATGGGGGGAAGCAAATAGGAGTAAGTTTTTCCCTTATCCTTCAAATGAGATCAGAAAAAAAATGTCATAAATGACATGGCTTTTCATTAATTAAAGAATACCATTTGAAATGAACGGGATTCACGTTTTCTGAATACAGTTGTGTGTGTTCTGCTGTGGACATGTATCAATAGAGGAGGGATTGCATGTACTGCATAATCCTGCTCACGTCTCTCTGTCTCTCAGTCAGAAGGAAGAGAGCAGTATAGCTCGGGCTGTGCAGCCTGATATTCTTTTGGACCATTTTCTGTGCTCTGGTGATGCAAATGCAAAGATTCATTTCTTTCCTGTAAAGCCAATGCTCAGACAATATTGCAGAACAAACCTTTCCTTACACAAAGGTTATTTTCTCTCTGGAGCATTCCCTTTTTTACTGAAAGGCATTGTAGACTAGAAATTCTCTGAGAGTTCATGACACCCTGAGAGCCTTCCTTTCAGAGACAAGCTGTATAATAATAATGCGGTGACAGAAAAATCGAGGAGAGGTGGCTTTCTCTGATAGAGAATTTGCCTTTAATTCTACCCTGAAGAGATTGCAATGGAGCACCAACCTTTGTTCTTCCTGTAGTGCTTCACTGCTATACCAACCATTTGTTAAATGGGAAGTAATTGAGGCTGAAAAAGAATTGAATGAATAAAGCTTTTGGCAGGGAAGGGGAGGAGGCAAAGTATGGGTTAAAGGTTATTCCTTTCAGAAATTTCATAAAATGAGAGGTAATGTGGCTTTTGAGCTAGAATTGTTGGTGCCTCTGGATGGGGGCTTGCAGAAGAGAGGGAGGAGAGCAGGTTGGGGGAGGGAGACCCAACCTGCCAAAGCACAATGAGAATAATAAACTAGCATCAAATATTCAGCTTTGTGGCATCTTATTGATCATGTTACGAATTTCACCCTGAAATGTGCAGCCTTGGCTGTCTCTCTTGGTAAGCAGAGAGCAAAGGAGGAAGAATTGAGAAGTCAGGAGTAGCAATGCAGATGCCCTGTAGAAGCTTTCCTATCCAAGAAACATTTTAGCATTGCTGTAAGTTGCATTTGCTGCTTCCACAGGAATGAATGGGCTGCACGTTTTGGTGCTTTCCAGAATTCTGGGGTTCTGGTAATTTGAAAAATAATGAAGATGATCTTTTTTCTGTTACAAATTTGCATCTGCGTTCAGACTTCCTTTCACACTGACCAAATGTTTTCCCTTTGCCTTCCTCCTCTCTCCACAGAGAAAAAGTCTGTCCTGAAAGTCATGAAAGTCTTATGTTATTTTGGGCCTGGGGACACTGGGGATGGGCAGAAAGGATTTCTGTCCTGGAGAGAGCCTATGTTGAATGAAATACCACCATTTATGAAGCACTAATGCACTTCCATCTAGTGTGCTTTTCATACTGTATTGCAGTTATTTGAAATTTTTTGTTAATTTTTGTCTTTATGGTCCAAATGTGTATAAACAAATGCAGTTTTTATTTTGTACAGTATTATTTTGTGTTCTTCCAATGAACATTGAATTTTGCGGAACACAAGGTCTAAGTATTTTTGCTCAAAATAAATTGATTTTGAAGGACTGCTGTTTTTGATACACGCATGTGTTTTTCATATGTGGCCTTTACATTTCTACAGAATGAAGCCCATAATTTGCTATGCCTTAGGTAGTCTGGCTTTGCATATTTTTTATTATATGAATACTACTCCTTATTTGGGTAGGAGGATGCTTTCCACTTCCAAAATAATAATGAGACTTAAGATTTCTTTTAGTGAAATTCCATAGACATAGATGCTGGCTCAGTTCTCATCCACAACTTTGTCAAGAAGCTAGTGATATACATATACTAGCTGCCAGTAAAAAATCTTCCAAACGACTTAGAGACTTTGGGTTTTGTGGATAGTAATTAAGTCCTACTGGAGAATTTAGGATGATTGCCAACATGGGCCATTCAAAAAAAAGATGTATAAGGAGAATGCAGGCTGGTGTTGCAATGAGGATACCTGTTCTGTTAAGAGCTTGTACTTGAGAAAGGTGTTAGGGTCATACCAGACAAGTAGCTCGTCAGGGTTTTCTATGAGAGTTGGGGCAAAGAAGGCTAATGTGGATCTTGGATATACAGATTAGGATAGTGACTTAAGGAGAGGGAAGTGATTTTCTTTATATATATTGCCTTAGTCAGGCAGCTACTGGAATATCTTGTTTGGTTTTGTGTCCTCATTTGTTTAAATTGTGTTGGCAAATTGAAGAAGGTACAACAATGGCCCAAGAAAATAATTTTAAGAGAATACCTTATAATGGGAAACTTAGGGGCCCATCTGTTCTGCTTTTCTCAAAGAGAGATGATTTGTATATGGTGCAGAAGGGCCTTAATGTGTCAGAAATATTGGTTACCTCTGTCAGAAATATTGGCCTCTGTAATCTAGCAGAAAAAGACAAGATTTGGCTGAAGTAGGCTGGAAGCTGAATCCAGATTAATTCAAATGGGAAATTAGAAACAAATAAACAAACAATAAAAGAAGCAACCTTAATCACAGAGTAATACTTCATGAAAAATGAAAGTCAAGATACTGATTTTTTCCAGCTCAAATAAGGCATCTCTCAGCACAGTATCACTATTGCCAGACTTGCTGAATAAATGGAGAACAGTGCAAGGGACTATTCTGTGTTGACAGAATATCATCACCAGTAAATTTTGAGAAGATCTAGACTCTTATTTTGAATCTCACAATAATCAGTCATAATGCTGGACTAGCAGCTGCAAGCACGGATAAATGCGATACCTTATTGTTTTGTACAAGTAGTAGTATAACAACCAGAGTGAACAGCTTACTCCATTTTATTGGAGCTTTGCTGTTCTCTTAAGGAGGAGATGATGTTTGTATTAACCACTTGGGACTGTTGGGAAAGACTGATATTGTCCAGGAAAGGTGTTTTTATTCTTGCAATGGGGCCAGTGCTCCAGCTTGTGTCCAACACTGCAGTTTCATCCAGGTAAACAGCAAAGTGATGGTTACTGCAATCTCTGCGAGATACTGAACCAAGGGTGACCTTGGAATATATTCAACTGCCAATTTAACAGAAACATTTTTGTAAATTGTATTGTTCAGGAGTCCCTACAGCACATCACAGTCAGCAGGGCTGAACACGAACTTTGCACGAGTCCAGGTAGCTGGTTATGTGCCCGCTTGAAAATGCTTTGTGCAGGGGCTTGAGCAGTCAAAGCCTGTCAGCGCTTCCTGCCGCTTCTAGGGAGGCTGAGCTCAGAGGAGCTATTATTTAAAAAAAGTCACAAATCGTTTGCAGATGAAAGAACTTTTAAAATTGGGGTTATCAAATAGATATAAAAAGTGCTAATTCTGTAAGTAATGTGTTACAATTAGAAATCATCATTAATTAAACACTCATTTACAGAATGAGGTATTTTCTTTGTGGCACGTCTGGGTGTTCTCTTTACTCATATTTTTATTACTTGCAATTACAACTTATTACTTTCCATAAAAATGATAATTTTCAGGCATCCTGAGTTAAATGAATGATTCAATAATTTAAAACTAAGTATTTGTTGTCTTTGAGGACTGTGGAAATGAATTGCACATTGTGGATTTAAAATGCCAGTCTTGTGGATAAATAAGTCCCTGGGGAGGCTGTGAGCAGCACTGCCACAAAGAGTGAAGGGGAGAGGTTGCAGGGTATAGATATTTGCTTCTCTTATATTTATGGCCCGATAGTCAGAGAGGCTGAGCGTTTGAAGATTTGACTGAAGTGAATCAAGTTGAAGATGCTTCCCAAAAATCAAATCTTCATATATATGATGTTCGTAGTTGGCTGGAGGGGAAAAAAAAGTTAAAGCAGAGAAATATGGGCAGGGAAAAGACTTAGGCATGAGAGGAGTCTGAGTTGTGTGAAGTTAAATGTGGGCTGCTCTTTCATATCTTGAGAGATCAGAGAGATTCCTTTTTGTCCGAGTGGAAAATTTCATGTGGGTTTTGGAGCGAAACGATCTGCTGTCCTGGACCAAAGTCAGTGCCAGGGCTGCTGCTTGACAGCTTGAACTTCACCCTCTTTGTATGACTTTTACTCCTTAGGCAGAAGGTGTAGATGCTTTAGCAACCTCAGGGGAGGGGTGGGGGGGTGGGTGAGTGCAGGGGGGTGACACTGTATAAGTGTAGGGCACAGTGTTATCAGAAGCAGTGTCACTTCAATTACTCATTTGCAGGGATTGCTCTGCCATTCCCGACCACTTTGCTGATAATTTTAGGAAGTGAGTGAACAGGAGTGCACGTGGCACATGGAGCAGTTTCACTGAATTCGGTGCAAGGAGGATCAGTCCCTGTGTATTTTTTGCAGTTTCATTTTGTTATTGTAATTTTTTTTCCCAAACCCTTGAACTAATCCAAAACATTACAAATCAGATTCTTTGTCAAAGTGCTTCATGTAACAATCAACAATCGTATCATATACTCGGTCTTGAAGATGTTTTAGCATGTTGATACATGAGCTATTGATTTCTATGTTGTTTCTCAGTTCAGGATCACATATTCAAGATTTCTACTTTGATCTTTAAGAAAAAAGGAAAGCTGAGGATTTTGGCAAGGGCTGGGAAGGTAGCAAAACTAATAATTGAGAGGCTTGAATATGAAAACTAGCCTTGTGTTGTCGCCTTTGTCTAGAAGAGGAAGTGAGAAGATTTTTATCATGCGTGGATGCTGTCATCTCCTTTGCTGAAAACAGAATAAATACCCTGGCTAAATTCTTTAAAGAAGGAAAGCCCCACTTCATCTTTATTGGAAAAATGTACTTTATTCCCTTTTCAAATTACTAATTTCTGCTACACATGGCATCTTCTGCCATTCAGTGCCTTAATTGAAACTGTAATAATTGATGCCACCTTTACATATTTATTTCCCATAGAAATAGTTTACACAGAGTCACTGATTCAGGAGATAAAAATAGCATCCTGGTCATGGGCTTCTCTCCTTGACTCACTGTGATGATAAAAGTGATTTCCTGTTAAACAGGCAGCCCGGGACTGCAATTGCATGAATCTCCTGATTTACAGGGGTGCTTAGCACCCTGAACTCCAGTTTAATTCAGTGGGAGCTTTAGCGCCAATAAATTAAAGTCAAGTATGTGTTTGAACATATTTTATATACTGTGTGACAGGTTCTGATTACCTTCATTGTTGGATAAACTGAAACCTGCATTTTTTCCCTTACTGACTACTTTGTGGTGTTTCTTATGCTTATATAAATTATTAGAAAAAAACACAGAAATATTCCTCTTCTCCCAAAGCTCTGACCCTCCTTATTCTGTATGTGGTTTAGCTTTTCCTTTAACACAAACAATATATTGTTGAAACCGGTTCAGCAGTGTTTATCAATGATGCATCAGGCTTAGTGAAGTGGCACAGGTTTACTGTATTGTGACCAAGCTCAGAAATTGCTTAGAGAGTTCTGCCTATTTTCAGTAGTGCAGATCTTGGAGTCACAAGAAATTCTTGAGACATCAGTGTTTATGATAATTAGGTTAGACAGTCTATGTGAGGCAATCAAGTGGTCATATGCATGAGTGAGCTGATATACAGAAGATATAATATCATTAACCACTGGAATATCCATGTCCAAGTAAGAAAAATACCAGGACTATTAATGAGCAGGAGCTGCACACAAGAGGTCTCATTATTACACTCTGTGTGTTACACACAATAGTTATGATTAATAAAAGTAATAATAATAAAAATCCTTCTAAGGACTGCAAATCAAATGTTCAGAAGGTAGACAAATGTAATTCTGGCATTTCCTGCACTGTCTTAATTCATCATCTTTGTGCTTGTGTACTACAGTGCAGTGTCTGATTATATGATCGCATCCTATTTTTTTCCACATAATCCCTGCATCGTTTAGTGCATGAGGAAAACCTATTCTTTGGATCACCTGGGATCTGAAATAGCTCCATTTGCAAGCTGATAGTTTAAACTCCTAGCAACCCAGACATGCCTACATAACCACCAAGCTTATCTAAGGTCTTCTGTCTCAGGAAATAAATTAACCTATTCAGTCCCAATAGCTAACCATGAAAAAGAAGAGAAATCCAGTCACACATGATTTTTATTTAAAAGCATTGCAGTTATTTACAGTTTTTCTACAATTTGAAGTCTCATTGATCTCTTAAATACTTATTAGCAGCAGGGTATGAGCATGACTGAGTGAGATGTCGTCATAAATGGATTGCTTGTCTGTTTTGTTTCCTTTGAAAACTGTAGTTCTTTATCTGTCATTATGAAAAAGAAGTAATTCCATGTCAGACTGCTGCATGGAATACAAGAGCTTGACTGCCTTTCTGGGAACACGTTACATGAAAGTGAGCTATATTCTCAAATTGAGATTTTTAATAGGAAATTTGAGTGGTTTTGAAACACTAGTCACTGTGAATGCTGGAGGGAAGGAATGTGTTACTGTGTCTACTTCTGAGCTGTATTTTGAGAGTCTGCATGAGTCGTCAAAGGTGCCTGTGTGAGATGTGACCTTTTCAGTTCATATTTATTATGTCTTCCCAAATACACATCGTAGCTGTGCAGTGCCTGTCAACATTAGATTTGATGAAACTGGTTTTCTGAACAGAAGAGCTCTCTTTTAATCCTTAAATACTCCCCTTCTGAAGCTGGTCCTGAAAAAGAGAAAAACGTGAAGAAATTTCTAAGAATGAGAGGAAGAAATACATTTAAACCTTCTTCCTCCCCTTTATTTTCCAAAATCCTTCCTCCTGTTATCTCATACTGCTCTTTGTGATCTCTTCTTTGTTATTTCACTTTGTTCTTCCGAGGGCTTTTTTAATAAATGATGTGCAAGCATCCCATCTTCAATAAAACACATTTACACTATGTTGTATATACAGTGTTTAGTGCATCTCCTTTCCCAGAAATGGCTCAGCCATAGCACCCAGTCATTGCTGCCCATGCTGATCATAGAAGAAGGTACCAAAACATTTTTGGTCTTTCCAACACTTTTGGTGTCTCCTCCTAGCTTATGGGGTCCAAATTATAGCCCTTAAACTCTTAATGGGATTGGGTGAACATAGAGGGGTCAGAGCCATGGGCAAGGAATAATGAGATGTATAATGAACCCATTGAAAACACAGAAAATACTCTGTAGTATGACCCTAGCTACCTGATTGGTACGCCAGCCTAGGTCAACATTATGGACGAAAACCCTTGTGACATACACTGGTTTGATAAAGACTTGTCTCAAAGCTGAATTCAGCAGCTTTGTATCTTCTGATTAAATGGGGCATTCCCCACTCTATCTGTAATTTAAAAAAACCCACCACCATTAAATGTAAACACAGGGTGTCATATTCTGTGAAGTGAATAGTTAGGATTGGATTGGTTTTGATTCTGAACAGGAACATTTTGAAAACTAGCTTTTAACAAATGCTGGTCAGTAGTGTGAAAGCTCATTACATTTAACTGAATGCCTGAAAGGGAATCGTATCAGATAGTCTGATTTTTGTCATTGCAGTTTCTCAAATCCTTCAGTTACATCAGGCTATCAAAATCTTCAACGAACGTGCAGCTGGTCTTTACAGTAGTATACCCTTCCTAAATCCCCACTGCAAAAACAGTTGTCCTCAGGTGGGCTGGATCTCATCTTGTCTGGGGCAACCTCATCTATCTTACTGCTTTGCACTGCTGCAGACAGGGTGGAACAGCTCTGAGCACAACTGGACTCTGATCAAGGCCTTTGGGCAATCCCATAATGTTTCCAATAAATCAAAATAAACTGGCCAGCTGCTCTTTCATGTCGTCTCATTGTTCTGTATGACTTGTTTGAAATGGGAGGAAGTCTTTTATGGATTGAGTGTTTTGGCAGGGAAACAAAAATAGCCTCCAGACCCCTCAGGTAGCAAGCCTGGGTGACTGGAAAGCAGCTGTCAGGGTTTAAGCTTGTCGAAGGCTGGGGAAGCTACACAAGTGCTGCGGAAAGAAGGAATTGTAGAACACCACAAGTTCTTCATCTTGCAATTGCAGAGCACATCCTCTACAGTGTGGTGCCAACAGGAGGGCCACAGGTACCTCATTTTAAGGAACCCATTTTGCTTTTCACAGACATCACCAGAGAATGGGGAGACCAGTTTACTGGCTAAGATTTACAGCCTGAACGATACTCATCTTTTTATTTGTCTTTTATTCATCCATGAAAGTGACAATTGACCATCATAGTCCTCACAGGCGTGCTTCAAGTGGGATGTTGATGCCGATAAGTAAGAAGCAGCATCTGTACACTAGATGCCCTCTAGGCCTCATCGTTCTTTGCTTTGCATGGCCTTCACACTATTGTGGCTATATGAGGTGGAAATCAGACTGCTCTTTTTTTCTCATGTATGAATCAGCAGATAGTCCTTATTTTTGTCTCTCATTGAGCAACTGGAAAAAATAAAAAAGGTCAAAATTAAACGTTCCCAAACTTCTTTTTTGTGTTCTGACTTTCTGCAAAAATTTCTGCAGGTCTAACAGCTGTATAATGTATAAATCATTATAAACAAGGCTTGAAAGGAACTTCACTGTTTATACTACAGCTTCCTTGCCCTTTAGCAGTGATGAAAACTGAAAATACCAGTGCATCTTGAATTCAAAGGAGAAAAAAAATAGATGAGAGGATCATAAAGGGGTAACGTGGTTCAGCTAGACTCAGCATTTGGAATATTAAGCAGATTTGACCCATGCTGAGAAGAGTCTGAAGAGCAAATTCTTCTCAGCACCATCTCTTATGTCAGGACCCTGATTAACAAAGACATTTAAATAATGTCACTGCACTTCATACAATTTGAGCCTATTTTCTCTTTTGTATAGCTCGTGAATGTAATTTTTTTTTACTTGCCATATTTGACGCTATCTCCTAATAGCGGCAGGCAATGATACTTTGAATTATTATGCTGAATATAAATGTAGGCTTCAAAACTAATGAAGCTTTTGTTGCTTTCCTGATGAAAGCACAATTTTGCAGTTGCTTTAAATATTATAGCTCTAAGTCTGCCGTTGCTACTTCTACTAAGGTTTTCTCAGTGAATTCATTAGAAATGTCTGTTTTCATAGCCTGGCTTGTACAAATAAAGCAGAAATTTGAAAGTTCAGGGTACGCCTTGCTGTGCTTAAGCTGCAGCAGTGTTACATATGCTGAATCTGTTTTTGTGTTACTAGTGAGCAATAATGCAAACTGAACTCTGCATTCCCTCATAAGATGTTTTAAGTCTCTAAAGCTAAAACTAAGGCTAAGTTTTGATATTTGTTAACAGAATCCTGTGTGAATTAATATTTTCCAGGGGACACACAAAATTTTTAAAGAAAATTCTGGAAATATAAAGGTAAGGAAAAGCCACATGTGTTTTCCAGGCATGTGAAAATAATTACAAGGGTCAGTGGCTTCGCAGTTGGAATTAACACGGTAACAGAAAGAGGAAGAGGAGAAGGGAGCTGCAGTTCCATTTTTTTGTGTAATGCAGAGAACAGTGATGTTTGGAGAATGTCCCTAATGAAATAATGATGTTTCTAGAAATACTGAGTCTTTCTCTTGAATTACGTGGATTTTTAATTTAAAAAAAAAACAAAACCCTTCTTAATTAGATCTGTTTCTAGATGAAGAAGGGATAGAGGAGAAATGAATTAACTAAACCTGTCAGGTCTGTTTCAAGCTATATCTAGAGATTTAGGGGGTAACAAACCTGAATGATGATAGTTTCAGCTTTCGAGTGGTTTTCTATGTTTCTGGTTTTGGAAGAATTAAAATGAAACTGCTGTTCCTTTGATTGATATATCTGAAAATGGAAGTGATTATAGTGAGAACCTGTTCTTCCCTTACAAAGTACCTAAATCAGAGTTTGCCCAAAGCCTCTGCTACGTTTCAAGGTAGTCTGAACTGTAGCGAGTGACTGCCAAGTGTCCAGATGGAAACTCTAAATCAGGCAGCAGATGAATGTGGGATTGCCTCTGCAAAAAACAACATTTTTCAATTATTTTGCAGATTAGGAACCTGTGATACTTCATCTGTGTCATACAACCCTAAACGTTTTGTAGGGAGATCCAGGGAGGAAAGTGAAGAATATGAGATAACTGAATACATTCTTATGTAATAGGAAATTGTATCTTATTTAGATTTCATTACCATCCAGGCCACAAACAGGTTGTGTTTCTTCCCCCAAACCTTATTCTAACCCCTTAATTCATTGCATTTAGGGAACATTAAAAATTTCCCCAAATTATTCTAAATCAAATCTATTAGTTATAGTTGTACAGGATTAGAGCCATGAAGACTGAGAAGATACAGAGAATCTTTTCTTCTAACAGGTTCACACTTCATTGTCATGTAGGCAAAGTGAGTTGGTGAAAGGGCAGCTTTCCAGCACCATGACACCTGGCTTTGAGTGGTTTTCAAACAAGGGGGCTGGAATAATTCCTTTTATCAGTTGAGATATCTTCAGGGTTGGTGATTGAAATGACTCTTTGCATTACAAGTTTGGAAGTTTTGTACAATGTGTGATGCTTCTGCTATTTATTGGCTGCCATGTAATCCAGCTCTTCTGCAAAGATCCAAAGTATCCTGCTATGTTTACATTAAAACAACTATTTAACAAAGCATACAGGAATTGGAGATAAAGAAGTGGTATGTGCTTAAGTATTTTTTATAAAATTTTTACAAATCACATACATCAAACCCAAATCTGAATTGTAAGAGCGGTGGGTTCATCTTTTATTTAGAATAAAACAACACAGTAATGTAATAATCACATTTTCTAAAGTCTCATGGAGCACAATAAATCTCTTCATACCAACTACAACATACTGTCTCCAAGGATGTTAATAATTAGAGTAAAATTGCTGACTTAGGTTATTCATCCTAGCTGTGTGTCTGTCAAATATTATGATAAAGAATAGGAAAGGATTGGAAATACTTTTTTTTTTTTTCATCCATGTGTTTTGTTGATCTTGGAAATAAAAAGTAACAAAGTATCTCATATTCTTTTAGTTCTCTGTTTTCCTGGATATGTGCTTGAGAAGTCATTTTTTGTTCATCGTCAGGCTGTGATTTTTCGTTCGCTTTTGAACTGTTCCCGTTTCAAAGCCAGTTTTCTGTTCTGAGGCAATTAGCAACCTGGCAGCCATCAATAGATTGGGTTTTTTTTCACTGTGATGACTTCTAGCAATAAGCAGAAGGTCTTGATTTGAATCAATGTTTTTTTTCCATTTCACTTTAGATTTTATCAATGAATATTGCCCCAAGATTTCATCTACCATTAAAATGTAATTTCTATGACAAGTTCTGCCAATTATTTTCTGTTTAATTAACGTGTTCAACACCACTTGGGAGTGAAACAAGCATAGGTTTTGATAAAAAGAAAAGAAATGGTTATTCTGGTTAGTGAGTGAGGTGCACTGAAGATAGCGATGGGTCAAGTCAAGAGAACCACACTTCCAGTTTCTCCCCTGAAGTAATGATCCTTATAAAAGGGTTGAGTGAAGGCTGCTGTGTCTCTGACTCTCTGTGGCTGGGAGGGTATAAGGTGCTGAGAGGATTATAACTCTTTCAGAGAGGGACTCTCTGTTGCTGGATCTCCATGGATTCTCTTTATTTGCTCTCTTTCCTTGCACTGTGCTGACAGTATTTCCCCTTGAGGAAATTCCCCTAACTCTGAGAAATCCACCATGGGCAAAAAGATGATAGAGCTGCAGCTCTGCCACAGAAACATGTCATTATACTAAGCCAGTTGACATGCTCTTGATGAATACTATTTGCTGTGTAATTCAGAGCCCTGATTTGACTACCCCACAGTCTTTTAAATCATGACTGTTACAAAACCAGCTGTAAAATGAGGACGTTGCAATGCTTTCCTTGGAAAAGTGCTCAGGTTGCACCACGTCAGACATGGCAGCAAATCTCGACTGTGCTGCTTAGTGGAGTAGCTCTGCTCTTTGGAGATGGGCAACCCACCGACATCAAGCAGACAGTTCTACCCTGCAGAATCAAGAAGTTAGAGGAGATATTAAATTTTTTACTGAGCTGCTCAGTTTTTTGCATTTCATTTCTCTTTGAACTTGAAGATACAACAAAAATTCAGAAATATTGTTCAGTAAACAATGGATACATACATAGGAAACACAAATAAATATACAGCACATAATATTGCCTGATATTATGCCAGAATAGTTTGAAATTTTGGTTAGAATTAGGTGTCATAACTATATTTTTACTTTCCTTTATATTGATGTTTATTTCAAAAGGTGCTTACTGTAATACTGAAAACATGTCTAAAGCAACTGATTGCTTTTGGGTAGCATATGGAAGACCACTGCAAAATATTTCAATGCAGAATAGAAGTAAGATAGTGGGCTTTGTAGTAGCATATTTCATACAGTTTACAGTCTAGGAAAACAATAAACCAGCTTTCCTGTTTGTATTTAACTTTTACATTTAGAGTAACTTTTCCTTTCTTTCCCCAGTGCTTCTGGTACATTGCCTGTGTGTTTACACTGAGTGTGTTTCTGAACAGGTTTTTAGAATTTGGACTCGGATCCAAACACGTGAATCCTTCAAGGGCAAAGGCAGTATCACTTGTCATTGATTCTGCGGAGCATTTAAGAAGAAGTGACATTTACTAGAGCTTGTTTTGAACATTTATAAATGCAATATAGATTTGGCAAGAATAGCTGCTTCAATAAATTTTGTGCTGTAGCGTGTAAGAATGGGTTTTACCACCAGTGGATTCACTAGCACTTTGTCATCCAAGTAAAAATAAATATTCAATAAACAATTTATTAGGGATGTGGGTTCACTTCTGCTTCATTCCACTTGGAAAGACTTGACATCTGTTGCTACATAGTGTTATTAAGGACACAATGAAATGAAGACAAATTAATTGTGGAATTGCCAAAACTATGTCAGGAAAACTTTCCCTGGCTAACAAAAATAATGCGAAGAATAATAGGAGAGGGATATATCTAGGCTGTATACCAGAGGGTGTTTGGTACTATAGCTATGGATAAGTGAATCATAATATCTGACTAGAAGCTATTTTTCATGGGCCCAACTTTTTTTTCAATAAAAGTGCTTTGCATTGCTCCAGTGGCATTTGAAGAACTTACTCAAAAAGTAAATGGGATTTACAAGCATCAGGACCCTCATTTGGACTACCAGTTTGGTGTGGCCTGGCATTAATGTGAATGATAACAGGAGTAATAAAAAATTGTGTACTGCTTCCTATTCCTGTCAGCAGTGCAAGGCCAGGTAGAATCAGGAGATTTCTTTTCATGGGAAAGGGTGTATTTTAGCTTTGTCAGTATAACAGTTACATGAATTCCCATTCAGGAGCATGTTCTTGTGCCAATTCATCCAACCACATCCTGCAAAACCCCATGCCAGCAAAGGCTACACAAAGAATTGGGGCAAAACCTGTGCTGGGCAGCTGGCTGGTTAAACTTCATCAGTACTGATGTAGGGAAAGGTTTATCTTAGCATGTTTATTCACACAGAATAGCACCCACTAAATAACCTGCTCAGTCTCCAGGAGAGCCATGAAAAATAAGTGGCCCTGCTTCTGTGTCAGGTAGCACTGGAGGAATCCTGATTGGGATTTGAACCCCCTGATGGCAGCGTGGGAGGTGCTTCAGCAGCAGGGATGCCTGGCGACTGCAGCATCACTGCTCAGACAGCTAAAGACTGGCGCGTTGGGACTATTTTATTTAGCCTTGGCTGTAATGTGGGATCACAGATAAATACAAATCATCACATGCACACAAAGTATATAAACGTCTCAGTCAAAGTAATAGATTTTTTTCTAAATACAGAATGGATGAAGAAAGAGGGATTTAATTGTTTTTGACAACATATCAATGTGACATAGGAGTATCTTTGCTGTAACCTTGGAAATCTTGGCCAATTTCAATGTACTTTCAAGCAAACAGAACAATCAAAAATTATCTTTCTAAAAAACACTGAATACATTTATCTTTTAAAAATGTAAAAGATTTAAAGGCATAGCTTGGTACTGCAGATAGCGAAATGAATCAAACCCGACTAACTGCTAAATATAATGTAAAGTACAAAAGCTACAGTCTTACGTGGCTGTCAGGACACACACGGTTCTTCAATTTATAGGTTTGAACCTTTGGCAATTAGTTAAGTATTTAATAGAAGGAACTAATTACTCTCATATGTCATATAGTGTAAGTAAAGTAAAATTTATATCTGTAAACACAGTTTATCTTATATAGAGATATAGAAGCCAATGGTGAATAGGAATGGCAAACTAACAGTAAATCATTGGATTTGCAATGTCTCATGTTTGTGTTTTATTTGTTGTAGTAAATAAAACAAGTTAATCCTAGGCTCTGGTTTACTCCTCACAACAAATAGCCCTAAAGTGTAAAATAAAATTATTGTTTCTATAAAGAAAAGAGAGTATTTCTCTATTTGAAGTGCTACCACTGTGTGAGGTACTGTTTTTAGGGTATACCAGATGAAGGCCAGATTTGTAGCATGTAAATGATTTTTGATAGTTTATTCACTCATAGATCTTTCCTTTTCAAGATTTGTGCTTTTTGGGGCCATGATAGCAAACATTTTCTAGGTAGATTGCCTTGCTCAGCTACAGATTTGGGAAACTGAACCACGAGCATTTGGGAGTGAGAAAAGGACAATTCTTTGTGTTCTCATTCTGGTATTAAGAACAGCTAAGGAGGAGTGTATGGACCTCTCGGACACCTTAGTGCTCGGGTACATTTACAAGGACATTTGCTCATAATTTCATTAGTAAGGAGCAGAAATATGGTTAATGAAACAGAGATCTTGCATTTAATAACAATATGCTTGTAAAATATAAGCCATAATCTGGCTTTTTAACTTTGCATCTTTTGTTGTGAATTAGCTTGAACTGCTATCACAGTAACCAGGTTGATTGCTGCAGGTTTCATCTATCGTGACTGTTATAAGCACAGGGGTAACGCTTCTGATAATTGCATTTTCCACTATTATATATATGTGTATTGGAGTAATTTGTAGATGAATAGGATAATCAATGTTCCCTTCTTATTACATTTATGCCTCTTTTAAAAAGAATTAACACGCAGGTTTTGTTTTCCTAGCATGGGAGAAAAATGTATGTGACATTTAACCAGGATACCCTGAGGAATTGGAAAATAAGGCACGTGAATGTTCCACCACATCAGAAGTATGGTAATAAGTAGCAGTTGATTATCTAGAAATACATCACTATTTCTTAAAGCTGGCAGCCACTGATCAGAAGACTTATCCTCTGCAACAATACTAAGTGAAAGACAGAAATATGAGCTACACTAAATGCTTTAACCTTGTTCACCTGCTGCTTTGTATGCCATTCAAAACTGCTGATGGACAAATTTCTGGAATGAATGGTATTTTTGAAAAAGTATTCACTTCCTTGATTTTAATTGTTAGTCCTTAAATATTAGAAATACACAAGTTAAGAAAAAACCCACCTACCTGCCACTTACTTAATGAGACACCCCAGCAGCTCTTGGTGGACTCTGTTTTTGTTACTGTTTCTTGTTTAATGCCAGCACAGTTCTACAATATTTGAATGCTTCACAAAATGCAGTACAACTTTTAACTCCTGTAATTGTGTTTTGCTACATGACAGCGTTTGAGTCACATTACAAGTTGAAGAGTAGATTCAAAAGGAAGCAAACATACTTTTCATTTTCCCTCCTGGTGCTTACTCTCCTGCGACTCAGCCTGCAGGTCCAGGCTACACCTCAAACCATGGTCTTTGCCCAGAGGGAGCTCTTAGTTCATACTGAGCACAGTGGGTGGAGCAGGTCTGTGCAGTTAATGTTAAACCTTGGTGGCATGAAGTTAGCGGAGCTATTTCAGAATATTCAGGTTTTAGCTGAGCACAGAACACGCAAGGGTAAAATGGCTCCCAAGAATGATGGGAATTTTATATTCCCTCTTTATATTTTATTTCAGTGTCATGTCACCACTGAATGTTTTGAGGCATTTTGTTAATGTCAGAGTTTTTAGTAAATGGCGTTTAAACCTAGCATCTCTTTATGGGCAAAAAATGATGAAACTTTTTGAATGATGCATTAAACTAACATCAGCTGGAACTGTGCTCACAAAAACTCAAATTTTGGGGGCTTTAATTTCATATCTGATTGCTCCATCTCTTCCAGTATAAATATTTTAATTCATCGATAATTTTGCTGAGAGATAAAAAAAAAGAATTAAAAAATCTGCCTTTTTAGTAGCATTGTGATACATTGTTGTAAAATTGAAGTACAGCTCATAGCATGGCATATTTCAAGTACTAAGAGAGATAACTCCAGAAGGCAGAAAAGAAACTAGAAAGAACTAGAAATCAGACTGTGTGCAGCTGACAAAACATCAATGTGAATCCACAAATCAGCACTACATGAATTGTCCAAAAGTATTATTAAAACTCGTGGAGGTATTAACTCTGGAACAAGGTAGACGAAATGAACACTAGGTAGGAAATCATGTCAATTAGAGCTTATTAAATCCTTTTCATTGTTGGCTAAAATAAGTAAAATAATTTATTTTTTACCTATGGACACCAGCTAAATACATGGACAGACACTGTACCTTAGCTGGTAAGTGCTACAGTAATTTGTTAATTGTAACTGGCTTGTAAATCAGAGCCCTGAGATGCAAAGCCTAAAAATAATTAAGTGAAAAAATTATCTGTCATGCAATGTACAGTAAAGTGCCATGCATTCTCTGTTGCTATTGTTGGAAGGTCAAACCCAAAACAGTTAATGGACACAATAGAATAGCAAAAAAGATAATTTAGATACTCCTCCAGCTGAAAATCCTACGTTGCCTTTCAGGGTTGCACAAGTTCACAGTGTGTATTTTCTGTATGTGGGGTGAATTCAAAACAAAACCCAGGGAGCACTAATGGGGTTTTTGGGGGAGCAGTGTGACCTGCAGATTGTCTTTGCTTCAGGCAAATTGACTTGGCTAACATACTTCCCTGGAAAGCTCCCAATTTCAGCCACCAAGATCTTTACAAGGTTCCTAAGGGAACCCTCACTTCTGCAACTGCTGTGCTTTTATTAATAATAATAGCAACAATACAATTATTGATATTGTTGTTGTTGTTGCTGTAGAAGGAGACTGTACAAATGCATGCAATATGTGGCCTCTCCTGGAGTCCAGGAGAAGTGGCTTAAAAGTGGAAACCAAAGGATACGGTTCCACACAAACTATATGTAACTTTTTGTCTCTGGTTTAAAATAAAAAGTTTACATTTTTTTCTGCTTTAATTTGCATTGACCTTGACGCAGAACAGAGGAAAGGAAAGCCCTTGCTAGAGAAAATGTTTCAAGTATGTTGAACTTCCCTGTGCGGTAGACTGTGAATATCCTGCAGAATTAGACTCATTCTAATGTTCACTCCATGCTGTTGGTACAATGGTCTGTATGTCGGTCTTAAAGACTTAAGTTTAGAACCCAATGTGGAGATACATTTGCATCCGCAGCCTTTGCTGGACTGCCCAGTTTGGCACTCCTGTATATTGACTTTGCATGTGCAATTGAAAGCACTCCACAGACAGCCAAAAATTGATTTTTCACAAACATCAATGAGAGTTCAGCAGCTACATAAAATGGAGGTGAGAACTATGCGGAGCTGAAAGAACTGTTCTGCTCATAGGCATTTAAAAATACATGAAGAACTGTAGATCTGAGATGAATCTGCTAGGATACGTGTAAGCTGTATATCCACTTAACTTTCTATACTTACTTAAGTGCCAGGACATTTTTGACCAATTCTGTCTCATTACAGGTGATGTTTTAATTCCCAGACTGAAGGCACTTCAAAAGTCCTTTCCCAAGAACTGTATTTTTCATGACAATAAGGCTGTCATCCTACTGTTAGCATGCAATGAAATGGATAAAATAAAATGAGTAGGAAGACCTGCTGATTTTATATGCATTGTTAACTACTATTTGGACAATATTGCCAATCTTAGCATTATACAGTCTAGCATTACAACCAATTTCTGCATACTAAAGAGATCCTGCATTATGAGGTGAGTGAATGAAAGTTTAGAGTGGTATAAGACATCTCGGAAAGGAATAATAAGATAGAAAAAGAAGAAGCGAACAGCAAAATGAAAGATATTTTGACAGAAAACAAAAGATCACCCCTTCTTATTCTAAAAGGAGATTGCAGCAGATTAATGTAGTACAAAGCTGTTTTGCAGTGTAAAACTAATGCCAGGCTCTTTGGGTTAAATCTGGAATAGTCACAGCACTTCAATGTGGTTGTCAGCTAACAGAGCTGGGTTCAAAGCTCAGTGAAACAAGCAAAGTGGTCTCATCTTTATTTTAGTATCACTATTTTGGGTGCATGTTAATATTTCCTCATGTTCATGAAAGCCCCTGTGCACAGTCCATGATCAGAAGGAAGTGGAAGTGCACCTTTAGTCACCATATAATTAGATTTGATTGCTTTTTTATAAATATGTTACAGCCTAGACACTACAGCCAGCCATTCAAGTTAAAGATGTAACTGACTATGAATATTTGAACATTAATATGAAGTTGTAACCATGCAGAAAGTCCCTTTTTGCTTATCTCCCTAAAAGCATTTCTGTGAATGGAACTATCTGCTTTCAGGCTGAGGGTCATCAATTTATAAAAAGGATTATATGACGTGGTGAATAGCATGAGATTTATCTCAAGGATTTGGAAAGTCTTTTTCACGTATCTGTTCTGTTCTAGTCTCTGGAAAGTAGCGTATTCTAGTTGGAAGTTAGATGATATATTTTGCATTATCATATTATTCTTCTATTACCATCAGCTCCAGTGGCAGAAAAATCTTATGTAGTGCTTAGAAACTTTCTCTTGTATAAACCAATTTCTTGTAGCTGTCTAGAAGAGCTGAAATAAAGGTAAGGAAACATTACATACTAAGTCCTGTGAGAGCATTTTATAATCTCCTTGGCAAATGAAGCACTCATTTGGCTTTTTCACATAATAGAAATTCAAAAAAACTAAAGAGAAAAGCCTTCCCTCCACCTTCTGGGATAGTTACTTAGAGTAAATTAAAATCAGGGTTGTAAGAAGATCATGCTGGTAATTTAATTCTATGGAGATTACCACTTTTATGTATAATAAAACAATATATGAAAATTTGAAACAGTAATCCTTAACCAGCCCTTTCATCTCTTCATTCAAATGGAAGCTCTTTGCCCGAGTGTGAGTGAATCACTGCTGAATGCAACGACTGAAATTCTTGCTTATTATAGTGAAGATCCCACCAGAAACTCCAAAACTCACCGATGCAAATCTGGTACTTGTCATTGCGGCTGGGGAATGCAGTGGAAAAAGGAAGGCAACAACAAAAGCTCCTGAGGAGCATCAGGAGAGTGTGACCATGGTTCCTGCTGAAATTGATTGAAGAAGAGTGGTGATGACTGCTTGTAACTGCCAGTCATTTCTTCAAATACAGTCTGTACCAGGTTTTCTTTTCAGCTAGAAGACAATACAGTGTTTGACCAAAGCAAACAAATTTAATTAGAGTAAGTTTTGATGGAAGTGTAGTGCAAAACTCTCTCGGTAGATTTTGTTCCTGTTTTGTAGAAAGCATCTTTAGTCACTATTTTCAGAGCAAATGAATGTTCCAAGCCAAAGATATAGGGGAATCAGCATATCATGGTGTGCCAATTTATAGGAAAATCTGGTAGTGGGCTTAACTGTGCAGAGGTGGGTTTAACTTCTCTGTTACTCTTTTTGCCATTAATCTGCCATTGTGAGTTGTATTGCAAAATTGCTTTCAGAAGTTCCAGTTTTCTTTGATTGCAAAAGGAAAGATCAGGATTTTATCTTTTGGCTGCATTCTTAGGTGGAAAATATAGCAATTGACATAATGAATTTTGTTATACACACAACAATCTTAGCATTAAAGCTGCAATTTTGACTTAGCCAGTATTGAAATATGTGAACATTACTGGGTATGTCCTTGAGCTCTGAAAACAGAGCTCTGGGATGAGAACAACTGCAGCTCCTCTGGAGAACGTGGAAAGGCAGCCTGCAGAAAGGCACGTCTACAGGTTGACCCGTCTGTTGTGAAAATAGGGAAGAAACCAAATCATTCCCAATTCTGCAGACATTCTGACAGCTAAAGTAGGCATTAACAGTTTGCAACACATGGCATGGGGGATGAAAGTCTCGGAGCTCTACAACTGAGTTTCCTGGCTGAAATGAAGTAGTAGTTGAAAGTAGCTCAGAGGAGAACCTATTTTATCATACACAGTGTAGGGACAAAACGGGTAACATTACCAAAAACTAGGGAATAAAATTTGTCACAACTCAAAAATAGTAACATGGTCTGGCTTCAAGTCTGAATACTTCTGAGGTTTTTTGGCCTTTATACAGGGATTTTCCTGTCAGAGAAGGATCAGGTTTTAGTATATAGGTTTGTGCCAAGGTATAATAATTTCTTGTCACTTTGAATGGACTTGGTACATAAAAATAATTTTGTTGCCAATGTATTGGTGCAGAACTAATCATTTTGGAGTTTTATTGGCACAAGAGCTGGAAGAGTCTCACAGCATTATCCTGTCAGACACAGGTTTTGCTGGAGTTGCCTGCAGATCCCTGTGCAGCCTCAGCCAGGCTGGTCAGGAATAGGGTTGGGAGTACAAGCAGGAAGATTTGCATGGCCAAGCCTTTGGGCAGTGAGAACTGTTGCTGCTTTGAAGGACTTAAATCAGACTGTACTGATTTACCCCAGAACACCTTTGCAAAGTTAAAAAAGATGTTTTTCTTGCCTAGGCCTTGAGAGGGGGTGAGGATTATTTGTATGAATAACTGTGAATTAGAATTCATTGAGATGGAGCAGTAGCAGGTGAATGTTTTCAACAGTTGTTAATATAATTTATGTGTATTAAAGATATGGCCAGGTATATTTGGAGATGCATCAGTTTTCTCTAAGATGAAAAACAGAGTCAAAAACACAGGAAAGGATGATATTACTTAGAAAATTTGAACAGCTGAGAAAAGAAAATACATGTTTGAATTTTGATTATTTTTCAACAATTCTGTGTAATTGGTATAGCAGCAAAGCCAATTAAGCAGATGAAAAATGAAATTTTATGATAAATGTGAAAACAATTTTAACCTTACTTTTGGAGACAGAGGCTAGTATTACCTTTGCCAGTGTAAATCTGTGAAAACTATTTTCTTCACTATTTACACTGCTTGCTTTTTATTTGTTTTCAATTAATAAAATAATTCGTAGACATATACTCTCTGTTGACATACTCATTGGTAAGTGTTGAACATAATGGGGACCTAGACAATAATAATTTCATTATTAATTTTGCAGTTGTGGATAATAATTAATTATACTGTGGAAAGAAAAGATCCAGGGAGATACCTGGTAATAATAAGGAAAGACTGGTCGCATGTGGAGCAACTCCATTGGTTTTGATGTGTAGGTTTGGTTTATTGAAGGAATTAATGTCTTAACTTCACTGTCTCTACACCAGCATTCCCTTTTCACATACATTTAGGTTATGGAATTTCAGTTAAAATAAAAAAGGAATTAAACCTTGGGCCCTGACATCAGTGAAAAGTGCTACTTTTTGTGGGGAAAATTTGCAGCACCAATGGTGATTTTTATGGGGTCTCACTACTATCAATGCTCTTCAACTGAGACCAATCTTGTATCTTCTGCTGCTGTTGTCAAAGAATTTGCATTACGCCAGTGTCTACCAGACTTCTCTCTCTCTTTCCTTGACTTTGTCTTTCTGTGGGAATTCACGGTTGGGAGACGCAAGTCCTGGGCAGACCTGCAGCAGGGGGGTGGTTAATCAGGGGTTGGGCGTCCCCCGGTACTGTTCCCTTTTAGTGACATGGAAGTAATGTGTGTACAAGAGCACTGCTGTGATCCTGCTCAGCCAGTGGAGATAAATCGTAATAATTGGGTGGTGAGGCAAGAGCTGGCGCTAGGTGTGACGGCAGAGACAAAGGAACAGGAAATCACCATATGGTGTCATATGCTCCTTCTCAAACTTAATTTTGATTGCAGCTGTCAGCGTGGCATTATGGGTCTTGAATGTGCTGGTTTATTATGCTCAGTGTGTGGGAGAGATTTTTTTGAAACAAACAATGGTGAAAAATGATTGGCATAAGGTTAGCTTTAAACATTTTGTGGTTCCTTAGGTAGTTGTGTAAGAAACAGCAATATTAACTTATTGACGAGAATTTGCATTTTTCAACCATGTCTTCTTCTTACTCTTATGTGACTTGGAAATCCTGGGAGATACAGTTGAGAGGGTATATTGCCTTGACTGTAGTTTCTTAAGTTCTCTAACAAGTTTTCTATTTTTCTTTCATCTATTTAATGCCACAGTTGTGTTCTTTTACAGTATTAAAGATGGTATACTTCTACTGGTTTGAAATACATTATGAGAAGGTATTAAAATAGTGCTGCAGGAGAAAGAAAATAGACCAAAGTTAGCAAAAGGTACACTGTTATGAACAGTGAGAACTGGGATTGCAATAGTTTCTTACAGTCTTTTACCAAAACCATTGTTTTACAGAGTGCATAAAAACATATGAAACTGTTGACACCTCTGTCTGCAGACCTATATTCTCCTCAGGATTGAGAGAGATGAATTTCCTGTCTGCATGCAGCTACCACAGATGAACCCTTCATGCTTTAATTTGAGCAAAACTCTTGAGAGTAATTCTGTTTATTTTTCTTCAACGTTTGTTATTTATTGTGTGTTGTTTAGCCTTTAATAGGACTAGCATTGGCTTAGAGTTAAAAGTGAAACTATAGTAATTTTGGACACATAGTTCATAAATTAGTAGGTTAATAGCTGAGGTAATGATTTTAAAATATATGTACAGTAGCTGAACTTTTTTGTTGCACATTCGCGCATTCTTCTGAATTTGAATGTTTTCTTATTTTTTTTCCTGCATTTATAAAACAAACAGAAATGTGTAGTGCTAGGCAACAGAGAAGCAAACTCAAATGTACATATATATAAACTTTCATGTAAAAATCATTGTAATAACACTACACCAAAATAATCATAGGTGCATGGTGACTCATTTTTGCATATTCACATAAGAACATCTTCTGAGCAACCTTAGATTGAGATTTGCAGAATGGTTTGCATCAATCTACTTAAACAGCACCTTTGAAAAGGTGAGATTTGCATTTGAAAAGAATGAATCAGGTCTAAAAATATCTTGGAGATTCTTCCCCCTCCCAAGGGTCTGCAGTCACTTACTGTAGCCAGTAACATCGGACATGATTTCAGGTGAAGCGTTTCCTCAATAAACATTTTTATTTAAGCAAAAGAGAAAGATAGAGCAAAATCAGAGTGGAACCATGAGGTGTCAAAGAGCTTTTTTGTTTGTTAAAGCCTCTGTGCATAATTACATTGATTCCAGATTGTTTATTATTATTTTCCTTTATGAAAACCGATGAAGTTTTGGATGCAGTCCACCTAAATCTTGCCTAAACAGGGACTTTATTTTCTAAAATTTGCCTAAATCCTAGACAATAGCACAGTTTTAATACTTTCTAGGCCTGTCTAATCTTATACCTGACTTCTTTAAGTATCTCCTCCTTAGGCTAAAAATTTGATAAATATTAATTTTTTTCTGCATGCTCAGAGCTATGTGCTTTGGTAGAATGGACAAATCTCCTATTTAGATTCTTTTTTAATTCTGGCCTTAAGTAAAAACACAATGAGCTCCACTCCAATACAGTGGAAAGATCTCAAGGATACAGCCCTTTTTTTAATACCACATTGGATAAAGCACTCATCCAAGGAGTGAGGTGGCCCCAAGTTCTGGGTTCTGCTGAGACTGATGATGCTTTAGCTGCACCCTAAGACACTGCCTATGCCAATAAATCTGATGTTGACTGCAAATAGGATGAAGTTTATAATATGTGTATGAAATAGTGACTGAACCAGCAATCCCCCTTCCGAGGCTTTCTTACAACCAGACACATCCCATTCCAGCTGGTGCTAGAGAGGATTTTTCCTTAGATGGTTTCTTACAGGAAGGTATTAGCAAGATAACCATGTCTGGAACTTTTATCAATATTAATTTGAGGAATTGGTGGTGTTTTATTGTGCAAGGTGTAAAAGCAGAAATTCTCTTCAATTATGTGATATTTAGTTATTAGATAATTACAGATAATTGCATGGGCAAGTTCTATGAACTAAAATGCTACGATAACATCTAAAATTTACAAATCAGGTAACAATTATGTTTGGAGTTGTACCATTATTTCAAGTATAATTACCATGAGATTGGCAGTGCATGTAATTAATGAGTAATCACTGGAATTTGCCTTCATAGTTGCACTCCCCCCTTGTTGTAAAGTTCTTTGTCACAACATTTAAGTATACAGATAATGTAAATTGACCTCCGCATGAGTTATACTAAAACTTAAACCACTTATTTCCACCCCAGTGCTAGATTTTTAGTGTTCTTAAAACATAGTTTCCTGGAGAAAACAGAGATGGCACAGTGTGCTGTGAATGGGGAAGAAGTAAAGCAACCTATCAATAGATACCAGCCAGTAAGATCACTTTTCCATAGCTGTCCAAATAAATCCTTTTTTTATTTATCTGAGCTAGTTTGTAACTAGCTAAAATTCTGCAAAGAGTAAAGTCTTTCAAAATGTCCTCAGACCATCTACTGTCTTCTTTCCATTGTAAGGAAAGCTGGATTAACAGAATTTCATATGGAAGAGAAGAATCTGTAGTTTATTCTTGGCTTCCAATTGAACAAAGGTTCTTTTTTTTAAAAAAAATGTTCTTTATATAAAACATGTATTTGCTGCATTTTGAGGTTATTAAATAGTGATTTTGCTTCTGGTTTTGTTTATTGGGGTTTTTTCATTATTTATCAGGTTTCACCTGGCAAGATGATTATACACAGCATGTTATTGGACAGGAACTCTCAACCATTCACAAAATCCACAGCAGACACCCTGATATATTTGCATCTGAAGGATCTGACACGGGAAAGTAAGTGTTCAATAATGTTTTTGCCTGGTAGAGTTTTGGGAGGGTTTGCAAATTATGAGAAATAGATTGGCACTGAAGCTAAATTGAACACATCACTGAAACCAGTATCTGTATGATAAAGGGAAACCAGTTGTATAACAGCACTGAAAACATCAGCAGGAAAGCAGCAGACAGAATGAATGAAAACC
Source organism: Aegotheles bennettii (assembly GCA_013398125.1). NCBI lineage: Eukaryota > Metazoa > Chordata > Aves > Caprimulgiformes > Aegothelidae > Aegotheles > Aegotheles bennettii. The sequence continues at coordinate 45,905 of VZRW01006879.1, read as the reverse complement.
CTCAACACTGTTTTTCAGATTATCATAAAGTTAAAAAAATCTGCCTTCTATTGTTACCTTAGGTGTCAGAATTCAAAATACCAGGTGGCAAGAGACACAACATCTATAACTGTGTACTGTGCTATGGATATAGGACTTGCAATTATATCTTCATGTACAGATACAGATATAAATATACTCTTTTACCTTGTCTATTCTAACCTACAGGCTTTTAAGTGCAACCCAACCACACAAACCCCAGAAGGAAATTTTATAATGCATAAAATTTTAGGAAAGTTAAAAATGGTAAATTCTGCTTTCTCCCACATGGTTTTAAGAAATGCAATCTCAGAAATAGTGAACTTGAAAGAAAGCGCTTTTTGTTAAAAAACTTTCTTCATAGTGAAACAAAGCTTGAGATTCTACCCTTGATGGGCAAGATATTGCATACTGGATTTTAGATTTTCATATACTGCAGTATGCAGTTTGTGAACACTGCAAAACCATTTATTTTCTAGATTGCTCTTCTATGGCTTCAGCTGTGTTTGCCTCAGTTGTTTTTGATTTAATTCAAAGAATTTGGCCCTGCATTTCAGATATTTGTTAATTCAAAAACACTCCTTAGAATTACAGTACCATACATTTCAGGAGTGCAGTAAGGTAGAAACTTAACTTCAAAAGAAGATACTGATCTATAGATTATCATGAAGGTGATAACATGTGGTTGAATCCATAAACATCTTTTCACTGTTCAGATACAAAAAATGCCATTACTGTATGGATTGCTCTCTGTACATGGTATCAGAGATGATTTTGAATATCTTCTGGGAGATTATTTTTTTTTTTAGTATCTGAAATTTATTTGTGAGAGTAGGATAAAATAGGCCAAATTTCCATGAGATTAAGACTATATTCTGCACTGTTCCAGATGCATAGTTATATAAAAATAAAATGTATAAGAGGATATAAAAATAATTTTGTTTTTAGATTGAGAACAGATGATCACTTTTAGGAGTTCCTGTTGTGAGCAGGTTTGAGCTGTTCTGCATTTTTAACTAGAACTATACGTTTAAAAAAGAGACCCATTCTGTATATTGACACTTTAGGAACATCAGAATTTCAAATGTGTTCCACTTATAGCAGTTTCTATTGTGGATAGATTTTCTGAAGTTACCAAGCTGTGCTTCTGAAAGCGTTGTCTTATGTGCCAACAGTTTAAAGCATTAATTGATTTTTCTGGTTGTCCATTTGCAATGTATTCTGTAGGTCAGAGAACAGTAGGAACTTTTTCTCTGGTGTCTTGTAGTTTCTGATGAAGTTTGTTATACGCTCAATATGCTCAGTGCTCTTGCTAAAATCTTATCAGATAGTACTAAGTAATTAAAAAAGCAACTTAGTGCAGGTATCTAATTATCAAAGAAACATTATGGCAGGAAGACCTTTTAAGGGTAACGTGTGTAATAAGACAATATGAGGTCATACTAATGAGTCATTAATCCCCACAGAGCTAGTGAGAGCAAGAAAATAGACTCAGACACTTGAAAGGTAAATTGACTTAGGCTAAATTAGTGCATATGAAATCTGATGTAACAGAAGACATGGATTTCATCTTTAAAAAAATGCTGAAACTGGGAGCTTGGTTTCAAGATGAAAGTTCATTCTTTGGTGGCTAACTGGAGTGTACATGGTATTTCCTGAGCCCTTATTAAATTTCAAAAAAAACCCCACTCTTGAAAGAGGATCCAAGATAAAGGAAAAAAGTCCATTCTGCACACAGGGAATAAAAGTCAGTTGTGTTCATTGGTGCAATTAGGCAAACCCACAAACATTTCCAGGAAACTTCAATGTATGAAATGGGGTATAGCATTATTTCTATAATAAAACCATCATTAAGACAGTAATAAGATTCTCACAGCATTTAAAAGGGAGAAACTTTATTCTGAAAAGTGTGATATATATTAACTGAGAACATTCTAGAAAGCATATCTGAGGTGCAGTGATTTAAATATTTGCACACAAAAGCTTCTAAAGTGCTTGTTTTTGTAAGAAATATATAACTATTTCTGCGGATAAATAATTATATATGTTATTATCTTTATACCCTGAAGTTTGTTGCATACGAAGTCCTTTTCCAGAACAAATTAAAACTGAAAATACTTCCATATAGGTGCAGAAGAACTCACCTGACAGCCATTTCTCTTACTCACGAGATGCTTTTATATATTTATCTTTAATCCATTTTCCAGTATCACTTTGTTAAATTTAAAAGAAATATTTTAATTTAGTTGCAATAATAGCTCATTTAATGCATTTTTCTTTTTGTGTTAATAAGGTGAACAACAGTGCTAACTGGTGAACTACAAAAATTTTTAAAAATCTTTCAGATGTAGTCATAAGATTTTATTAAAGTCATCAAATGAAATTTAATGATTTGTTGAACTTTAAGATTTTAATTTTTAAAAAATATATATCAAAATATTACTTCTAATATGGAATTTAAACACAATTTGAGCGCAATTACTGTCTTCATAAGAAAAATGAGAAGTCTTAGACCCCAGATTTTGCTTCTACCGCCAGTGTGAGTGATTATATACCATAAATAATGGCTAGGAAAGCTAACCTAAATATGTCTTTTATCTGTGCATTCATTTCCCATTAGCTCCAGTGGGGCAGAATTTGGTCTGGTATTTCCATTTTCTCTTTCCTTTCAAAGTCAGTGGAGAAAGGAGAAGATGGGTGTTGGAATTAATTGATGAATGAAAGATGAGTGTTTGAAAGCGGGATACCTTCCATGATGAGAGCCTCTTTGGTTTAGTTCATCTCTGTTGAAGCAGAAAGCATACTGCCCAGCTAATTCTACAACTGCAGAGCAGTTTTAGCCTGGCTTTAAGTTAAAATAATGGGTAATGTTACCTGCACGTCCACCCTCCATCATAAGGGAGAATTTGGAGCCCTGGAATAAGAGAAAAATACAAACAGCATGAGAAGGAAGCAAGACTCATGGTGAATTCTATCGAGATTGTTTTAGTGCTCTGTGCAGTAAACTTTCATTTTCCTAGAGTTTGTGTGCCTGATGGGTAGCTGGTTGTCTTACACTGGGGAGAGCTGGAGGGGTTTTCTGGTACTTCAAAGTGAGCAACCCTGTGAGCACTATTGGTTGCAATGCCACCACAGCAAATTAGATTATTAATTACATTTATTTGCACTAAATTAGTTGGGACACACATTTGATACAACTGTGAGCATGGAAATAAGTCTGTTACTTTGTGCATGAAATAATGTAATTAAACCCAAGATTTGGAAAATGAGATAATGGTACTCTCTCAAGCTGTGCCCCCAATAGGCACCATGACATGGGCTGGTGGAATAAAATTTTGCTTACAGTGGCGCAGAGATGTTGAAAGTTAAAGGTTGCCTCATCTCCCTGAGCTGGAAGCTCTTCCAGCTGGAATTGTTCTTCACTGAAGAAGTGTGTGGGCATGCGGGTAGGAAATGATGACAAAAAAAACGTGATTTCCCCAAAAACAATGTGTCACTCACAGGGTAGGAAGCATATTGGGAACCTTCTCTCTGCTCTCTTACACAAAAAATGAAATAGCCAGTAAGCACCAGTAAGGTGCTGACATTTAAATTATCATCATTACGGACCTGTTGTTGAAATAGATGAGGAGAGCCCGTAATAATACAGATTCATTACACACAGAAATCTGAATCCCATATAAACACCTCTACACTGCTATTGTTTAATCACATTTTTTGCTTTTCTTTCAAATGTCAACAAGATCTATCTAAACCAGTCAGGAAACACCGCTCATCTGTGAATCCCAGGTGCATGAGAAGATCAGAAGATACACTTTTTCCATCTCATTATTCCCTTTTTAAGCCTTTTGCTGGAGCTGACCTGCTCAGTTATTTCTACTCACCCAGTAGTCTCACTGTGTCCTGTAAATTGGTGCAGGGCCAAATTGATGTTTAATCTCATCATCATCTAGCAATTTTTTAAAATCTTAGAACCATCTAACATTTCTTTGGGGTGCAATTTAATCATGCATATTTTCTTTTTACAAGCATTTTTTTCTTCCGAATATGACTTTGCCTTGATGTAGGCATTTTATTTGATTTACTGTTGGATCATTAACTTTGATTCATGCAATAAATTGTTAATAGTGCAAGATTTTTTGGCTGCTTTTGCTGAAACATTGAATTTTCTATACTTTTGTGGTTGCTAAGCTTCTGAGTGACTTTTTAAGGTATGGCGCTAACTTCAGTGGTTTGCAGTACAAAATAGTGCCTTATTAGTTGGGCACTTCGTACATTGTACAGGCTGGTAATGTTCTTTCCTTTGCTTTTGCTGTGCAGGAATTTAGGACAGAATGCAGATAATGATCAAAACTATGATCTGGAAAACGATGTGAACTTGGCCAAGTCTCTTCAGCAATATCTTAAATATCTCAGTATTCTCTCACAGTCTGCAGCTACAAATTTGTATCCAAGGAAGATGAATGACAAAGCTTCTGTCAAGGTAGTATTTTTAATGTTGTTACTACATTCTGTGATTTTGGCTTCCCTCTTCCCTGAATTCTCCTTATTTTTCAATCTTCCCTTCTGTCCTGAGCCCAGACATAGTTTCTTATGGCCTCCTCCAGTGGATTATCATAACTGTACTAACCAAGTTCTGTCCAAAAGAGTTTGGCCAGTATCAGCACTGTAAATGATAGAGCTCTTCTACTCTGGGGCATTTCATCTTATCTCAGGGCGGATTGTATGTGAGAAAGGAGAAAGAGTGGGATAAAGGTGGTAACATCTTCACTGGCTGATCTGAAACCCTTCTTACAGCATATGAGCTGCTCCTCTCCAAGAATCTGATTGATCAACCCTGTGAATTCTTGCTGGTGTTTATGGTGCTTAGAGTATAATAAATACAATCTTTGAGCAGATTTTTATAACGGATCTGATGACTTGTGCCTCAACATTTCCTACTTCTTATTAAGCATAAAGGAAGACTATCATGGCCAATTAAGGTTCATAAATATACATTATAAATACGTATATGCCCATTAAATTTTCAGTGTTGGCTATGTTAAAAAACCACACAAATGTCTATTTGAGAACTAAACCTTTATTTTTTTTCTTTCCTAGAGAAAATCTGTCTCACTTTACGATGGAGCTTGATAAATTCATAAAAATGCTTGGGTGAAAGGGTTGCATGTGACAGGCCCTTACAGCCCTGTATCTTTTGCTCAAAAATGTGTTTATCCAAAGCAATCTAATATTTTAAAGAATTAGGCTTCTATTATAGCAATCCTTTCAAAAAAATGGCAGGTGCTATTTGCATGAATACAGTGTAAATGCAAGAACCTTAACTAAAAATTATACTGAACCTTTAGGAAATAATTCGGGTAAAGAAAATACATTGTGAAAGCCAAACTGCTGTTTTTTTCCAATAACTAACTCAGTGAATCTGCAACAGCAACTCCCAACAACACTATCAGTTATATCAACTATTTAGTCATCATATACCTAAAATGTTATTATTCTTGTCAGCAGCAGGAAGTTTCCAATTTCACTCATTGGCATTTGTAACATTTATGATTTATGGCGTATGTCATTAGGTGTTCATCTGGTGTAAGAGAAACTTGCAGGCAGCAGCAAGGCAGCTTTGGGGATGGATGAGTGACCACCTTCATGGTACTTCTCCTCCACAGTCTACTCACTGGCACTGACTTCAGTAAGGATGCCCTGCTTTGAATCACTGGCTTTCAGAGACAAGAAAACTTGCTCAAGGAGTATTTCAGTGGGTCTGGTGCTGTCATGCAAGTTCATAAATAATCCATATGGCTGAGACCTTCTGTGGGGAAGCCTGCTGTGATAACACCACCCACCAACCTTATCAAGTGTTGCCATGGAGATGGGTACTCTGAAGCCTGGGGGAGTGGGATAAAGAAGAGAAAATCTGGAAATGAAGCACGTATAGGAGCAAACTGTACGCTTTGATTTACTAAGGAGCATTTTAAAACAACAGACATTGAGTAAGATGTGTTATTTATAACTTAAAATTTAAAGGAAAATTACCTTAAAATTTAGTAATCAGTCATGAATTTTAAATAATCCTTGAAACATTTCCCTATCCTCTGCAAATAAAATGCAACTGCTATTCTTAAAAAAGAAAGAAGATGGACATTGTGTTTGTACCTTGATTCACTGAGTCATTAAACAAGGATTTTTTCTGTTCCAGTAAGCAGAAAAAAAGTAAAATTTAATGATTTGAAAACAGTAGGGAAGGAATTAACTGCAGGAGCTGCATTTGATGTGGTCATACCACTTGAAATTGAAAATGGCTATATTATGCCCTTTAATTGTATGCTTCAACAAAATCTTGATACCTTGTTTTTATATGCCATATATGGATACATCATTAACTTACATAAAATAATTGTAGCAAGATTTCATCTTTTTATCTTTCTTGCACTTTTCTGATTGAAAATAAGGGTAAGACAGAGGTACTTTACCCTACGTAGACTTAGAATTGCAGCTTTTGGGCCTTTGCCCTTCTTAAAAATAATTTTCTTTCAAGTATGTATTTACCTCCATCACTTCATTCTTGCTCTCAGGGAGTAGGAGATGTAATACTACTCTGGTTGCTTTGATACCTTACCTGCTATGAGGTATAGCTGAATCTTGCAGAAATTTAGTGCTTCTAGGCAGACTTGCTGAGTGAATTCTGATTTGTCCCAAAGGGACTCTGGCCAAGAGTAAAAGAAAGGAAGAAAAAAGGCAAAGAGGATTTAAAATATTTGTTGTGCTCCAAAAGTGTTATTTAATATCTTAACTTAAATACTTTTAATCAAACTGTTTATAAACTTTTGGTCTTTAGTTTTCCTACTATCTTCCATGTGTATTATCAGAATAAAACTACAGAGCTTCAACATTATAAAGGAGAAAGCACACATACAGTTATGCATAAAGTTGTAAAAAGTTGAACTGCTTGAGAGAGTCCAGCGCAGAGCCACTAAGATGATTAAGGGAATGGAACATCTCCCTTATGAGGAAAGGCTGAGGAAGCTGGGTCTCTTTAGCTTGGAGAAAAGGAGACTGAGGGGTGACCTCATCCATGTTTACAAATATGTAAAGGGTGAGTGTCAGGATGATGGAGCCAAGCTTTTGTCAGTAATGACTAATGATAGGACAAGGGGCAATGGTTTTAAACTGGAGCATAGGAGGTTCCATGTAAATATCAGGAAAAACTTTTTCACTGTGAGAGTGACAGTGCACTGGAACAGGCTGCCCAGAGAGGTTGTGGAGTCTCCTTCACTGGAGACATTCAAAACCTGCCTGGATGCGTTCCTGTGTGATGTACTCTAGATGACCCTGCTCTGGCAGGGGGGGTGGACTAGATGATCTTTCGAGGTCCCTTCCAACCCCTTAGATTCTGTGATTCTGTGATTCTGTGAAAATAAGACTCAGCAAAACCCAAACCAGGTAGCTCTTCTGTTTCCCTTGTTCAAACAACTGTCAGCTTGAGGCTTGATACAACAGTAACAGAAATAACAGTGTTAAATCATGTAATAGACCAGAATTCCTATACTGTCTAGCATTTATTGCAAGAGCTTCTTTAAGTGATTTTTGAAGCACTTGAAGTTCATCACTAACAGAATTTTTTTTCAGTATTTAGACAGTATCTACTACAGGCTATAATCTAGCCAGTTGATAATGATTGTGCCAGTGGATAAATAGCAGTATATCAGAAGATTTGGTGGGTCTGTTTCCTGAGGATTACAGATGTAAAGAACATTTCACTTTAGTTCAGCTGAAAAGAGTTGTTCTGAAAATGGGCACTTGGTGGCATTTGTTACTTAAGCATTAGCTAGTGGATTTTTGTTTTGTTTTGGTTGGGTTTTTTCACCCCACTTGGGTTTAATGAAGGTCTTACCATTCACAAAGTGATGCTTTATCACTATTTGTGATTCCTTTCTACCAAACCTGGACTTGGTATGGAAGTAACCTATAGCTAGGCACATACACATAATGAGAAAGCTTGGTTTATTCTATCTACTGAGGCAAGAAATGCAGAGGCTGCAAATCACGTGTGACTTGCCCTGTTCTTCTCTCCTCCAGTTAGAGCAAACCCCTCTCTTCTGGAAAAAAACCCAAAACCCTGAAAAAAACCACTACACTGTTGACAGTCCTATAGAAACTGAGAAGTGGAGTTTTGTTGAATTCAAGGGGCAGCACGTTTCTGATCTTACTAAACCTTGTCAGCTGTAAAAGGAGAGCTTGCTTTGCTGCTGACGGCAGCTCTGCTGGTGAGCTCTGTATGAGTGTTTGCAGAGCAGGGGCATCTGGGAAGCCTTGAGGAAATTTTTAAATAAAGGAGGTGGAAAATGAAAAAAAAAAACAGCTACGTCCACAACGGCTGTTACAACAAAGCAAAAAAGAGAGTCAGCAACTCTCAGTATGGAAACAGTATGGATCAGTATGGAAACAAATACTCCTGTTGTCTAGTTTTCACCAGCCATTAGCCAAGGCAGTGAGGATCTTATTTAAAAAGTCCACACGCCTGAAGTCAAATAGTTACATGAGATTTCAATTATACTGTTTTCATGTGAACAAGAACAATTTTTTAGCCTTCACAAAAAGAGAAAAGATTTGAAAAGTGATCCAAAGGTACTTCAAGGTGTCAAAATAAAAAATAAAATAAAAATAACTCACCTGGAACTACTTGTTTTTTCCTTAACTGTCATTTTTAGCTGAAGCTGCTTGCTTTTTCTTGAACTAGCTATTCTCTTGCCTCAGACTGACAAAAGTGCATTGCTTTGGTAACACAGCACTGCACTGAGTTTTATCTGAGTCTCACACTGTGGCTATAGCATGCAGCAATTGTGTCCACCACACCACATAGCTTCTGATCTCCCAGCTCCACTCTGGGGCTGGACACTCCATTTGCTCCTCTGGGAAACCTTCCAGGCTCTAGGAATGAGGAAGGTGCCTGCTACACTTATGCTAGTGCTGGATGTCTTGTTGCAGGGTTCTCTGGTTTATGGTTTAGGTTTTTAGGGCTAGAAGATGCATGTTATTGCTTGCATTCCTTCCCCCTGACTTGGTATCTGAGGTCTTCAGGCATGGGTCCTACGTACTGCTAAGGTCTTCTTCAGGCTGGTGTGTCCTTCATGCCCTAGTACATAGTATAGGTAGGAGGAGAGAAAATAGTTTTATCTGAGTCTCAGGAGGTTTCATCCATTTTCTACTTTTCCTCTTTATTTGGTTTTTAATTACTTGCATTCACTTTCAAGATAGACTTTATGTATAAATATTGTGATTGCAGAAATCTCAATGTCACAGAATTGGTAAGGCTGGAAGGGACTATGGTGGGCCATCTGGTCCAACCTCCCTGCCTGAGGGTCAACCTAGAGCACATGGCACAGGATTGCCTCCAGACAGTTCTTGCAAATCTCCAGTGAGGGAGACTCTGCAAACTCTCTGGGCAACCTGTTCCAGTGTGCAGGAACTCGCACAGGAAAGAAGTTCTTCCTCATGTTCAGGTGGAACTCCTCTGCATCAGTTTCTGCCCATTGCCTCTCATGTATTATAAGTTTTAAAGCAAAGAGTTTGGAAAAACCCAGAATCTTTACATCAAAGAAGTCACTAATAGAGTTAAAGGACTTTGCAGAATCATGAAGGGGAAAAGAGACAGAGGAAATGACTGGTTAGTGGCAGAGGGATATGACTGGTTGTTAGATCAGCAATACCATGGTGCTGAAAGGGGAGAAGGTGTGGCAGAGTCAGTTTGCTGGAATCTAGAAGGGTGCGAAGGTTAGACAGCGGGATTTGATAAAGCTTATATTTCAATTCTTGGTACAAGAAGGAACCTTTCATATATTTTCCCCTTTCATATTTAGGGAAGAGTACTCATAGCTTTGCTGGGTTGAAAATCAATTGTTTGATGCTTTGTCATTGACCTCCTAAACAAATTGGGATGTGTGATAATTATTAAAAAGGATTATTATTTATTTTAGAAAATCTGAGTGCACAAGTGCTCAAAGATGTACTCTGAACTTATCTGCAAATAATAATTGCTGTGATTAACTAGTAAGAAATTACACAGTCATTGCTCATTTTAATCTGGAGCTTTAATTCAAGAAGTGGGACCCTTATTTATCTAACACTGATTAAAATACAGTACTGAATGAAGTTCATCAGAAATTGATTTGGTGGCTGACTGCTGAAAAGTCAAAAACCTTTCTGCAATGTATACATTTAAACTCTGCTTATATAAATGTAAAATTTAATATTTTGTATGTGTAAGATTATGTATAAGTAAGAAAAATGTAACTCACCCTGTGCATAAACACTTTCATAAAAATATCAGGAATAATTGATAAAGGAATGTCTCCCTGAAGCTGCAGAATTGCTCATCTATTGGCATATGTATGCAACAACCATTAAATTAATATATGAACGTCTCACAAGCATTGATGTATTTATTTACCTAATGCCATTACAAAGTAGGGAAGAACTAAGACCCTGATTTCACAGGCAGATTAGATAGCTTTTCTGAGGTTGTGCAAGAAGTTTTTGGTATAGTGTAGACTAAAAGTTAAGCATCAAATCCCAGCTAAGTATTTCATATTTTGGATCATTTTCCCCTCTATGGCTTTTTTCAGTAAAATAGAAACATTAAAGTTCTTTTAAAAGAACAAAACCAAAACAAACAAAAAAAAACAACCCCCAAAAAACAATGAAAAAACCACAACCCCATAAGCACTGGAGTAGAATTCGTTTGACCAAATACAGATGTTTGAATTGGTGCAAGCCAGCCTAAACTCGTTTTGTCATCAGTGCAGAGAGAAAAGGAATTTCCAAGTGATCCGTCCATTATAATTTAAATATAGGAAATCAAATGAGGTAAATTATATACTTCTGGTCATGCTGCATGAATCTGGTGTGGGTAGCATTTTTTTCTGGAAGGACTGCTACCCATATGTTTGAAGATCTAACAGAATCATAGCTACAAAGGCTAGTAGAACTACAATCAGGTTGTTTGCAGTATAAATATACAGTCTGGCAATATGATGATCTGTGATTTTATTTTTGAGCATAATAATTTGGCAAGTGAAGATTCTAGTGCCAGTATTGTGTTATTCAAGTCTTAGACTTAACACGTACCTTCACCTACAACCTACCAGTTTATGTATGATGTAATGACAGAATTTTCACATCTTAACATAGAAATCATAATTTCCCTTATCACACAGCTTGTAAAGATTTGTAATCTTGTGAAGATTATTTTTTTGTACAATGATTTTGAACATATGAGTGCTGTAGAAATTATATTATAAATTATGTGTGTAGACCTGGAGGGTTGTTTAAAAGACCAATTCATTAATTTCTAGTAATTTCCAGATGAACCTCAGGTTGATAGTTTTAAAATCTCAAATAGAGACTGAACAGTAAGATTTGCTTCTTTTTCAGATCCCTCCCCACCTCTTCAAAACCAATTCTTTTTTGTTAAATACCATATGTTTGGAGTTTTTGTTTCTGTACTTTCTCCTACAAGCTTGCAAATATTTACTCACTGTACTTCAGTATACTGGGCTCAGTAAATAGAAGATAGTGAAGCTGGTGCAAATTTTAAAATGTATTCCATATTTATTTTTAGATCATATTTATCAAATGAGAGGGTAGAATTTGAACTCTGAACTTAAACTGCTGTGTGAGTGTACTGGTGGATACATTTCAGGAGAGTGCAACAACTAATTTTTCATTATCAGGGAGAAAAAAACCTTACTGTACCTCTAACAGTTGTCCAGGAAATGGTTGGTTGCTTTCAATGGGGTTATAAAACAATGTTATAGACATGGATGCTGCAGATTCTCTATCCACTTGCATTTCTGTGGGTAAAAATAGTCTCTAGATTCATATGTTAAGGTTATAAATATATTAAATTGGTGCTAATGTGCTCAACTTTTGGCAGATGAAGATCTTCATGTTTCTATGTAAATCATCTTTAGATAATGAGCTAGCTCAATATACCAGCATATGCCTACAGAAAATGTGTTTAAACATCATTCGCTGAAACCTTAAGTAACAGACTTACTGACATATGAGCAAACTGTTCTCAGACAAGGGAAGCTGATAAACCCTGGTGTATCTATCAGCACTGACGGCCATGCTGCACAAGTTCGACCATCCATGGGGGTTAACTGTCACTTTTTGGTTCCTATTACTAATGTTAGGGAGCTGCTGAACCCAGTAGCCTGACAGAGGTGAAGCTGCTTCAGCTCCATGTCCTCACATCTAGCCAGTAGCCAGGTAGACCAGGCACTTCAAATAGGCACCACGGAAGCCAGGGGTCTGACTCCGGTTGTTGGCACTCACACCACCATATACACACACATGAACACACCCAGAAAAATAGTTAGAAATGGAGTTTATTGAGAAGATAGGACAGACTGTGCTGATCAGAAGCAAGGTGTAGTCAGACAACTATACTGGCCAGCCTGCTTACATGCTACCGCTCCCTTTTACTCCCTTTTCCTGCTGTTTACCACAGCTGCTTCCCAGTCCACCTTAATCCCTTTCTCTCTGATCCTTTCTCCCATAATATGCCTTGTACAATGATAAGATGGTCTCCTTGGCATTCCATAAGTAGTCCTACACCCCTGTAGGCAGTAACCCCTTTAATCTCCCAGATGATCCAGAAAGCGTCTCCCATTGACCCGTCTGGTGGGTGGCACTCCTGGACATCATGCCTGACAGCTCACTATGATGGCCTAGGCAGGAGCCATGGCTGGGACCCCTTGATATACCAAAGGAAACTTCATTTTAACTCAGAGGATGGAGATTTGTCAGAAACAGAGAGAACAACCAGCAGTTAGTTATGAAGACTAAATCTAGCAAGTTTCTCAGCAGTACAAGAAATGGCAACTAACGGTAAAAAATTTTCATGCAGGAGAGTGTCTTGGAGAAGGTTGAAGGGTAGGCATGAAGCTAAGAGAATCCCAAAGGAGAACAAGAATAGCTGGGAACATTTGAGGCTTAAAAGTGAATTTCTTACACAGTAACTTATATATGAAAGAAACCAATGTATTTATTCTCTCCCTTTTTTCTCTTGTTTTGAAGGGTTGTTTTGTTTAAGAGTTGTAGAATATGATGCTCACAATCAAATCTCTGTCAGCTGAAATTAGAGCAATATAGATTATTGAATGGTATACGGTCAGACCCCAGAAAATCTTGTTATGCTGCAGATTCAGAACCAGAATTAGGAAGCAAAGTCGTCACTAGTTTTGATCAAAGGAGACTCTGAGGACCCCTTTTTCTTGATCAAGCTTTTGACACTGCAAACTACGGGGTGTTAATTAACAATCTTTGTCATCTTTACTTTTCTGATGTAGTCCTTAAATAGTTTCAAAGCTGTTGTAATTCTCAGAAAGAAAATAGGAGATAGTTACAGAAAATTATTAGTGAAATAGTAGGTTAGATGAGATGACTGTAAAGGTGCCTGTTGCCTTAAGTCTGTGAATTTGTCAAAAGAACATGGCCTGATGCTATCCCATCACTTCAGGAGGCATTAGTTTGGCCTCTTTACCAGTTTCTGCATTCTAAATTAATTTTCTAGGATCTTGTTTTTTATATTTTTATTTGAATATTTTCATTGGCTTTACATATTATTTTTTGAGAAACCTAACACTGAATTTGGTGCAGGGTGTATAACATCATGTCTACAGCACATGGAGGCTTATAAAGCAGAGTTTCCCCTCTTTCAGCTAGCCTGAAGCTAGCTGGAAGCCTGCTAAGATATCCTCACAGAATCACAGAATTGTTATGGCTGGAAGAGACCTCCAAGATCATCCAGTCCAACCATCTACCCAGCACCACCATAATAACCCCTGAAACACTAAGCCACATCACTCAGTGCCTCATCCAGGTGCTTCTTGAATACCTCCAGGGATGGCAACTCTACCACCTCCCTAGACAATTTGTTCCAATGTCTAATCACCCTAACAGTGAAAATTTTATTTTTAATATCCAATCTGAATCTCCCCTGTTGTAACTTAAGACCATTTCCCCTCATCCTCTCACTGTAGGCTTGGCAGAAGAGACCAACCCCCACCGCACTACAACCCCCTTTCAGGTAGTTGTAGAGAGCAATGAAGTCTCCCCTAAGCCTCCTCTTCTCCAGGCTAAATAAACCCAGCTCCCTCAGCCTTCCTAGACTGCTTCCTTTCTGCTATATTTCCAGCAGATATCTGTCAGGTTGAAGTCACCCACAAGTACAACGGCTTGTGACTGTGAAACTTCAGCCAGCCACTTGTAGAATGCCTCATCAACTTGTACATCTTGGTTGGGTGGTCTATAACAGATTCCCACCATGACATCTGCTCTGCTGGCCTTCCCCTTGATCTTTACCCATAGGCACTCAACCTTATCATCATTGGCACCATCAATTTCAATACAATCAAAACACTGCTTAATATACAGAGCTACCCCACCGCCTTTCCTACCCCATCTATGTCTTCTAAAGAGCTTATAGCCATCCATTACAGCAATCCAGTCATGAGAGTCATCCCACCATGTTTCCATGATAGCAACTACATCATAACTTTCCTGATGTACAATGGCATCCAAGTCCTCCTGTTTATTGCCCATGCTGTGAGCACTGGTATAGATGCACTTAAGCTGAGCTAATGATTTTGCCCCCAACACAGGCATGCCACCCCTAGACTCATCACTAGTGGGCCTGGCTTTATCCTCTTCTGCCTTAGTGCTTGTTTCCTCAAGCTTTGGCACACCATCCCATTGCTTATCATTGGCATGTCTGATTTTGTCCCCTTCCCCCTTCCAGGCTAGATTAAAGCTCTATGAACAAGCCCTGCTAGCTCCTGTGCTAGAACTCTTTTTCCCCTCTGAGAAAGGTGCATTCCATCACATGTTAGCAGGCCAGGTGTTGAATAGATCATCCCATGGTCAAAAAACCCCAAATTTTTCTGCTTCCACTGGTCTCAGAGCCACACATTGTCCTGATGGATTTGCCTATTCCTATAAATATTATCCCTTGTTACTGGTAGAATCGAGGAAATCACAACCTGTGCTCCTGATCCTTCAACCAGTTGTCTCAAGGCCCTCTAGTCTCTTTTGATTGCCCTCAGGCTTCTCTGTTTTTTCATCGCTGCTGGCTTGAACAACCAGTAACGGATAGTAATCTGGGAGCCTTACTAGAGTGGAGAGTTTTTCTGTAATGTCCCTTATCCGAGCCCCTGAGAGACAGCAGACTTCCCTTTTAGTTGGGTCTGGTCTGCGTATTGGATCCTCCATTCCCCTTAGAAGGAAGTCTCCTATTACCACTACCCTTCTTTTCCTCTTAACAGAGGAGTTCATGATGCCGACTACAGCTGGTTTAGCTCTGGGAGGCCCCTCTATCTGAGAAGGACCTTCACCCACCTCATCAGTAGCCTGGCCTCCTAGTTCCAGGGCCTCATACCTGGTATAGAAGGTGCCAGTTCTACTCGTCAGATTTGCAGAAGTAGGAGGAACCTTCCTTCTGGTACGTGTAGTGACAGTGCAGCACTGTATGGGACCAGCAGCTGACCAGCTGAAAGAATTAAGGCTTTGTTAGCACAGGTCTGGCTACTTTAGCTGTGACACTCTAAGGACACAGCTGTACTGCCTACCTAGCTCCACCCCAGGGATTTTTGCAGTCATCCATGCCAGAACACCCATTTGTCCCTCAGGTTTCATTGTTGGCTGGATTTCTCTCAGTAAAGGTAAACTGAGGTGTGCAAATTCATAGCCCTCACTCCAATCTAGCAACTAGGCAGTGCCACTTGTGCTCCTGTTCAGTCAGGGGTTCACGTGAATACATGTATTTCCCAGGTAGTTTACATGAGGTAAGTGTGTGTGGTTCGCAAAGGATCTAGACTACTTCTGGTAGAAAAAGCTAAACTTCTTTCATTCCACACAAGGACTTAAAGTATGAGATAATTTAATTTTTGGTAGCCTTTTATTTCATCCCACCGTTGGTAAGGGAGGGCCTGGTTCCAGTGTTTGCTATGTTTTTCTTTTCTAATTTTAGAGAGCATACTGCCACTCTCTCAAATAGGCACAGTAGATGAGATAATGTAGGCAGAATCATGGTCCAACCAAATTTAGGTGTTAGCAAACGTGAATTAATATCTAAAGATGCATGAAACAGAAAAAACTAAATGAAATTGAGTGGGGAAGATTTCTTCATTATGCATTCCTAAAGGACTTTTATTAGCTCTATATGCCTTCAAGATTTAACAAATGCATCCTCAAGAAAGGAAGTATTTTGTCATAAATTTAATTCCATTCTTTCTGCACTTGGGCAAAATATTCCAATCAGTCTACCCCTTAGCGGTTAAATTGAGCAGCATTGAGTTATATGTATCTTGTCCTACACCCCATTTTAATTCTTCTTTTCTTTTTTTAAAAAAGAAAACGTGTAGTCCATAGACTATTGCACAGTGCATCGTAGGGTGTAATTTAATGTGCTCTTCTGTGAACTTTCATGCAGAAAATGTCAGTTACTCATATACCTAAGCCATACATTGCCCTAACAATTTCATCTTCAGAAAGGTTAGTGTGTGGGGTTTTTTGATAATGTGTGAATTATTGAGGCAGCTTATTTGAGAGGTGGTGAAGAAGAAGAAAATCTTGAGCAGATGGAGAAATAAGATTTTTTTCTAACTCAGGTTTTTAGCAATTTGGAGTAATTTTTAAAGTTGCTGCATAAGTGACATGAGATAATGAGCAGTATCTTGTCTATTAAAAAAAATATTATTCCTGACAGTAATAGAAACCTGCATTCTAACCCTATTCAGTATAAACCAGTTATATAGTAACTAGAGTATTCTTTCTTAGTTCTGCACATTTAATTTTTGTCTTTTTTTCTTTTTTTTTGAGTTACTGGCACTACTTCATATAAATCCAATTTAATCATTCTAGAAATTAATTTTCTTTTCAAATTTGTCCTGCTCCCTGTTTCCCTCTGCTTCTTGATAATAATAGAAGCTTCTCCAAATGCACCAACAAAGGAATTTACAGATTCTTCTTTTCACTGGCCATGAGTTACGCCATTTAACTTTGAAGTAAGGCAAACCAGCAATGTCCGTGTTCAGGAGGTTAGATTACAAAAACACTTCAAATAGGATTATCACAGTGCTCTGCAATTGTTACGAATAATTTAAGATGTAAATTGTCACTGGATTCTAAATTACATACGACAGGTATTTTTCTCCTATGATTTTCTGTAAAAAATGTATGTTTTTTTCCCATGCCACTTAGCACAAACCCATGGTCTGGGGTTCTATTTTTCTGTGCTGCAATTTTACTTGGATTTCACTTTGCATATTTCAGTTGATCTGCGTATTTTTGTTGTGTGTTGTGTTTTGTTTGAGATGGGAGGGCAAAGCAGGGGATTTTTTCTCCAAGTTGAGGATTGCCATACAGCTATAAGACCCCTTTGATTAAGTCAGACTAAGCTGCGTCAGATGGGCTGGTATCTGAGTGCACTCTGAAGACAGCTGAGCTGTTGGTGCTGTACTTTAATTAGAACTTTTCATATTTTGTCCCTTACCTGAAGTGTGGCCTGTCAAGCTGCTGAGGGACTTCCCCTTCTTGACAGAGGTGCAGTTCTGAGCCCAGGACTGGCACGCACTTCTATCCAATTTGTGTACCACCACGTGGTGTTTCTGTTGTGTTATCTTTCTTGATGTGCTTGTTGTCTGCAAGAGCAGGAAGTCTGCTAATGTTAAAGGATATTTGGACTTGTTAAAGAGCCCATCAAATGCCAGCCCATATCTCCTGACCCTAATCTTTCACAAGTGATTTGAGAGTGTCTAGAAATTTTGCTCCCCCCTAAGACTTGATTTATTAGTAAAGCTCTAGGGGCAAAAGAGGCAGCTGGTTGAAGGACAGAGATCCAAATTAAGGTATAGTTACACAAGCTGGGTTGAGCTGACCTAACATCTTTCCATGGCTGAATGGGGTATGTTCTCTTCTTCCCATCATGTTTCTCCCTGTTTGTCCTTCCCTTGCCCCCAGAAGGTCCTCCAAAAAGGTGGCAAGGTAGGGAATACAGTGGTGAGAAAGGAAGACAGCAGTTTGTGTGAATTCTTTGTAAACTACTTGGTGTGTCTGGAACTGCTTTGAGTCATCCTCTGCAATTCCTTCTGGGGAGCGAGTATTGTTAAAGAGTTAATAACCCTATACAAAGACCCATTGAAATGAAGAGATAAATACATGCGGCTAGTAGTTTATCACATCTAGGATCTGCTATTAAGTATATAAACAGCGTTCAACTTGTATTTTGACAACTGGCTCCCCTCTTTGTGTTGATCAGAGCAGTGCATACCCTGCAGCTGGTACACTTAACCGGAGCTGCATTGCTCTTGTTTGATACAGTTCCCAGAGGACATAAAAATATTTCATACACAAAGCTGCTTAATCTCTAGCTCTGTATTCTTTGACACTGTTTTACTCTAGCCCAGTTTCTTGTCATTAACAAGACACGTTTCTAAGTTAAAGACCACCTGCAGAAGTCAAAAGCCTTGCATTGGTGGACCACAAGCCAAAGAAGCCAAAGTGCTTTTTTTTCTGTAATAAAGTTGTATAAGCCATAAATCTACAAACTATGATATGGAATCATGGATTGAACCTCCTCAATCATTTCTCAGGGGGAGGATAAACCTCTTGGAAAGCAAGTGTTATGAATATATAAAATCAATTGACTTATCAGAAGAAATAAAGTGTTCAGAGAGAGAGCACAATTATTGTTCATAAATACAGAACTAGATAAAATCTAAAAGTTTTTATTCATCTCTGGAATTATCAGACTTACTTATTTTGCCTTTACAAAGTCTATTAGGACATATATAAATAATTATTTTTGTCTGGTCAGATTCTACTAATTGCTCTTATATAGGGTGTATAGTCCCTGTATTTTGCAGCTCTTTCTATCCTAAGCACTTATGCTATCAGTGCACAAGGACAGCAGTAGTCCACTATAATTTATAGTGTGAGAACTGAAACAATCCCTATACCAAGTTTTCCATGTTGTAATGCAGTTTGTATGACAGTTTAACCAAGAAACCACAGCTGGGAAGCGGGACCCTTTCTTCAACAACATAACAGCATGGGATGCAACTTCAGCAAAGTGTCCTGAGGGAATTATAAACAAAGAATCAAATTGGAAGCATTCTGAATATAAGTAAATCTCTCTTTGAATTTGTATTTAGCAGAGAGTGAAGGAGAAAGCCTTTTTGAAATTATTTGGAAGGATGGAACTGGTTTGTGAAAAACAAAATCCTGCCTTCAGGTTGTGATCATAACAAAAAATGTCTCTAGTATTAAAACTACAGTAAATTTAATACTAATTAATGAGTTTATTTTTTTTAATATGCTGAATAGAGATTTAAAGTACTTAAGGGAATTTAGAATTTTTCCTTAAAACTAAATTTCATCATCAAAAAAAGTCAATGAAAACATGTTGTTTTTAAATGCTAGATTCCAAATTTATGTATCTTTGAAAATCTGAAACTAAAACCAGAAACAGTGCACTTAGTGCAAATTTTCCACTTTTTTTCCCCATCAGTTTTTCAATGAAAACATGCTTCTAGCATGGTTTAAACATTTTATACGTTCTTGTTTAATTTGCTGAGTTGTTTTACTTAAAACTAATTGAGGAATTCTAAGTCAATTTAATGGCTGTTTTTGCATTTGTTTATACTGTTGCAGGACATATTAATTAGAGATTTAATGTAGTGAAACAAAATCAAAGTTTAATGAAATCTTTGATTTTTTAAATTAAAGGAAGTGTTTTATACAGAAAAAATGCTTGGTTTTCTCAGTGTTCTTTAAAAAATGACATTTTTGTTTTGACTTGTTAGCTTTTGGTAAGTAACCCGAAAAAAGAAAAAAAGATATTCTTAGAGGTCTAGTGAAAAACAAAGGCAAAGTGGTTTTTGTAAATTTTCCTTGTCCAACTGAATACAAATAGTGCATACATAGTTAATATTTACTTTGGATTTTATCATTCTCTCTCTAATTTGTTTCTCTCTCTTTTTAATAATCCAGTAAACTGTTTAACAAAATTACTGACCAGTTTGAGGTTTGCAGTATACCTACACATTACACATTCTAATTATTTTTTTTCCTGATTTGTGAAACCCTAAGGGTTATGCCTGTGATTCCTGAATAACAGAAATTACAAAGCAATAATGACCCAGTCCTCTTTCCACCTTCTACTCTCTCTAGAGCTACATCTATAGTGATCCTATCAGGTACTACCTGGTGCAAAAACACAAAGAAAGAGCACCTCCTTTGGCCCATGCATTGACATCCCATCAAGAGCATGCTGAAAATCTCCGTGAGAGGACCTTCAGCCAGCCTCAGCCAGACAAGTTCTCACCAGAGTCAGAAATGGGGCTTGACAAAAAAACTCTGATGGCGGCACTGCATACATACATCACGCAGAACTTGTCAGCCCAAACCAATGATAAAAGCTCTCACAGCAGGACTAAAGGGTCTCACATTTATGCTGATAGATTCTACTCTTCGCAAGCCAGTCCTTTTGTTGGAACTTTTGCCAAAGGAAAAGCAGAAGATTTTAAAATGAAGAAGCTGTTCCAGCCAAGACCTGCATCTGCGGTGCTGGGACCAACCCCTGCCATGCTGAATCATAAATCTGCTTCCCAGGATGGTGCAAAGGACCCTCTGAGTGTAGTGGATGGTAAAGTTGATACTTAATTATTTTAACTTAACTGAAGTTTCCCTTGTCTTCACTGAGCATTTTTGAGAAAAAAGCAAAAAAAATTATATGTTCTGATATATCTCCTACTATTGGCATATTTATATATTTATACAATTATACTCACAGTAATGATGTTCACGATTCTAACTACTCTTTTCCTGCAAACATCTACCCACATTTTTCAACCCACCTTCCATATGCATACAGAAATATATGGCACTCAGTAAGACATCGCATTTATGTAACTTGTTATATTTTCAAAGCATTTTATAAACAATATGTAATTATGGGTATATCTTTGTTGTCAAATCTGTTATGCATGCATCCCACACTATATATAGGTAATACAGAAATGCCTGGTTTTGTTCCATTTCTCTCTGTATTTAACTAGATATTCAAAGACCATGGGTGAAATTCAAAGTTAGATACAGAAATTAGTACTGAGATAAACTCTGGAGCAGAACACAGAGAAGGGAAGAGTTCGACAGTTATGTGGGTAGGTGGACACAGAGTAATACAAGCAGGTGGAGTTAGAGCTACTTTTGCCTGGACGTTCTGTAACCAGTAACCCATTTGCTGGATTTTCATCTTTTTTTGCTAATGCAGCTTAAGTGTAGTATCTCACAGGATATTGTGATACATTTTAAGCTCTGCTTTGTAAGACAAGATGAGTCTTCATGTCATGGCTGGGGATCAGGTAGAGTTTAGAGAATAACTGCCATTCATTTTATTGTTTCTTTAAACCAGCCTAGCTGTTGATATTATTCCAGTGGTTCAGAATGCCTCGAAAAGGAAAGAATTGATCCTCAGCCATTGCCAAGCAGTTACATCTGTTACACTGTAGTGACCACTGTTCCAATGGATTTTGGTCATATGTAAGAGGGTTCCTTTGAATCCCTTCTGTAGTTATTGGCATCCATAAAGTTTAATGCTCTTTGATTTGTTTTGGGGTTTTTGAAGAAAAAACCCAGAACACATAGAAATGTCAGAGTTGCAGCAGAGGAAAGATAATGCTTGCAATCTAAAGGATGCTCAGAAGTGAAAGCATTCTTGGTATGGTGCCCAGAGATAATAGGTTTCAAAGAACGAACTATAATGTAAAATCAAATCCAGGTGTCACTGTAAGTCTCTTGCACAGGTTAGACAATTTTGTTGCTAGACTCAAAACAAACTAGGCACATGCTGGTTTCATTATCCACCAGCTGTTCCACTTCACCTTTCCTGGTAGGAGCCAACAGGGAAAAAAATGCTTAACACTTAGAGGGAATAAGATGTTTCACAATTCATTGGGTTGTACTGCTTTGACTTCACATACATAATGTGTCCTGTAGGAGCTTCTTCCATTGCATTAGCTTTTAAATGTCACACAGACATAAAACTATGAAACATTTGAGTAGGAAATATTATGGTTTCCTTTGTATTTTTGAGCCCCTTAATAGTGTCATAAGCAAGTGGTGAGGACAGACCCCAGCGTATTCTTTGTTTAAAATGCTGTCCATTGCAATGATGATGGTTTGGGTTCAGATTTGCCAGGCTGACTGTGCCATCTCTTTCTGCTTTTGTGGATTGTTTCTCAAACTCTCCAAACCACAGAACTGTTCAAAAACTGGAAAGCATGGGGTGCAGTCACATGGGCTCAGTTCTCTGATGCCTCTGATACAAGATTAGACAATGGAACTCAACTGGGAGAACAATCCAGAAGATACTGAGCAGATTAGCACTGAGAATCGCTGCAAAACAGTGGCAGGTAAATTAGCTAAGAAAGCACCCTGAGGGGGAAATAAAGAGAAGGAAATGTAGAGCTATTTTTCTATCAGATTTGGAAACTATTACCTCTAGGAGTAGCATGATGTGCATGGGTACTGTCTTTGTAGTCACTGTGCAATAGCAGAATGGTTAATCTGTCTTGTACACCAGCCATATTTAGAATTTGGCTCAGTTTTAAGTGTTTTGTTTTAGTCTACTGATTTTTGGTGTATTAAGTATTACAGAATACATCTTTCTGTTGCTTTGGAAAGGTCACAAAATTAGGAATTCAGATGTCTTTTAAAAATAAAAATAACGAACTTCCACATTTATAGAACAAATAAGTTTTTGTATGTCCTCTGTCTTGCAAAACTGTGGTCACGAGTCTGTATGGTGATGAGCTACTGGATACAGATAATATGTGGTCGGAATGGTGACAGGGTAAAAGAAAACAGACCACCCTGTGAGGCTGCTAGCAAAGTTCCTACTGCCACACCTGTCAGGCAAGCTGGGTCTGGCAGTTGTGTCAGTGGAGTATGGAGCATTATTTACATGCTCTACAATAATGAGCTGTTTTTGCTTGCTGGGATGTTATTGTTACCTACTAGGGGAATTAAAATCACATCACTTAAGATACACGTGCCTTTACTGTCACCAGACCATGTAATAATAACTATGAAAGGAAACTTCTATTCTTGATTTCAGAAGCTGGAGATAAGGGAGAAATCTGGTTTGCAGTACAAACCCTGTGAAACATGGCTGAGATTTGCAGTTTCAGTTTAGACGTGGTCAGTGGAAGAGTGTAAAGGCACAGGTGCAGGTGCATGTTTGAGTATGTGCACTCCTTAAGTGATGTGCTGTTGCAGTAGCCACTTGCTTTTTGATCTTTTTCCAACAATATCTTCTGATTTTAAGAAATTTATGGAATCGTAAAATCATAGAATGGTTTGGGTTGGAAGGGACCTTAAAGGTCATCTAGTTCTAACCCCCCTGACATGTGCAGAGGCACCTTCCACTAGACCAGGTTGCTCAAAGCCTCATCCAATCTGGCGTTGAACACTGCCAGGTAGGGGGCATCCACAACCTCCCTGGGTAACCTGTGCCAGTGTCTCACCACCCTCACAGTAAAGAACTTCTTCCTAATATCCAGTCTAGATCTACCTTCCTTTAGTTTGAACCTGTTTCCCTTGTCCTATCACTCCATGTGCCTTTGTAAAAAGTACCTTTCCAGCTTTCCTTTAGCCCCTTCAGGTACTGGAAGGTGCTCTAAGGTCTCCCCAGAGCCTTCTCTTCTCCAGGCTGAACAACCCCAACTCTCTCAACCTATCTTCACAGGAGAGGTGCTCCAGCCCTCTGATCATCTTCGTGGCCCTCTGGACTCGGTCCAAGACTTCTATGTCCTTCTGTTGGGGACTCCAGAACTGGACACAGTTCTCCAGATGGGGTCTCATGAAAGCGGAGTAGAGGGGGACAATCACCTCTCTCGACCTGCTGGTCACATTTCTTTTGATGCAGCCCAGGATACTGTTGGCTTCCCAGGCTGCAGGTGCACACTGTAAGCTCATGTTGAGCTTCTCATCAACCAACACCTGCAAGTTTTTCTCCTCGTGGCTGTTCTCAATCCATTCTTCACCCAGTCTGTTCATCCATATTAATTAAATTAATATTAATTCCTTGAAATTAAGTGAAGGTTTTTGAAAAAAATATAAACTGATATTTATTTGTGTATCATCCTTACCCAATCATCTGCAAAGATATGCAAACACAGACCATACAAACACAAAAAGTGCCATAATAAGAAGCAGATTTGTATTAACATCATATCAGTAACCACATCAAGTTAGCAAGACTCATGTAGACCTCCATTTCACCAGGCTGTTACAGATGTTTTCATGACTGTTCCTCCTAGTATACTGAAAACATGATGTTCCTCATACTTACTAGTACTGGTTATCACCTTTGGTCCTTGACATTTTAAGTCCTGCTTGCAGTTATTCAGTAAAGGTAGTATATAATGCCTAACCTATATTGGTACAAGTCTGTATTTTAGAGTTCATTTGTTGAAATGTGACCAGATGGCATTGACCAGTCCAGGAACAGCAACATCAGAGGAGCAGGAAGCTCCTCTATAGTGATTTATTTAATGAACCAAGGAGGACCTGCAGTGAGCCTGTTAGTATTATCTGGAATAGGGCTTGTGACACTTGTTTTCTCCTGTTGGAGAAACCTGTCTTGGTTTTATACAGTTAGGGCGAACTGTTCTAAGACATTAATTTATTGCTTACTTCTCCCCAAAGGGAAGAAAATAAAGCACACGGCTATGAGGTTTCTAAAAAACTAACCATACAAATTTAATAAAACAGGGAAAAAGGGAACAGGTACAAAAGGGAATGGAGGGAAAAAGGATAAATATATTTACAAAATCCCGAAACCAGGAGTCCAGGGAAGGAGGAATTTCTCTCTTGTCTGGTCTGCTGCGAAGCCCGGGGCGAAGAGAGAGGGGAAAAAAAAACAGTCTCTTCTTCATAGGCGAACGGAAGAAAAAAAAAAACTGATAAGGCCTCCTGCTCTGCTCAGAAACCCAAAACAGAGAGCAAGGAAAAAAAAAAACCTTAGCTCAGTACTTCTCAGTTTATCAGCAAAAGGCTTGATATGGAATAACTTGTTTAACTCGTTCGTTCCGGAGACAGACGAAACTTCAAACTATAACAATTCCCCGCCCCATTGCCCCATTTCCACTTTGTTTGAGATTGTGACTGCTTTGTTACTGACTATGAAACTGTGGAACTGGACTGGAGAGATAAGTCTTGGCTAAGATAATACGTACAGAGAAAAGTTAGTTTTGAAAAAATTAAATGGAATGGAAATGGCAAGGCTATATTACTGTGTGTTGTTGAGTAGCTCAGTAGTTGGTCTTCACAGCTGATTGTGAAACAACCAAAATGAAAAAAAAATCTATTAGTGTTGCATTAATATAGCTCTTTTAATTATATATGCCCTGAAATATAATTCACTTTTAATTGTTGTCAGTTATTGATAGAATGACCAGTGACTAGCTTAAATAAAATTTAACAGGCAAATGCAGATGCAACTTATTTTTCTGAGACTGAAACTTTCTTTCAACTTGGTAACCTCAGGTTGCTGATTTTTCAAAACAGAATTTTGAGCTACTTTGAACTTGACTCTGCTACTGGATTCCTGTACTTTGAACTAGATTTTTAAATCTTAAATAAATGGACAGAGTTTGTACAACTTTTGCTCAGTGACACAATTACATTTATGCAGTTTCCTTTGCTGGAATTTGCTTGAAACATCTCCCTGTGCATTTTGCTAAAAACTCATAGTATTACTAACCACTCTTCTGAAGTATTTTAAGAATCTTGGTCCTGTATTCAGAAAACAGATAAATTTTAAGGATTGTAAGTAACATTAGCACTGAAAAAATAGTGCTACTAGACGTGCCTTTGAATTGTTTTCATAAATCCAATTTTTTGGTAAGATGTTTCTTAATAGCTTGAAAATCACAGTAACTGAATGAGATTCTTCTCAAAAGCAGGGCTTCTAAGGGAAAAGAATTTTTGTTTCTGTTCTGAAGTTGAACAAATCAGAATGCTTCCAAAATATTGTAGAAAAGTGAGTGATCCTATAGCTGTAGTGTCATTTAATAGTTAGGAAACTCATCTGGATTGTGGGAAATTCATGTTCAAGGTTCTAATCAGCTGGATCTTTTGGGCATGTTTTTTCTGTTTTTGCTTAAAATTGAATGTTAATGAATCATGTTTGTGTGACTTAGAAACCTTTCATTCTTGGCGATTTTTCCTAAGACCATTCCACACAAGGGTTTTAGAAATACAGATGTGGATTCTTGATCTGCACTAAAAATTATTATGAACATTTGTAAATATTATTCCGGATGATTGCAAAAATCTTCAAAATCTCATTCATAGATTGTTAGTTGCTGTGCTATTCGTGTCAGTGGATGAATGGCAAAAACTCTTTCAAAAGAAAGTCACTGAAGTTATTACAATTTTCATACTTTTGTAGATGCACTGGTGTCAGGTAACCAGTGTTCCAAGAACACTTTTTCCTACTGTGATGTGACTGAATTGTGTCTTTATGCATTTAGTTGAAAAGTTTTAGTTTTGATTTGAAACTGACATATATTTAGTCTTTTTTTTGCTGACTTTATTAGCTCTGCTTCAATAATTTTGTTTTGTTTTTTTTTCTGTCAGGTTATCATACTATAGTTCTATAAAACTTAAGAACAGAAGTGATACCTAAACAGACACTAGGTTTCTGAGGTAATCTGGCAGTTCTCGTATGTCCTACAGGTTAATTTCCTCCATTGCTGCTATGTGTAACATCTTCTCTCTCTAACATCTTCATTTGGAGGTGTTCAAGATGCATCTGGATGTGGTGCTGGGTGATATGGGTTAGTGGTGATGTAGGTAGGTGGTTGGACTGGATGACCCTTAAGGTCTCTTCGAACCTTGATGATTCTGATTTTCCTAATGGCCATCTTCTAGGCAGCTGTTGTGCTTCTTGAAAAAGTTTCTTGAATTAAAAGTGATCAAGTCTAGTGAAAACTTTTATTGCAGTTTGGATCAATTTGTTCTTGTAGATTACCTTCCTAAACAAAAGTATATGGCATTATGTTTTTTACTATATTATGAAATTCATAACATGGTATCGATATAATACAGTGAAATGTGGAAAGTATTCAGCTTTTTCTGTGAAGTGTTAACTCAGCTTCCATCAAACTTCAGTCCTAATTTTGCTGCCCCAAAATATCTTGACCCAGAGAGTTTGGGACAGGTTGTGAGAATAAGTCTTTGGCTCTTGTTACTTGCTTTCCTGCACAAAGCACTGTGCTATTTCTGTATGGTACCATCATCTCTGTTGGCTGCCACAGTTTGAAACAGCATCATAGATTTAGACTTTTTTATTGATAGTTGCACTTGTGTGTTTAAAACTGTGCTTTTGTAAGTAAATTTCATAAGTCCACACCATACAACCTCAGCTGAATTTTACGATGAAAGAAGTTGAATTTTCTAATATCATTGTTGTGAATTATTGAAAAGATGTATCCTTTTAACCTGGAAAAGAAAGTACATCAAAGAACCACCTGCCCATGTGTAGCCCTCTTTGAATGAGAGTAAACCTACTATTTAAACTGCTTGAGCTATCTTGGTTTATATTGACTAATTAGTTTCAGAAAAATGGCAACCTTGACATTTAGTTGGTGAATTATGGGGCAGGTTGGAGGAAATTATTCTATCTTGAAATAGCATTGAGAA
This sequence comes from Aegotheles bennettii, assembly GCA_013398125.1. NCBI lineage: Eukaryota > Metazoa > Chordata > Aves > Caprimulgiformes > Aegothelidae > Aegotheles > Aegotheles bennettii. Next base: position 18,116 of record VZRW01006879.1, on the reverse strand, counting down.
GCTGATGATCAGCTTCAGGCTCTAACCTCTTCAGCTAACACTGTGGGGTCCAAAAAATGACAGTTGTGTCCAAGGTCTTGGCCTCTTTTTCCAATGACAAATAGTCCTTGATTCTTGTCTCCCTGCAAAATCACAGATGTTCTGCTGCTTTTTCCCTGGAGCAAAAGAGTCTCTAACTAGTTCTTCTTCCTTTGCTGTGAGAAACAAAACCTCTTCAGCCTTTTTTTCTGAAGTGTTTTCCCCTTTGCACACCTGCTTTATAATTCACCTTATGTAAGCCTGAAAGCTGACAGCATGGTCCCAAAGTCTTGTTTATAGCTATGGAGGAACATGTCCATCCACAAGGCTTAACAGGGAGAATGTTAATATAAGAAAAAAGGCTGGATGCTGCCTTCAAGCTTCTTATAAGCAGAAGAGAGACATGACTGAAAATGGTTTGGGTACGCTAGAGTAAGCTCTACCTTTAGTGGCTCACACTCCAAAGAACACTAGGCTGAGTTTTGCAGAGTTAAAAAGAATGATACTGAAGGAAAATACCTTCCCTGAAGAGCTGTTATGCTACATCTTCTAACTCACCTTTAATATCCATTGTCCTTGCATTTCCTAGTCATCAAACCTTTTTTCACATCAAGGTTGTTTTTGTTGTGGTTTGTTTGTTTTTCCCTAAATATAAGTCTCTTTGCTTTCCTGGCCTAGAGTGTCATCCTAACATTTCTTTCCTCAATATGACTGATAAAACATTCATAGCTGACAAACCAAACCAGTATAGTTCACTTTTGACAAAATATGTATTTTCCAGGAGAAATTAATACAGTTTAGAAAGTTTGTCCATTCCATATCCATGCATGTAATGGGCATATATCCATATCTACTTCTAATTGAAGAGGAGCTTTTTGATTGAAAGACAAAATATCTGACTTTTTTTCCCAGAACTCTATAAATCTATTTACTTTGCAAAAGGAAACCTGATCTCTAAGAAACAGTAGTGGTGTTTGAGCTTAGTGCAGCTAAAAAAACGTGAAGCTATCTTAACACTTGTCTTCAGTATTTTGAGTTGGTTTAGACTAGCAGACAATGTTCTTCTTGTAAAGAAAAAGTGACAGTTTTATACTCCTCTCTCTAGGACAACTTGCTGGGTTGTAATGGCATGCATCAAACAGTGCCTGGCATGGAACTCTAACGTCCATATATAATACTGTGTTTTCTGCAAGGGTGGCATCATGAATGTGTATGCATTCTTTGGGAAAACAGATTTTCTTCATGAAAAAAAAGCTATCTTTTAGGAAACATGAAAGATACTTACTGATACAATCACATGTGCTTCATGTATGTGGCTAAATCTTGTGCTTATGTTGTTTTGTGATCCAGAGACACATATTAAAGATGTATTGAAGGACCTAGAGAAACACCAGGTGAATGTGGAGAATCTCAGCTCAACTGAACTGGATGAGATCGCTGATACTATTGCCAATGCAATTCAAACAGTTGGCATGCAGAAAGAAATGGAGCAGGGTGCTGGAAAAACTAGAGAAGACAAAACAGATGCACAAATGAAAAAAGGAGGTGCTCAAGGAAGGGTAGAGATTCAGATGGGATTAATGGATAACAGTGTTAACATACCAGGTATTAATTCTAAGAGTTAACTACAGCAAAAAATAGCTACCCTAATTTTCCTTCAGTTTTTCACAATCGTGCAAGACTTCTTTTAATCAGTTTTAAAGAGGACAGGAGGGAAAGTTTCTTTAATATTCCCTGAAGGGTGAATAATTTTAGCTTTCTCATATTCTTTTATGGCAGGTACTTTATCGAAAATGCATCTTTTTTGTGAACCCTTGGTCTTCAGGCTTCACAAACAAGATAAAGCTACACACCCAATGATATTGAAATACTTTACGCTCTGTGGTCTAATTTCCTTTTCTTGAAAATGAGATGTTTAGGCAAAATGATAATGAAAAATTATTATGTTCCAAGAATGTTTTTCAAAATATGTGGGAAAAAAATTGTGTTTTACATATAAACATTCTTTAATGTGCCACAAGTACTTGCAGAAGAAAGTCTTAGAAGGGTACAGGTAGAAAACTATTCATTCTCTTTCCTGCTTAGGGAAATAAAAGAGTTGTTATTGTTATTTGCTTCTATCTGGACACGTATTTTTCTGGTGATGCAGATTCAGGAGCTACAGTAATTGCCATTAATGAGTTGATAACACAGTGGGACATAAGTTACTACTTACCCATTCTCTATTTTGGGAATGTTATGATATCTATGACACCAAAAACATGCTGCAAGTGATAAACACTCATTTTAATTTACTGTCTTTTTCATGGTGATATATTGAAATCCTTACTAGTAAGGGATATTCTGATTATTCCTGAATCATGCTGGGAGACATGAAAAAGATTCAGTTCATAAACCAAAAAGCCAGCATTATTTGACTGAGGTTAATGACGTGACTGCGTATCATCACTGTAATGTGATTTTGGTAGACGATGTACACTAAAATAAGTAGTCTTCTTCCATCAAAATGTGTATGAGGGATGTATATGTTTCCTCTTTCTTTAGTGTAAATTTCCATTTATTGCCATTTTACTGGTATTTTTTTCTTAGATATTGATAAACTGATATGATGATTGGACACTTAATTAGCAAAATAACACTATTACATTGGCTCTTGAAGTACTCTGTCTATTGATCTTGCATTAAGTTGCTATTGAAGTGGAGTCAGAATTAACAATACTGAGTTATACAGTGCTCATTACTCTGCCCTTTCAGCTTTGATGTCTTAATGTTTAAGTAAGTTTCAAGAAAAAGCCATCACTACAAGGCAGCCTATAAGCAGTGTTTGTTTCATATATTATGTTTTCCCTTCATAACTATATATTTGTGCTTTTTATATCCTACAGACATTGGAGTGCATGAAGCCAGTGTGAGAACTGATAAAGAGGTAGAGTACCAGTATTTTATCAAAACAAGTATTCCATTTCAGAATATCAGGTTTATATGCAGTGAAGATCAAAAACACACCTGTGAAGCGTAAGACTTGGTTTGTGTCTTGTGTGGATATAATTCAGTATCACAGCATAGGCATATTGCTGCTGCTGTTTTGCAGTTCAAAAAAGCATAATCAAGTTCTCCTTTGCCTTTCTCTCATTCAGAAGTAGAATTCATAACAGATCTCAAAGTTCAGGCAAATTTATGTTTTTCCTCAGGTTAGTAAATTTTGAGTGTTGAGATGTTCTTGAAAACACCCTTCTTTCACTTGTCCTTTGGCTCTTAGTTGTGGGGAATGTAAGCATCCTTACTCAGGTAACGTCTCTGGTTTTCAGAAGCAGATGAGTAAATATACTCCCTCTGAGGGTATATGTTTATGGGAGGGTTCAAAATTCCCTCTCCTTTCATGGGATCTGTCCTTCTTAACTTTTTCACTTTACCACTAATTCTTCCAAATCACTGAGTATCAGTTATTTCAAAAGCTCTAGTCATTACATCTTGTACCCTAGATGGTAACACTAAATTTGGGATTTTAATCAAGATTACTTTTACAATATTCCTCATAAATTTTGAATCATAATCTGTAGATTTATGTCCAATATTCAGCCATTTTTGAGGTATATTAATCTTTCTTTTTCTGGGTTGCACAGAGCAGAAATATCTCAAGGAAATATTGTTTGAAACTGCTGTGAAACTTCTCCTACTATATACTCTATCAAAAGCTTACACTACAAGACTCATAAATGGGCAAACACTCTTGTGTTCATGGTAGAATCTCTAGTAGCTGCCCTTCTACCAAGCAATGAAAACACACAAGTAGACAATGTGACAAGAGCTTTAAGCACCCACATGAAATTCTGCATAGAATGAAGCACTTTGTTCACAATAGACTTACAGAGGATCAAATGTACAGATTTCTTAGTGACAGTTTGAATAGGGGGTGTGATAGAAAAGTTCTCATTAACCATAATTTCCTCCCAAATGGCTGGCTGCAATGAACTTATATAATGAAACTAGCCAACAAATTGTTCCAGGCATGTGTTTTGACTTTTGCTTATTTGCTTATTGTTTCGATTTATTGGACAGATTTTTTTCTGTGACCATATGTTTAGCTTAGTGGATCATTCACAGTTTGTCACAATTTCTAGGGATGAATAAATGAAATATAATTCATTGCATATTATCTGTTCCCTTTCCTGTGTTATGACTTGTGAGATCCAAGAGGTATGCACGTTTCCAGGCCCAACACTTAGGCATATTGATGGATATTTCTATAATTTCTCCTTTTCATTAACTTACTTGATAACAAAGTCTTATTCTCATCAATACTTAAACACATAGACACATGAAAATGAACAGTATGAAAATACCATCAGGTTTTTCTTCTAGCTGTTCAAGACAGAGAAAAGGCTATCTAGATTCTGTGATATGTGTAGAAGAAAGTTAACTGTTAACTATAGAATTTACTTGCTTTCATGAAAACTATTGAAAAATACAGTGGTATAATTTAATGCTCTTTTCTTATTATTGAATAAATGTTATGTTCTTACCTAGTCTGGCAGCATATAGAAATTAAGAAAATGACCATGTGACATTTGTAAGAATAGACTCTACCATAACAATAAGAGTTTGAAAGATTATTTACAGGTCTGGCTCAGTATAACATTCCTGTGTTTGGTTTTAAAAATAATAATATTATTTTAATACAGGAGAACACTGCAAAACTAGTTAACTTCTTGAATGAGAATGCATTACCTGAAAGTAACCTGAAGGACCTTATACCTGAAGAGTCTATTAAGACAGACACCAAGAAATCTGAAGACACTGACTCTGCTTCCTCAGAAGAAATAAATGCTGGTGTGGAAGATGTAAAAAGTGAGACTTTCTCAAGGGAACTGACAGCTGCAAAGAACAGTGAATCCGACTCCAAAGTCTCAAGTGAGACTCGCTACTGGGTTAAGAACACTTTAATGCAGAATGGAAACACCTATGAAGAGCCTCAGAAAAATATGGGACAAGGTTTACAACTTGAATTGAAGTCTTCTGAGGAGAAAGAATATGGCTATATTGTGACAGTGAAAGAGTAAGTACAACAGCCAATTTGAATGGCTTTTTTAACTAGAGAAAAGATAAAGTCATTGCACCTAATGAAATATTAATGTACAAGAGGAAAATGCCACAGGCCTGATTTTTAATACATCTGAAACTGGAACCAGTTCAGTACTGTGATGAAAATATAAAAAACCAGTTCTATTTTCTTATAGTTGTCTTTCCTCCAATGTGAAAGACATTTAGTTTGTAGGTCTTTTGCTTAGACTTTTCTCTATCTTCTCATGTTCCAGTGACCTTCTAATATGTCAGTAAGTGTGCTTGTGGTTAGGATGTGGGCTTTAAATATTTGACTTGAAAGTAGCCTAAATATCAATGCCTGAGTCATTCTTTCAAAAAATGACACACAATAATAAAGCACAGTATTTTCTCAGTGGTTTCATTTAGATCTGAAAATATCACATATAGGAATCCAAACATCACATATGCAGCTAGTTTAGAAAGAAAGACCTAATGATTTCAGGTCATGTCACTAATGAATTTGACATTTAATACTATACTTTCAAAAGACAGCTTTTTCCCTTGATACACAGTTTATTATAGGAACATTTGGGAGTTTAGAACCCTGTGGACACTTTCACATCCTTTCCTCCCCTGTGAGAACAATGTTATATTTGATTAGCTATCTCAACTCATCTTCTGTGAGAAGTTAAGAACATCTAGGATGGGCTTACAAACCTCTGCATAACATTATAGAGAAACTGAAACTTCTGTAGCATGTTTGACTCTTTTGACTGTCTCAAACTTATTAATGTGATCAAAGGTAATATAATTGTGGAGGATTCTTGTTTTTACCACACTGTATTGCTTTGAAATGCATGTGGCTGGGTATCAGAGGACAGCTTCTTGTTCGCCTTCTCTCAAGGGCTACCCTTGAGAAAGATTGGATCACGAATAAAGGATGCCATTTGAGGGAAAGAGATTTTATACAGTGCATGGAGGGACAGGCAGAAGAGAGGAGAGTAAAAGCTGAGGCTTGGCAGCCTGCAGACATCAGAGACAGACTTCTCAAAAAAGTAGGGAACAAATACTCACTCCTCAGAGATAATGGAAGGAATAGATTTCATAAGGGCTCTGAGGTTACCCTGCAGAAAATAACAGTTAGTTACTGAGAGAGGCTGAAGAAAAAGATTTGCCTGGTGAGGACATAGTGGGGATGAGAATTAACAGATCCTTGTAGTGCTACCTTGTCTCATTCTGAGTTTTATTTTTACCATTTTAACATTGAATTTTACTAACTTTCTAAAGAAACCAAGGTCTTGAGTTTAGAAAAGACCTTCTGGGAGTTTTGGAGTACTAGCTTTAAGGAAAGCCCTAACTGATTTGAGGTCCTCATACTTCTATTAACTTGTCTGTGTGTCAATAACCACTGTTAATCATTATTTAATGACCAAGTGCTTTGGATTTAATTAATCAGTTTTAAACTGCTTTTACAACCACACTTTTCAGCTGTTTTCCTCTAACGTTCATTTTTGTTGGCTGCCTCTTGTAGTAGGCTCACTGTTCTCAAGAACCTCCTTCAGGAAAAAGCCAATTATTACAGAGTATTCTTTCAGTTTTGGGTTTTTTTGTGTAGATCATGGCTTGGTCCTTCCAGTAGGTGACATTTCTGTTTACTTTTTTTTTGCCAAGGGGCACTCAGGAGTCTCTTTCTGTGTTTTTGAAACCAGTCTAGCAGAAATTGATAGCATACTACCCTAGTTTAACCACACCTCTTAGTTCCTGCCTGTGAATGCTGTGTGAAGCAGTAGAAACTAGTTTTTCCTCATCTCAGTGCTACTTCCCTCAGGTCTTTTATCTAACATCAGTCTGGAGGGCACCTTTATATCCGACAGTATCTTAATGACACCATCTCCCTTGACCATCCAGACTTATTTGGCTCATAAATTCTCAAAAAGCTTAGAGCTTTCACAGCTCTATGTAATGGGACACATTCTGACTTTCAGTCTTCACAGCATGTAGATTCTTCGCTGTGTCATCTTATCTGGTTTTCTTCCTAGCTAGTCCCTTGCTGATGGGTTTTCCCCAACTTACGTATATTATTATTAAATGAAACTTGCTGAAGAGGATCATTTGTCCAAAGATTCTTGGTCCAACAGGACTCCATATACACAAACATAATCTAGCATAGATTTGTTCAGCTTCTTTACTGTTTTCAAATCCAGAAAGACAAAAAGTACTTTTCTTTTATGCTTGATTATTGCAATTTTAATATCTTTTGGGCAAGGTGCTTTTAGATAAATATTGGGATGTTGATAAAAATGCTCAGAAATTATGAGAAAACATTTACAATTACTTACATGAAACTACTTCTATGTTTATCAAAACAATTTTAATTTTTAGTGGTCTATTTTTTGTTGTTGTTGTTGTTAGACTTGTTTGGTTTGAATAGGTCTATCTGAAGTGTAAGAGTAAAATGAAACACCTGTATTTTGCAAAACAAAATTTATGTTTTCTGGAATTTTATAAGAATAACAAAACCTATTCAGGAAATTCCACATGCTAAAAATTGATTTGTCCACTCTACAGGAACAGTGAAATACTTTATACAGCAGTTGAGGGATCTATTACATACTAGTATTTCCCACAACCATTTCTTTAGTACATAAAGTGGCCTTAGAGAGCAATTGGATCAGTGTAGGTGAGGGTTTCAATAAAGACTTGTTTCCATGAATGTTGCTGCAATTGTATTTTTTCTTGGCGGAGAGAGGATAGAGAAAGGCATATTTTGTTATCTGTCACTACACAGAAGAGAAATTTTTAATGTCCATTTAAGGAACACTTCTGTAGGGTTCCTGTATCATTAAGTTTTTGTACTGAAAAATCTTACTGGTTTGTAATAAATAAATAGTATTAATAAATGGCTTAGGTGTATGCTACAGATTTATACATGACTGCACATGCATGTTATATTCATACAGTGAAGTATAGGGGCTGGAAGTATTCCTAGTCAGGTATTTAATCTATGTCAGTCTAAAATCACTCCTGTTTGAGGGGTGATTGTAGTCTGTAAGTACTCAGGAAATTAATTCACAACTGATCTTTGATATTTTACAGTTGGACTCAATGCTCTTGAAGATCTTTTCCAACATAATGATTCTCTGATTCTCTGATTTTGTGTTTAGATCTTTATGTTTTTTTAAAGATATCTATTTTAAATAGAGAGGATGCTGGAGCTAAAAGTAGGCGTGAAATAAATCTATCTTTCCAGCAGCCTGAGTGTTAGACAAATTCATCCGTGAAGTATCTTTCTTGCAGCAATTAGCACATTTAAGATTATAAAACTAAAATTGTGATTTAAGTAGGTTTTGTAATCCACTCTCAACTTGTACATGCAAAATGAAATGCCAAAATTTAACATGAGAGGTACTTACTTATTTTCCAATACTAGTTTGTATGTTTTTCTTCTTCATAAAGTAATAGGACATAGTTTCAATCCATCAGGTTTTGTTTGCCATGATTTTTTGGAGCAGCAAAGCTTCATTTATGCACCTGAAATGGTGGTCTTTTGGTGAGAAAGCGAAGTAGTCCAACATATTTTACATTGGGGATAATAGCTTGAGTTCCTTTCACCTTCTGATCTGAAAATGGAACTGAAAAGATTATACCTGTTGATATAGTTGACAGATGTCAGGGGTGATCTATTCACTATTAGATTCTCAGGCTTCCATGGCTTTGCAAGTATGACCCAAGGAGATATTATGACTGCTTCAGTGAACTCCTAAGATGCCAGCTTTTAATTGTGTCACAAAGCAAAGATAAACATTTCCATGTAATACTTGAAGAAAAGATTTGTGATAGTTTAAAGACTTGTCAAATCAGCAGTCTGATTGTCAATGGCAAGAACAATAGGTCACTCCTGCTGTGTTTGTCGAGTGACCTTTCAGATGGTTGGAGCAGTGCAATCCATACCAATCCATAATATCCATCAGCACTAAGCTTCAGAATGAATTGACAGTTTCAGTGTAGAAAATTGTGCAGCAAATCCTCCGCTGTGCTGCTTCAGCACTTTATTATGCTGAGAAACCAATCAAATTGGGTGATTTATTTTGTTTACTCTTTTCTCTTTCAAGAAATTGGTATTCAACCAGTGTAGGGTTTGTGTGAAAGAGGTTTGTTTCTTTTTCAGTGTAACTGCTTTGAACAGTCTTTACTAATTTTAGCTCTGAAATTCCAAAGTAATCTTGTAAAACAAAAGTTATATACAAGATGTTATTTTCACTTGTATGCTGCTTTGGCCATAATTATAAAATACCTCTCCATTGTAGTGGGGATACATCAATGTGAGCTTTCAAATCAGAGAAGTGTTTGCCTTTGAACCAAAGAACTTCTATTTTCTGAACTTGTAATGCTGCAAGTATGGAAAACTTTTTTTTAGTTGGAAATAATTGCAACACTCCCATTTGTCTGGCAGAATATGCTCTAGGCTGAGGGCCAGGATCCCACAATCAAAATATTTAAACACTGTTTAGCCTCTTGAGTCCCTCATGAGGAAACCCAAAGCCTGACTTCCCAGAACATGTAGTTCTTACTACCTCCAGTAAAACTAAATGCAAGCTGCTGCATGCTCAGCAGCTTAATTAGCCAACCTGGTATGCAATTTCTTAAAGATGAGATTAAATAGTTAGGTTTAAATGCACTAAGAAAAAACCTGGTTTGAGAGTAGAAAATTCATCTCTTTTCACTGCTTATCACAGTCTTTCAAGCTTCAAAGTCAAGTCATGCTTTTCTGAAGCCATGCTTGGACACCCAATGCAGAGAAACCTGTCCTGTTTTGTGATTTATCAGAATGCATTTGCTTGAAATTTTTCATACAAATACATGATCACAGACAGCTCATATCTCTGTTAGATTGTGAGCCAACTTCTGGCATTGTTGTATTAGACAATTCCTATATTTCATGTTTTGTCATGTGTTAACTCTTAATTCCAGACTGTCGGTGTAAAATTATATAGGCTGTAAATCCGTTCACAACATGTTAGCTTGGATCATACATGCATTTCTGTGCATTTAATTTAAGGTAGCTGGTATTCTGCTCCGATGCTGTGAAAGAGCTGAAAATGGATCTTGTGTTCATTGCTTAAAATTGCTATGGAATATGATTAGTCTGACCCATTTAACGTGCTGAAGGGTTAGGTTAATTCCATATGCTTGATATTATTTCTCCACCTTTACAAAGGTGATAAATGATGCTGCTTTGCATATGATTGCTTTCCGCAGGATGGTGTTCAGGTTAGGACCCTGAAGCTGGGTTATACAGAACTCTTGGTTTATTCCCCAAGTTTTCTGTTTTCCTAGGCAAGTCATTAAAGAATTGTATTTTCATGATCTTCATTATTTTTCCCCCTCCAAGGTTAAAATATTTGAGCATTTTAATTGCATTTTAAAATTAAATTTAAAATAAATAGAAAATTAATCACAATATCTACAGCAACGAAACAGGACAGATAGGTTTTATCGTTCTTTGTTGTCTTGGTGTTTCTTGGAAGCTGAGCTTTTCTATTGTATGAGGCTTTTCAGCTATTTTTTGGAAAATAATAACAAAATGTTGTTGTCCTTTAATACATATATACAAACAGAAATACTGATTTGACCTTCTCTGAATATCTCAATGTCCTCTTTGAAATGGTTATTCTACCTGCAAGTGCACTTTATCAAGGGAAAAAGATTTGTGCATATTCACTTCTATAACTAACTTTGAAAATTAAAAGAAAATATAAACATACATAAAACAGAAAAGCTCTTGCTATTGAAATCTGTTAAAATCCACAAGGGACAGCGTTGCTTACATGAAAAAGAAGTCAAATGTAAAATTTTCATTCCTCACTTTGTCCCTTTTCCTAGCAGTTTCTACCTGTGTATAAATAAGTTTCATAAATGTTCATAATTTATTTTAAAGCCTGAAGTTTTGCTTCTGATAACGTAGCTTGACCCCCTACCTAAATAATACAGATGGAAAATACTTGCCTGTGAATTTATCCAGTAGAGACAATTCTGCCATTGTATCCACCATAACTGGTGGAGAGACATAAATCTAGAATCATCCTTGGCTAACTCTCCACATGTAATTATTTGCACTCCCTGGAGTTTTCTAGACACAAAAACATTTTTCTCTCTTTAATCCTCCAGTTTCCTTGTGATGCTTAGAAAGTGACAGAGATCATATCCCCCACATTACTGCTTCAGTGCCTTAATTCTGATGTTACATATTCTCATAGGAAAATGATACCTCATGCTTCTTATGCACAAGAAAATAACAGAAAAATAGCAGTTGCTGTAGCTTTTGCCATATTTTTTCAATTCAAGAGTTCAGCTTTGAATATTTTTTAATTTCTTCTTATTTGTTGTATGTGCAGAGCTAAGATGATAGTCAGCTCTACTTTTGTTGCCCATAGCTTTTATGCTTTCAAAATATTTTTAAATATATTATCCTGGAACATGATTCTTACCTGCTGATGTAGGTCACTTTACAGGAGAAGGGTCCTTCCAAGGGTCCTTTAGGGCTTCACTTGCCCCAGTGTTTTCTTCTGCTTTCTAAAGGGGCCACCTCTGCATTTTTACCTCTAGAGGAACATCCAGTGAAAAATTTTGACTTGATGTAGCTGGTGACCAGCCAATCTGTCACACTAGCAACAGTAATGGCAACGAATCACTCGGACCCCTTAAGTCAATGAAAGGCAACGGGTAATTGTAGGGGTGCTCCTGGAGTCCTCAGTAGTGCCACAAGCACTAGCTCACATTTGTATTTCTCCACTTAGCTGAATAGGTATGGCTATTGGCCTGGTTTCCCAGAACAGACATTCCCAGACATTCCCTTTTCTGTCTTTCCATGCCTTCCGTGCCGTGTTAACATCCCTTGTTTGGGTATCACATGCTGGCCCTTTTGGGAGAGCAGCTGGTGCAGGTAGTCTGCAACCTGTCTGTGAGCAGGCTCAGGTTACTCTGCTGTCTCCAGGCTATACACCTTGAATTGCTGAGGCTTCATCTTACATATCCGCGGACTAGGGATGGGGCTGTGAGCTGTGCTTTGGTTTTATAAACAGTGATAGTCATTAAAACCCTGAGATGCTGCAATATCTCACAATACCATATGGTCAATACTTCTAGTGTATCACAGTGGTTTTTGGGTAATTATCATATAGTTCATTATAAGAGAGTGATGAATTTTAAGCTTTTGAAATGAGTGAGAAGGAGAGAGGCAAAGATCAGGATTCCTGGGAATGTAGCAAACAGAATCATAATGCAGCCTATTATCTACCAGTACTTTTTTATCAGTGCTGTTCTGCCCAGTCCTGGGAAACTCAGATATAGAAATGCCATCGTTTAATTTTCACGCCTGAAGAGTTTTTGGACTTTTTTAACTCAGATAACGTGTACACAATGTAAACACCTGACCACAAAAAATTAGAATTAAGTCATTTTAGTCTCAGTCTGAATAATTTTTATTTCACACAAATTAAATTTAATTAAGTAGAAAATCAGTGAGGACTAATTCAGAGCACAGAGAATAAATCAGACCAGAGAAAATATTTTAATTTTTCTTTCAAGTAGATATTCTGGCTTTCCACTAGCACTTGTTTCAAGAAAGTATGCCACAATGTAAAGACTAGTTATATCTGCTACAGAAATAAATTTAGAGTTAATTTCTTAATAGTGTAGAGAATGATTTTTATGTAAAGTCAGTTTTAAAATCTTTAAAGTTTGGATCTCTTACAGAATTATTTGTGTTTCTTTAACATTTTTCTTTTAACACTAGGTTGTTGGATATTCTTTGTCATTTTTAATTTAAACCATTAGAATTATAATTTGATCTGGGCTTTAAGCTGCCTTGAAGGAAGAGGGAAAATATGAAAGAAGGGGAAGAACCAAAAATCAGAAATCCATTAAAATGTGTATCATCAGTTGTTCACAATCTCATTTATTAATTACTTTACGCAGGAATAATTTGATATGAAAGAAAAATTTTGCATTTTCAAGGCTTTTTGCATCAGAGGTCCAGGGTTCATGACAAATGGACTTCAGTGCCATTTCTAGCATTCAGCTTAAAATGCATTAGGGAGTACTTTGGTGGGGTCCATTTTGGCGGATGGAGGATATCACAATTACAGCACAGATTATTGCCATTATTTCCATGTTTCTGCTAGCAACAAAGCATCTGTATGAATTTGTTGCTATTAACACAGCTGGCGGTATTGCATGTTTGAAGTAATACAAGTACGGGCTGGCACAGTGTCATGCTTCCATTATAACTCTAGAGAGTTGATCCTTCTTGACTTCTCTATCACTCTCATGTTTCCATGATGCTGTTATCTCTTCTGACCTTCATAGCCTGACCATTGCCATTGATTTTTACCAAGTGTCATCTGTGTTACAAATTGGTCTGGACTCGAATCTCTCTGTATTAGGAGGTTTAAATTCACACTTACTGGTGGTGGGAAAAGAGGGAAAAAATTACGGAAAGTGGGAACTTGCTGAGGTGTCAAAACAGAAGTAAGTTTGAAAAGGTTTTATGGCTCATAAAGCATTTGAGGAAAAAGCATAAAACCCCCAAAACTGCAGCCCAGTGCAATAAAATTGAAGTATCCTTAAGATGATTACAGTAACAGTGCTGTGAAGCCAGGCAGCTCTCAAACAATCCGGAGGTAGAGCTGTGCTCAGAAGTTATTTGTTTGCTTTCATGAATCCTGAATAAATATGAACCATTTACAAAATTAATCATTATTTAACTAAATTTAAGGCACAGAGCACGTTCAAACAAAATTAAATCCTTTTAGTGCTGAAATACATTCATTCTCTAAGCCTTTACTGGGGATGTGTGCTTCAATATGTATGAAACTAGACTGAAACACAGACAAAAGGCTCAGACTCAGACAGGCGAGGCAGGCTGTTGTAGCCCCATGGACTTGAAGCATCAGTGCTCAGGACTTTCATTATAGATTATCGGATGGGTTACTCTCAGGGGTGCTTCCAGACAAGAGAAATAAATACAATGTTGATGTCTAAATGTTTTTTTAGGCTTGGTAAGCTCAGAAAGAATTTAATGGCAACACTATAAATTACTTTGATGTTAAAATGTTCCCAATAGTCCTTGCTATACCACTTACCTTCACTGTGACCTGGATCAAACCACTCTGATGTCTCCATTTCTGCTTCACTGAATGGGTAATATGCATCTCTCTTGTCATGAGTGAGACTTCCTTTGTGTCTAGATAAAGAGAAATAGGAGTTGAAGAAGGCTGGATTCAATAGCTTTCTACTGGTGGTTGCTAACCTGATGGGAATGGGAGAGTCATTTCACTGTGTTCCCACGTCTTCTGTGACATGCCATGTGCTACCTAAGGTGGCAGGAGCATCCTTCCATGAGGTATCTTTTACTGACTACAACATTTATTTTCACCTCAGACAACTGTAACATCTTTCCTTTGGATTGCAGGGTGTGTAGCTCACATGCTGGTAGCTAGCAGCTAAATCAGCCAGGTTTAGTAAGTGATGTTTCAGGTAGTGGTGTTGGTGTGCTAGAAACTGCTGTGAAGCCAGCTGCCAGGAGATAAGAGTCAGTGGGAAGAGAGGAGTGAAAATCTCTTGAGGATCCTTGGTAAAATTGTGATGGCATCATCAGCTCTTCCATAGTTCAGTTACTACCGAAATTTGCACACAAAGAGATTCACATCCTTCTATTTCATACTTCAGTAATTGAATTTCCCATTATCTTGCTTGTTAAAATATTTACTAATCTTAATCAAAGAAAAAAAAAACAGAAAAAAAAAAACAGACAAGAAAAAGGAAAAAAAAATTAAACTGTGTCCTTAAAATGAAAGCTTTCCTAGTATTTTTTTCAGCTTCTGAGCTGAAGTGCTGTGATCACCAACTCTGAGACCACATCAATGGTAAGATACTATTCACACTTTAAATCTAGGTTATTTATATCTGAAGGCCACTAAGCCTCAGTCTCTAGGAGGCAGTGCCAGGGACCCTCTCTTCTCCTTCACAGCAGCACCATGCCTGGAAGACCCTCAGGAGTGAAGCACCTTCTGGATGAGATACATCAGACTCTCCCAGGAGAAAATCTGCTGTTGCAGCAAAACTGCAAGTTGTACCTACCCTTCAAATCAACAGGAGATAAATGGAATGCTCTTCATACTGATTTTAAGGAGAGTGAGTCACAGAGCAATGGCCAGGGTGTCACTGCAGATTAAGAACCGGTTATGAGATAGGAGACAAAGATTCATCACGAACTGCTGCTTCTCAGCGTGTAGAGAGATTAGAGGTACCCCATGGGCAAATTGTCTCTGTTAGGAAGAACTGTGGAGGATTTAGAAAAATTCCAGGTGGATTTAAATACATCGAAGGATTAAGGAGAATAATGGTAGATGAAATTCAGCTGGAATAAGTATGACAAAATAATAGGCATTAAGAAAAATAGTCCTTGGGAAAAAAAAAAAAGAAAGAAAAGGTATTCTTAAGGTATTCTTAAAACTCCTCCTAGTCTGGACTCTGAGGCTGTGGAAAATTTTGAAGAAAAGATTTGCTGTGTTTAGATACATGAATCCTACCCTTGGTATAATGGCACATATATTCAGACTTCAACATTTAAAAGAAGGCATGCAAATCCTGAAGTATGTGGCCCATTTCCCTGCTGTGTATTTCTAAAACACAAACTGCTCTGGTACATATCACTGAGGTTAATAGTTCAGAAGGAGATTTTTTAAAAAAGAGATTTTTATAAGCAATGAACATATACATAATCACATTAACTAATTGTTTGTACTGTAACCTTCTATATTTATTTCTAGAAAGAATACTCTTGCTGCAGGGTATAAGACAAGAGGGACTGATTTGCCTAGGCTGCAGTGCAGTGGGTGTGCATGGAAATAGAGCGTGTGACTGAGGTTATCATCCCAGTCTGGAAACACAAGGCTCATGTGTTTCATGAGGTTCATGTAAGGATGAAATGGCACCATGTTTGTATCTGACCACTGGAGTAAGATACTGGAATCTGATCTTTTTTTGTATAATATTCTCATTTATTTGGTCAGGTGTCCCTAGTACTCCTGAGATAGAATATAGTGATTTGCTACTTTTTCACTGGGCTTTAGACAACTGCCTGAATACTGGCAATTTCATAGCAACCCTCACACCTTTTAAGTTTTTCCTCAGGGAATTGAGGCCAATGTTGAATACTGTTACTGGACACCTTTTTTAATATCTTTCTTTCTTGATTTTTAGTTGTGTGAACACAACAGTACCCAAGACAAAAACAAGAATTAATGGTTTATGTCTGGCACAGTGTTGTTTTTCCCAAGGTAGACTGCTCCTTAGGTAGTCCTTATAAAGATGTATCTCATCTGACCACTTCTCTCACCCTTCTTCAGAATTTTTCCAGAATTATCTTTATTTTATTTTATTTTATTTCTTAGGCCTTATTTTTGGACTCTCCTGTATTTACTGCTGACTTAAAAAAATCAGGCAGAAACATGTCCAAAGTGGTTTAAAATAACCTCCAGCCTTGTGCTAGTGACTGCTGCTGAGAGCTGACTGAAGGTCTGGGGTTAGTCTGTATGGCTGGGGATGTGCTCCCTTCAGCAACTGCTCTTCTGACTCCTTGATCCCAGCAGCAGACACTGGAAATTGCTTTCCCCCTCTTTACCCTTTTGTCTTGACTGCTTTTAGCAGGCAGAGCACTCATAGCTAGGATGGAGCAGCCCCTTGCCCATAGAGAAGCAGTACTCAAGTCCTGTCATTCTGGCTCCTCCGCTTCTCCTTGCCAAGCAAGCAGTGAGGGTGGAGATACACTGTGAAACAAATCAGGCCTGATGAAAGTGGGTAGTTAAAAGTCCTGAAGCTACTATCACCTGTTCAAATAGACGTCCATCTATTTTTTAGAGCAAATAATAAGCAAACATATAGTTCCCAACACATCTGCATGAGACAGAAAGTGAAGCAGGAGATGGGAGAGGTCTTACTGAAGTTAGGAGAGTGCTCTATGTACCAGCCCCAAGCAACAGCAGAGTCCATCATCCTCTTGGTGCCCAAGTGGTGCATAAAAGCAATAGAAGAAGATAGACAACATACGAGAGAGAACATGACTCAGCTTGTAGCACTCAGGAGGAAGGAAAACTGCTGGTCCAAACTTAGTTTTTGAGCATGTCTATATTTTACCTTACTAAACACTGAAAGCATTTTTAAAGTTAATATTAGTCTGAATAAAAAATGTCTCCCACTCAAAAGTCCTAGCTGCTGGCTTCAGGTTCTGTCTTCCTCTGGTTGAGATGTGGATTCAATATTATTCAAGCTGAACACAGGTGTAGCCAAAATTTAGAAACTTCTCCAGAGGAAATAGGTGGAGATGCCACTGTGCTTGAGTTTGGATAGCAAAAGTGACAGTGGCACTTACCTCCCAAGCAAAAGCACTTTCTGGTACTGCCAGAAGAACTCTAGTTAAGTACCTGGGCAGCTTTCAGGCTGTAGAGAATTGCCTTGTAATTTTAGTGCAGTGCTCAGCACTTTTAAAAATGGGCAAGCAGTCCTTCATTGCATGTGTCCCAATTTAAACAAATTTTAGGTGGGTTGAACCCTACCTTACTTAAGATTTCACTCAGGATTAGACTGACATTTAGGTCTAAGGAGTGCAATTCCCAATGTCAGGCCTATTTCTGTACTGTAGATTATTCTTCATTTTTGCAGAAAATTATTCAGTTGAACTAATCTGACAGGGCTGACTGGATGTCCATTATAGTGCTGCATTACAGTTGCTAAACAAAGTATTGGAAGGGCAATAGGTACAGTCTGGTAGAGACAATACATAATTTGAATGATGGCAGTAAGGGAGCATTTCAGAGTTCAGTAAGTGGGTTTCTGAGGACACCTGGCAATTGAGAGGAGGAAACAAAAATGAGAGCAACTGATTATGAGACTGACATAACCTCAGCGTAACATCTCCTTGGGCAGGGTGCAGGCTTGGCAGATGGTAGCAGTCAAGCCATCTGTATAACTGGATGTCTTGGTTTTATACAGTT